>VWZS01003248.1:313-81569 GCA_013397075.1 Rhabdornis inornatus | reverse complement strand
TTTTAATGTTTTTATATGTCAGATATACTTACCTTACCTTGCAGCCAGTTCCAGCAACCACCCAGGCAAACCTATATTTGGGACAGGATTCTTCAGTGCCCCAATCTGTGTCCTCTCTTGTGTCTTTTTCTAATACACATACCCAATTTTTTGTTGTTTTGATCTTTACATCAGGGATTCTATTCCCACTTTTCAAAATCACTTCTCCCCAGAATTTCTTCCCATATCTTTTAGCTCCACAGAAGTTTAAGAACTATTTACAGCAGTGACTTCATGCAATTGCAGACATCATGGACACGTTTCTTCTCAGGTAATCACTTAAACCCTGAATTCTGGGTCAGCACTGTGAGTCCTAAGCCCAAGGAGAAAGTGGAAGAAAGGAAGAAAGCAAGCAAGCAAGCAAGGAAGGAAGAAATGAAAAGACAGGAAGAAGAAAATGACAATAGGGATAATATTGCCTCATGTTATATCTCTTTGGCAACTACCTCTGCCATAAAAGCTTTGAGGAGAAATTGGAAACAGGTTCACCCTTCCAGCTGAAGATTCCTGTTGCATGGAGCACATCCCCAGGCAGCCACTTCATCCTACTGACGCCACTGTGGACCCTGGAGCAGCATCCACTGCACTTGACCAAGGTTGAACGTCTAGATCCCATGAGCATCTCTGAATTGTAGTGAATTGTAATGAGTAATAAAAATTTTAAAAATCAATGTAATAAAAAAGCTTTCAGCCAGAAAGCCCCCACATAATTATATACGAGCAGAATGCTTTTATTAGGAACAGTAGGGTTTTTTAAATTGCATACTGGGGGGAAAAAAACTGTATCTCAAAATTCAAGAGTATGCAAGTTAATTATCATTATGGAAAGATCTTTGCTTTTTCCCCATTGCCAACAGAAATCACTTCTCTCTTACTCTGCGTCCAGAAATTCCAGTAATAAACACTAGTAATAAAAACTCCTAAATAGCTGTTAATTAATTGAAAACAATCTTTTTAAGACAGATTTTTTTTGGTGTGTTTTGGTCTTGCAAAGCTTTATGTACTGAACAGCACAGAATAAATTGTTACTGACCTTTTCAGATCCAAGATTTCATCTTTTGCTCCTGTGGTAGAAATGGTGTAAAGCAGCAAATAAAAAATGTTAATTAAGAAAGCAGAGACTGAATAAACACAAAAAACATTCTTTTCCAATGGAGACAATAATTTAAATGATGATTGTATAGCAACAAAGCCTTCTGTAACTCAGGGTACCCAGTAAGGATGGAGATATTTTTCTGTAAAATATACTTTCTGTGTGTATGCATATTTATATTTAATGTCAAATCTCATTTGACCACAAATGTAAGAATCTTTCTTCAGAAATGCTCCCAGTGAAGACTTTATAACAGAATTGTGTCTTATTACAAGATTACAGAGATTTTTTCTTCCATTTGGGTTTCACTGGAGACAATTAGTACTGGCTAACTAAGAAAAACAGTGAGAACCTCATGTACGCAACTTCCCATATCACCACAAAAGATAATAATAGACAAAAATGTGGATTAGTACTTTGTGAGAAGGTTTCATCCTGAACATGAAGAGTTCGTTTTGCAAATTCTCTGTTCTCAGTGAAAGTCAGGTGTTGCTGCATCATCTACAAGGCAAAGGATGAAGCAAATGTGTCTCTGTCTGTGCAAGGGTGACTATCACGCATTTGAGTATTAATTGCAAGTCTATCCTGTGCAAGGCCAGAGGGATGATGAAGCGCAAACAGGCTTTGAACTTCAGCTGTAGTAGTGCACCAGATGAGCTCTGGAGTCTTAAAATTCTCAGAGTGGCTTTGTGCTGCTAGTAGACATTTGCCTGCAGATATCTCACCCCACTCACCACTGGCAGTCCTCCTTCCATCCAGACGCACCTAATGAAACACCATTCCCAAAAGTTTGGAGCACAAAGTGGTAGCAGAACTTGGGTCTCTTCTGCATGAAGTCCTCTCCATTCATCTACTCCTTACATAACAAACAAAAAAGAGGCCATGTAATGATAGAGATGGCCTCCTAAGACCCTGTTCCAGGAAAGCAACCCAGCCAAAAAAGAATGGGTGTAAAAGCTCTGTTCCATGTTTATAGCTTAGTCAGCATCTGAGGACAGAGGTGGGAAAGACATGAGAAATCCAGAAATGTGTCTCGAGCATGATGGAGCTTAGGGAAGCTAACCCTGATTGACACACTCCTCAAGCAGCTCACATTTACTGACAGGATCAGATATCTCACATGGAAGTACAAGAGCATCTTCAAACTCTCTCACTACTCCATAAGCTAAAAATGTAACTAACTGCTAAGCAGCATATTAAAAAGGAATTAACATTTTTCTTTTGTAATTAAACAATAGTAATTAGGAGTACTTGGTCTCCTTTCCAAAGATCGCATTGAGGTTTCTGAGTCCTTTAGTGGTTTGAAGAATGTACTGTCAGTTTTCATACCTTACAATACTTTATTTTCTTCCAAACAATTTTAGAAGCCTATATCAATCTCCTCATCTTGTAAAAGATGTGAAGCATCTCCCTCTTTTGGCAGTGACTGATGGAACGCTTTTCATGTAGTAATTAATTAATTATTCTAAGATTGTAAGTAATATTTGGACACAGAAAAAAACCCAGAGAAATTGGAATGTAACTTCTTTGTTCTACTCTTGAATCTTAATCACTGCTCACCAAACGTGCACGCGCAGACACGCACAGACACACACACACATTAAAGTCACTGCTAAAGTAAAACAGCTGAGCATGACAGTGCTGGGAATAAGGGTTTACTACTGTTTACCTGAAAATGCAATTTTTAAAAAAACCAAACTCTTCATTTGTAATCCATCATTGTGTCACTATCACACAGGTTGAAATAACTCTATACTGAAACAAGCTGCTTAAAAGAACTGAAAAGTGCCAGGAAAATGGGACAGACAGCCTTTAGCAGGCACAAACCAAAGAAATATTTCCCGCTAGATTGACTTTCTGGGAGACCTCTTTCTACAGACTAGAACTTTTTCTGAATTTACAAATCTGTTTGTGTGACAAGCAACACCTATAGCTGACGAAAATTAGTGCAATAAAGAGATACCATTAGGTACTTAGAATTAATTTAAGAAACTCCAGAAACAGTTTCCATAACCAAATGAGGACACCACATGTCTGTGTATTAGTTTATTTAATTCTTTATCGCCACTAAGAGCAAGTAAATTATGCTGATACAATTGGTAAACATATACATTTGCTAGAGCCCCCCAAAATCCCACAGAGCTAAGGGAAACATTAAGAGATGTTACAGGATTAATGTTTTCGTTCTACAATATGGATATATGGCTTTCATACAAGTTTTAAAAAATTGAAAAGGTAACACACTGCTAGCTTACAAAATCAATATACAAACTGGAAAAAAAAGGAAAAGGATCAGGAAAAGAAAGTAACCCATAAGAAGATATATAGCACTGGTTTAATAGATATATACAGAATTAGATATCCATTGAACATGATATTCAGGCTTTGTTATTTTGACTTTCATTTCTCCTTCCAGTTTACCACTCAAACGACAAGAGATAATATGGTTTCTCTCTTATTTTTCCATCTTACTTTACTCATTTCCTCACTTTTTATTGGCAGAGAAAAAGACTTTTCCTGCCTGTGTTTCTATGTTCACACCTAACTGAAGCAGTTCGTCCACTTTAAACAGAGCCCTTGCATGTACTGGCTCTGACAGAAGAGAACATCACTGTGATAGTAAGTCCTTTTGGCTATTACATTGGCATGTGTTTTGCAATTCCCTTGGACACAGCTATCCTTAAACTGAAGTGCTGGCAAGTGGGAAGAAATCTAGCTCTTCATTGTACTTCTGTACCCTCATTTAAATAATAGCATGGGATAAAAAGCTCTTTCATTTCAACCACAGCCTGAAAACATGGTGCCCCTGGTCGTGATTCACATTTAAAGTTATGCATGGACCTTTCAAGAGTTTTGCTCCCTGATGTATGAATGTACATATAAATATGCAGTATGCAAGTGTGTGGATTTAGAGAGCTGCTGTGTCTGATGCTGACATCTGCATTAGGTGGATTCTAGCTCCAAGCTGCAGCCTGTCTCTGCTTCAGGCCACCTCAGCAGCCACAACACACTCTGGACTATCACAGCGATATCCTTCAACTGTAAAATTCTAGATGAACCACATAATTGTAATATGGGGAATGAAAAGAATGACCTAATGAGAAAAGTTAAATAATGTCTTGTTGCCAGGTAGATTAGAGCAATGGAGTTTGAACAGCAAAATTAATTGAATTAAATTGGCTGTGGGTAAAACAGCTTTCTATCACTGAATTCAGGGTTAAAGGTTTTGTACAGTCTTTAACATATAATGACCTCTGAAATGGGAATACTTGTGAGCCTCTGTTTTTAGCTCAGCAGTAAATCCACCCATTGGACATGCATTCAGTTTTGTTGCAGGTTTTGTTTGTTATCATAGGTTCTTTAAGAAAAGAGTCAAATCTGTAGGTATAGCTTTTACACACATCACTCACTCAAAGCCAAGAGGTTTAAAGGCTAGGAGATACTAATAGAGTTCTTTAGCCATTTGGGACTCCAAGACACTCCATTTTAAATGGCAAACTACAGAAAGGATTAAAGGATTGTACAGCCCCAGCAATGAGATAATACTAGTTGATACAGTTGAATTCTCATGTTTTCCCAGATTTTTGCTCAGTTCAGAGTGCTGAGGCCACAAGATAGATGGCCGTTTGTGAAGAGTGGCAGAAAGGGGCCATTAGGAAAATTATTAGATCTCAGCATTGTTTAGTTTTGGTCCAAAAGCAAAGTTTGATGCTGCTATGAATGAGACTACCTACATCTTCTCCAAATACAAACACCCATGGGTGGAATAGGCTCTCTCCATGCTCTACACCTGTTCAGGCAAGTCTTTCACTATACCTGAAATTCTATGCACCATCATAATTTGATGATAAAAGAGGACAGTGGTAAAGGATACAGCTTCTTGCCACTACTTATCTAATTAAGGTAGTTTTCTGTTTTCTGTGTTTTTTTTGCTGGAAGGAAGACACTGCTGCATCAATGTCTCTAATTTCTGAGATAATAATTTGATCATTTCTGTCCCCTGGGAAGCCATGACAAGGTCAAGTTATGAGAAAAGTTTTACCAGCAATTCATCCTCCCAGCAAATTCAGGGACTCTTTGCTCATTATCATACTTCCTTGTTCATTGTCATACAGTGATTAACAAGTTGCTACTGTGTCTTTTAATTTCAGATGGACACAGTTGGAGGAACTTGATGGTATGGGCTTCCTGGGGCTGTTTTGAAACAATCCAGGAAGAAATGGAGAATATAGTCTCAAGGATGAGGAAAGATCAACAACATCCACAGAAGTCTAACCAAGTAGAGTGCCTTAACAGAATTGTCAGAAAACCTACAAATGCTATCAAAATTATGGATAAGTGTGGGAAAGCAGGCAACAGGTATAATTTGTCTCTGCAAAGGACAGAACTCAGTCTCAACTTCAGAGAAGCGCAGTTCTAGAGAATTAAAATTGACTGAATACAAGATACCTACCTCCACTGATACACTGTTTCCTCTTCTTAGTAGGATTTGGGAGACATGAAAGACTACTGTGTGATATCAAAATGGCATCACCTCACCAATATATTGCCTTAGAAAAAAGGTGAGTTTACATTGTTAATGCTGCTGCAGTTCCTACACTTAGCAAATCAGGTTGTTGTCGCACCCCCAACATTGACATTAGCCTGTATGCTATTGTCTCCTTTTGACTTTTCCTCCACTTGAACACTTTCTTTTGAGGCTGGAGTGGGACTTTTACTTCTCTGCAACACTTTACATTTGATTAGTTTTTATTAAGGCACAAATCAGGGAAAGCATAAAAACAAATGTGCCAACCAGTAGTTCTGCCTTCCACACATAAGGAGCATGCAATAAAAATTTGTATAAAATGCTCCTGACTTCCTATCTGTCTCTTCTTGACCAACTCTCCAAAGCTGCCTGCTTATACATTTTATAATTGTTATTCTTTCATTTCTTCTAACTTTTCTCCTTTGAAAAACAGTTCAGCCCAGAATGTCATTATGGAATTAGAAGACAAAAATCAGTAAATTACAATTTAGTATCTACCTGCATGTACAACAAACACTTCCCCTTCCTGGAGCTTTGCCCAGAAGTTTTGCTGCACTTAACAGACTGTTAAATAGGCCAGGCTGACAAGCAATGACTCTCATTCACTATAGGAATTTCTGTCAGAAGACATGTCTAAGTCAGAAAATGTCCCAGTCTTGAAATACTGTTTCAAATCACAATATAGATAGGCTTAACTGAAAGAAGCATTGCCTCTGCTTAGAGAAAGGAAAGGGAGATATACCCAAATATATTCAGGTTTAAACGCACTGGAATCCAGAGTCTGGATGTAGATTCATCCTTAGCTGATGTTCAGCAACTCATCCATCTCTTTTCTAAGAGATCTGAGTGCTCAGGAAAAGGCCATCATTTGGGGGATTTTTATCACCTCCCCATACTCTATTACAGCTGTAGCAAATGAAGACGTAAACCACTCCTTGAGAGGGACATTCATGAAACAAATCTCTGTCAGTTAAACTAGGTAAGCAACACATCTATGCTAAGTCATTTTTCATTGTAATAGGATAGCACCAAGAGGGTAAACATGTTTTTCATCTGAACTAGCTGCTCCCACAGCACTGTCAGAAAAGCTTGCCCTCCCAAAGCAGGGAGGGTAGAAGATTAGAAAGCAAATAAGGAGAAGTTTCAGAATGACTGAAGTAGAAACTGATCAAGATGGGTAGGAAGAGGTTTTGTTCAGAATCTTGCCTTTTGCTTTCTTGTTAATGTCACTAGTGACACAAGGGCTCCTTTTAGGTATCAGGAGCCTCCTTTTAGAGCTGACTTGACTGACCTATTCAATTTTCCTCTCTGTCCTGCCATAAATTACTTAATCATCTCCTGCATAGCTATACTTTCCACTGAATGTTTTCTTCTGGCTTATTGGAAATTTTCTTCATTTTAAGTTTATAAACTATTACTCCAATTGCTGTCAACAACTAGATGCCAATATAGATCTGAACTTATGTGGCTGAGTAGTACATAAGAAATGTTCTCCTATTTCACACTCTTTGATGATTTTTTTTTCTGGTCCCAACATGATATTTTTTGTTTTGTTTCCTTGTTTTCTGTAAGCTATCTCCATGAAGGCCCTATGCCACCATAGGAACTTGACTGGCTTCCTTCAAAAACTATTGGGAATGTTCCTTTAACAAGCCACATGGGCAGTTAAACAAAAGGACCGTAAGGTGTCAGAGGAAACACAGGGCAATTTATTTTCTTTACACTCACAGAGGTGGAAATAAGAAGTCATGTCTAAGGTTTGCTAAAGGACAGAGTGTTGGTCTCAACATCATTCCCAATTCTTGCCAGCTCCCTGTGAAACATGGACTACATTAATCAGTGTGAGGCAATGGTGCAACAGTGTTTAAACTCAAAGCTGAGCCACTTTAAGTGAACTGATGCAGCATTTAGACAGACAAACCTTTGGTGAGTGAAAAAAAGTTTCCTTCTCCCTTTGCTTTCAACCAGACCTACCAAACCATTAGTTTAAGTCTGAGGCACAAGCATGGGTAGACCTCATTAGACCATGAACAAACCAAATAGCACCCAGAACCACCTAAGTATGATTTATGATTTGGTCACTGCACATCCACCATGTGTGGGGAACATTTTTAACTATACCACAGACTCAGGTATGTCTAACAGCACAGTCAAAATAGCAAGGACATCAACACAGACTGAAAAACACACCCAAGGAGTCTGGGAAATAATTGTGAGGTTAGTCTACCTTAAGCTATGTGCAGCCTTGACTAGCAGGCTTCAGGATTGTTTGGGAACAGAAGGACTTGCCTCACTGTGAGTCCAGATCAGCCATTCCCTCCATGTGAGAAAAAAGAGGGCAAGCTCTACAATTGTTACAATTTTCTTGCATAGAAAAGGGAAGTGATGTTAGTATGAAAAAAAGACTCTCTGCTTGTCTGCAAGCTAATCCCAAGAGAGAAATGTGATTTACTCAGATGAACACAGCCTGCTGCAGCTTCACTGAAGTCAGTGGGTACCATGCAAGGGAGACTATTCCTCTTGACCAGCAGGCAAGCCTGCAGCCTACACAAACGCCACAGCTTGTTTCTTGCTGTTGAATTTTAACATTTAGAATTATGATGCAATGATTCTGAACTTAATTTGGGCACTGAAATCCCTTATGTTTCCTCTAAAAATTTTGGTCTGCTTGTTGTCAGCTTGTTAAACAATCCTTTACCTTGAGACAGACCAGCCATTTCTCAGATCTTTTCCTACTTTGTGACTTCTCTCAGGATTCAGAATCATTTAAATTAAGTAAAACCAAACAAACTGAAAAATAGCTGGTTGTAATTTTTTTTTTCCCTGCAGACTATATCTTAAAAAATCACAACTAATTTTATGTTGATTGAGTTTTTTCCAAGGTCTTTTTGCTTATATAAAAATGGAAAAAAGCAAAAGATACTGGTTTTATATTTCTCTTCTGTTTTAGTAAAAGAGAAACCAAAAATAATTTCATTTCTATTGGTTTCAGGTCCCACAAATTGTCCCTTTTTTGGTCAAAAATATGAATTACTTCTGGTGGTTTCCAAACAGATTTCTCCTTTTATTTCCCACCAGACATACTATTTTTTAACCAGCTATAATTAAGATCAACAAGAATATTTTCACTGTTACAAAAGGGAGCTGGGTCAGACAGAATCACAACAATTTCAACTAGATCTTTTATGAAAAGGATTTTCCCCCTTCTGCCGAAATGAACAAAAAAAAAATACAGCATTTTTTCAGCTTTTATAGGTGAAATTGAGGACACTACCATCCACCAACACTGATATGCTGAAAAGTGGAAAGTTTTGTCATCATTCTACTTTGAAAAATCATCACTAGAAAATCATGAAAAATTGGGACTCTTTTATGTCCAATTGTTGAAAGATTTTAAATTTAATGCCAACATTCAAAATATGGTTAAGGAAAGGAGTGTTACTGTTTTTTTCCTGTAGATAGTAACATTTTGGAATGAACATTAAGCACACATCCAAGAAAATCCCATACTTGTAAAGATTCAACAAAATGCCCCCATCCCTTCCTTAAACAAAAAAATTCCTACAGTTATGTAATCAGAAATTAAGAGACAGGCCTCGATTTTTCAGATTTAAGGTCTCAATCTTAAATATAAATGCATCCAGCCAGAGTGTTATGTTCACACAAGGTACCACTGGCTTTAGCAGAGCTCCACACAGGTTCAGGTTCTGCTTGCATGGACTAATTACCTGATTGAGACCTATGGCAAGACTTGAGAAAAAAAAATTAAAAACCTCTACATTGTTCAATATACAATAGGCATAATTTTCTAAATTAGTCTGGAGTTCTTAATTACAGGCCTCTAAAAATTGTTGTTAGGGTTATACATTAAAAATACTAAAGTAATTAAAAAAAAATATTTTTTTCTGTGTTTGTTTTTTCCCTTCTATGGTGTCATTAAGCTATTAATAAGTTTAGGATATAATGCCTAGGTATAAATGAAACTGTTAACTGATCATGTTTGCTGGTGTCCCTTTCTCATACTGCCCAAGTTGACTTCATTAATCCAGCATCTTCTCTTGCTTCTTGCCTTCCTTTTTCTTCTTCTTTGATTCTGTCAAGATATAACAAAAACAGTAAAAAATTAGTGTCCAGAAGGCACTGCAATAAATTTCATTTAACACCGAAGTTCCCCTTTCTTTTTCCCTCCATGCACATACAAATGGTTTCCTCATTTTGAACAAAGAAAGGGAAAAGAGAAGGAAAAGAAGAAAAATAACAGGAGAGGCTGAGGCAGTAGAGAAGATGGAGAGGGAGCTGCATGTTCTGTTCAGATCCCTCCCTATCTGAGGGGCTGACCCTGTTTGGCATACAAAGCATTGTCTCAGGAACTTGCTTGGAAAATAAGAAAACAGCAGGCATCTCCTGGAGAAACCAGGTCATGGCTCAGTGGAGAGCTGGAAGAAAGTGTTGCACACACCACCCACACATATACCCTTCTCCTGCTTCCTTTCTGTATCATTGTGAGTCTTTGGCTTTCTCTGAATGTGCAAGCATCTCCAGAGCATGGGGAGAAAGCTCTCGTTTCTCCAGCTCCTCCACTGCCAACCCATCCCCCTTCCCTTGGGACAGACACCTATGATATGCACTTGGGAGGCAATGGGAGCTTGGCCTGGGGTCATGGGAACACAGCCTGTCCAGCCAGCTGAGACTGATGGGATGAGCAAAGGACTAAGAAGCACCTGCTTCTCTAGTTAATTTGGGGTAAATAAGGGAACAATGGGAAGGTACAAGTGCAAATTTGTATATTGTACTATCACCTGCAGTAACTCTCACTGTACTCTAGGGTAGCATAGTATTTGACAGGTAAAGGAAATTCATGGAAGGACCTTCGAAATTAAATTAAGAGGATTAGGCACTTTTGTGTCACATGTCACCTTGTAATGGGAAAAATAACAGCTCTCACTGGGAACATGAGTAAATCTTTATTGATACCAGCACAAAACAGCACAACAGGTACCACAGAGAGATGGAAACAGAGCTTCTGTGAAGCACCTTTCCTGGAACCAAAACAGCAAGCAAGCAGACCCATGTTTGCCTTAACCCAGATTTCATTAAACAAACCAATCAAAACTATCAGAATCAGAGAATATGCTGAGTTAGAAGGGATCTAGAAGGATAACTGAGTCCAACTCCTGGCCCTGCAGAGGACCACCCGAAAAATCACACCATGTTGCTTGAGAGGGCTATCCTAGCACTTCTTGAACTCTGCCAATCTTCTTGCTATAAACACCACCTCTGGTTAAATAACAAAAATCACCTTGAATGAGAAGACAAGCACTTGGTCCTTAAGGTGGGACTGTTATTTGTGAATATGATTCTTTTCCCTCCAACTAATTTACATAACATAGTCACAGAATCACCAGTTGTGGAAAAAACAGCTTATTTTTATTAAAGCCAAGGCAACTACACCAACATCTTTCAGGTATGGATAGGGCCAGGTACCTCCAGCAGAAGGCAAGCTTAGGCTATGACATTTCCCTGATGGTTGTTTTTCCTCTTTCCTAATCTCTTTTCTTTCAAACCAACATTTTTTCTTTACCTGTTATAACGCAAAAATTGTTTCAAATAATTCTTTAGTCAAAGCAAAACAATATACTTGTTTAGCCATGTAATCTCCTCTAAAATCTCCTTCCCTTAAAAACTTTGCTTAACTTTCAAAGGGATAATAATTTAAAAGAAGACATACTTGTTTTCAGTTGAAAAATAATTTCTCCCCCAACTTTGCACATGTCTGTGCTTGCATATGTGTCTGAATGTCTGTAGTCTGGAGCTCTTCACAAAATCTGACACTATTTCATAACCGGTCATTTGAAAAAGTAATCTTTAGTTGAATTAGTATCTAATTTGCTTTCAGCAATAGCTTTCCCCTCCCCGCAAATTTCCTGTATCCCCCCTCAACCTCTTTTACCCACATTCTCCACTTCCTCTAATTCTGCCTCTCTATAAGACTGACCCTCCTGGATTCTGTATTGATTGCACTCTCCCTCACACTTTGTATTCCCCACACAATGCATACATAAATTGGTGCGTTGGCCAGGAAATCTCAAACTGGCGTACCAAAATCACTACACTAAATTGGTGTTTCTGCCCAGCTGAACCAAAACCCTGACATCCTGAAAGAAACAGTGGCATTTCATCAATCAGACTGGCACTGGAATCTGCAAAATTTATTTAGACCCAGCACAAGCAGCATGGCACTATGCAGACTTCAAC
This sequence comes from Rhabdornis inornatus, assembly GCA_013397075.1. Lineage (NCBI taxonomy): Eukaryota > Metazoa > Chordata > Aves > Passeriformes > Rhabdornithidae > Rhabdornis > Rhabdornis inornatus. The sequence continues at coordinate 69,654 of VWZS01003248.1, read as the reverse complement.
CAGATTTGCTAAGAACAAAGGAGACATATAAATGCAGGCAGACTGCTAACAGGACTCTGCTGAAGAGTTTATGCAGCTTATGGTAGGAATGAGGTCAGCACCAGGAGAAGACTTTGGTCTGGAGTCATGTGAATGCACCAGGTCCCCATCTTCACTTGACTTGAGGCAACCCACTGTTTATCCATTTGTACTTAAAGCCTGTGGGTTCACATCTCTTCCTTCCCTAATTCTTCCCCTTTGTCTACCTTGTGGTAATTTACACATCATCCAGACTGCCAAATCCATCTACTTGCAAAGACAAGTGACTCTACTTTGGGCCTCAGCAGAGTAAAACTTTCATGTGCCAGATGGAATTCCTCCCTCATTAAAAGTACTCACACCACCACAGCTTCATCTTTCAGACAGGTAATCTGGATTGATGCACAGCATACTTGCTCCATGAAATGACACGCATACACACAATTGTGGGAGTATTAAAAAAATATATATATTTTTTTTTTTAAAGAGAAAACTGCCCAAATATTTCCCAGCCCTTAGGCTCTTTTAAAATTCCTACCACAGACACCAATACCCATGTGCTGACCCACAAAAATGTTGATGTTCATACGCTTATGCACAAGTCTGTTCACAACTACACTCCACTGTTTTGATTATGCTCAGGCTACAGACTATGGTATATCCATGGCTAACAATGTATAAAGTTGCTTTAAGATGCACTTTGTTCATGGTTTTTCATGTCTCAACCTACTCTTTGCATTTGTGTCATTCAGGATTTTATTGGCCACACCTCTGTTTACCCTAGGCTACAATTTCCACTTTTATGACATGCTGTTGGGTCACAGCCACATTGGGAACCACACCATACTGATCACCCTGCCAGTGCTACCCTCCCCAAAGTAACCAGGCATGACTGAAAGGATCACAATGCTCAAAAGGCTGCTGAGTTTAGAGTACAATGCCAGTTATCTGCCAGCTCATCAGTCCCATACTCCAGCATCAGCTGTAGCCATTTGCCAGTTAAGTTAGGGAAAGATCCCCTAAGTAGACAGTGTCCAACAGTCCCCTTCAGCTTCCTGTTCCATACGTGAAAACGATCAAAGTTAAATTCAGGTTAGCACAGATGGGATGCTAAGACCTTTGATTCAGCCAGTTCGTACCAGGCATCTTAATGTGATCCTATTAAATATAGCAACCCACTAAACAGAGCCCACTGAGACAGCCCTTATGATGGGGTGTTGCGGTTTGCTGTCTTAGTTTATTGTTATCTCGTTTTCCTCAGTTATTGTAATGGTTTCTTCCCATGTTACACCCCCTTGATGGTCTGCTCCAGGTCTCCCTTTCCCCCCCTTGCCCCATCATTCCGCCCCAATCCCCTCCCCAGTTATTGTCAATCCTCCCTGACTCCTCCCAGATACCCAGAAAGTTCCCTGCCTTTTAGCCCTAAACCACTCCCCAGCCATTGTCAATCCTCCCTGGCCCTTCCCGGTTCTCTAGAAAGTTCTATGTCATTTATCCCTTTCTCGATGTATGATTTGCTACAGTTTTGTATACCCCGCCTATGTTCTCCCTCATTGGTTGTTCAAGTTTTTGTCCCCGCCTTGCATTCCTCCCCCAGACTGCCCTGATTGGTTTATGCTTTGTACCCTCCCTTGGGACCTCCCCCGTATTTAAGTTGCTGCACACCTGTGATTTTTACCTTCTGTGGATTCCTTCCCCTTGTTTTCTGTGGTTTTCTTCTGTCACTACCAGTTGTCCCCCACCCTCTTTCCAATAAAACCCTCCTGGTTCCACAGAAGGACTCGTCCTCGCTCTTTACGTCTCCCAGATGCGTGATCTGCTGTAAGGGCTTGGTGCCCTAGCAGGATTCCCGGTTTCCAAGAATCTGGGGAATGGCCCACTCCTGGCACAGAGCTTCGCCCTTGGGAGCTACCTGGGCTGGCCGGAGTGGACAGAAAGAGGGCATGCCACGTCAATGGGGAAGCCACTAAGCTGATTCCACATCTCACTGGCTCTGCAAAGCACTATGACCCCAGCAACACTCACCACTGAGCCAGAGGGAAGCAGGAAAAGCTGGTCAGTGAGCAGGAACTACCTTGAGCAGAATCCTGACATTTGCAGGAGCTTTGGACCTACAGCAGCTTCCTTCACCTCAAACACCCCGTTTAGGTCAGTATTTCCACAGTCAGAGCTGGAGCTATGCACCAGCTGTCCTTTGCCTTCGGGGAATGTGTTTGCTGCAGACAAGTGCTACCAAAAATATAGAGAGACACTATTGTAAAACCACTTAACCAGATGAAACTCAGGTTCACACCATCTGCCCCCACAGAATTTGAATCTGAATCTACTCACTGCCCTATTTGCTTTAAATTTAGGTGGCCCAGTTTTGCCAGACACCAGTTGGCAGTATCTTTATAAGCTATCTATGGTAGAATTCAGGGTCCAGAGAGGCAGGAGCAAAGCAAAAAGCAGGATGATAATCCTGGATTTCAGAAGAGCAGGTTTTGGTCAGTTCAGGGACCTGCTCAGCCAGGCTAAATATCCTGGACCAGGGCAAAGAGCAAATTTGAAATGCCTGGTAGTCCCTGCAGTGTGCAACAACCAAGCATCACACAGCCACTCTGCTGCTCCCTGGAACCAATGCACTTCCAGCAAGATAAAAAATAGCTCTGCAGGAGCAAACTGTGTCAATGCGCAGGCACTGAGTTACCTAATCCTTCATCATCAGAATAACCCTACAAATTGTCGCAAGACTTAGAATTATTCACAGAATTAAAAACTGGTCATGGGTAAGCACTGGACCCACTTTCTGGGGGCCCAAGATGACCAGTAACAAAAATTACAGTCAAGGTCTTAGTGAGTAAACAAGTTAATTTGATTAGCAGAACTTCCTCTATGCAATTTAGAATTGCAGTAGTCCTCTTTAAACAGTCATCTTTATTCCAGAACCTCATTCTTACTATGCAAGCAGCAAATGAAAGTAATTCAGTTGAACAGGAGCCACACACCGTTTGAAGCCACTCCTAAGGTATAAGGCACAAAAGGCAGGTAATTACACTTTAATGGAAGTCAAGCTTTGTAAGCCAAGATTTTAATTTTCGTTCGTTGAAAAGAAGGTAACAATTCACTCATGGCACTGCTGAACTCCTGTGTATAAAAGTCAAGCAGTATCCCCAAAAGCAATATAGATCATTCAAAATAGTAAAAGCTGTGCTTTTGGTGGAAGGTTAGAGTAAAAAATTCCTCATCAGATGTTAGGATATAATTTTCCAGGGCCTAGTACTCACTCAGTATTACTAAGCTCAGAGGAAGGCATGTTTTAGAAAGTCCTCTCAACCTCTAAATTGGAGCAAGTTTTCCAAAGCACCATGTTGCTATAGTAGTAAACGGCAATGGTGCCATGAGGTACAGGGAGCTTCTGAATTTTGGGGATGAAATGCCAGTCCCTGTGGAATGGAGAAGTCTTAACTTCGGTATAATCAAAGATTTTTTATCTTGGGAAAAAAAAAGTTCACCTTAAAGAGATTCACACTCCTGTCTAGGAACAGAAAATGTGAAAATCTTGTGATTTCCATGGCTGTAAAAACAAATACCTGGAATTCTGAAAATCCTTTAAACATAGTATTTCTTTTTCTTGTAGAGGAAGACAATTTTTCATGGTTCTCTATATCCTTGTCTTCCTTTTTTTCTGTACTATATACAGCTTTTTGCATTCCAAATGGTTTAAGAAGATAAAACTGTATTATGATAGCAATTTTGCTTCCTAATGAATTCTTCTGAAGTCTCTTCGAGAAACACAGTTTTACTGGATGTGAGAAAAAGCAATAATCCACCAGCTGAACAGCAGCAGCAGGCACTTTTCCAGTCAATCAATGATCCTGATGTAACTTTTACTTCATTAATAGATCTCAAGTGATTACATCCCTTATATTTTAGCTTGTGCTCCTTAGCAGCATTCTCTAGTTATCCATGTTCCTCAATTTCTTCACTCTTATGCTCACTCCTCCTCATCAGGTTTTGTTCTGCTTCTCATTTTGCTAAAGTTTAGTTTTGGATACATTTTGATTTGTTCACAGTTGAACACAAGAGGGACCTGATTTAGACCTAAAGGCTGCAGCTGCCCCATTTAAGTCAGAAAGTCATGCTGCAAAGTGTGTTAGGAATGGGGAATAGCCAGATTTATGCTTGTAACAAACACTAACATATCTGTCAAAGGAATGGAACCAAGTCATCACTCACAGAAAATGTGTCAATTTTTCTTTCTCATTGGAATTGCAAGAAAAAGAAATATAGGGGGGAAATAATCCAGTTTGTTCTAAAATTAGCCACAAAACTCTGATCTTGGTCAGAAGGCATTTCTTGAACCTGACATACTGATGAAAGACCTTTAAACCCTTTCCTTTAACATCCTTACTTAAACTAGTCAGGAATTACAGGGAGCTTTTATTTAAGAGATAATTTGCTGAAACCAAGGATCTCTATCAGAAAGGTTTCCTTTTGATGATTTTCTTCCTTCAAATATTTGGGAGAAAAAAATTCAAAATTGCCTATGCACAGGCACTCAAAAGACCAGACACTCAAGAGTTTCTGACTTTGCTAGATGGCCTAATAGCCTGAAGTTAAAGAACATGAAAGTTTCATCTCATTTTCTTTACATCTATGTTAGCCCTTAAGACGTTAGATCTTAAAAGTATTCAGAAGATTACAATGGATAAACTTTTCAAACCAAGGCCATTTTGCAGCTGCAGCCTGCTATAGGGGTCTGGCTAACACTTTCAAAAGTAGTTCACTTTGCACTTCAATTGGCTTTTCACCTGCCTCGTGTGCATTTGCATTGCAGCTTCTGTAGGGTAGGGAATTTCTCACTGTTCTTCATCATGTTCTGTGCTCAGCACAAGAGGGACACAGTCCTAGCTGGCTCTTCAGCCCCCTCTCTCTGTCTGTGCTGTACACAAGATCCTTCTTAATGCCAGCAAGACAGGTGCAGGCACAGACTGATACATTCAGGGTTTACTCGCTGCATTCACATGTCTGCAGGAGACTGCTGGAGACAGAAAGCTTTAATAATCCATTGGGACTTTAGTATACAACAGAAAGATCACACGTGTCAAACTGACATCTGTATTATATGTATGAATATATATACATTCTCTGTGTAAATAGAGAACCCATTTTATTCTGTTAGCTCTTGAAAACCAGGCACATGTGCTTTCTGCATCTGCCCCAGATGAGCTCTGCCCTCGGGGCACAGGACGTGGGTTTGGCTTTGATCAGTGATCCCCACTCTGCAGAGCCACCTGCAGAAGTTTTGCAGTAAGCACAGATAGAAGGAAAGCTAGAGAGATGGCAGTGTGGAAAATGAGACAGAGGAATAAAGAAAGGGGGAAAAAAAGTAAGCTTGAAAGGAAAGGAAGTGAAGAAATAGAAAAGGAAAAGGACAGAACAGAAGGAACAGGGCTTTCTGTGTCACTGCTGGGAACAGTAATGAGGGTGAACATTTGCTGATGGCATACCTTTTATCACAGCTAATACCATAGTTTAAGGCATTTTCATGGCTCAGGGGCACTAACTAATGCCATGGAGGCTGGGCTGCTCTTACTAGCCAGGAAAGGGAGGCAAGAAGCACATAACAGAATTGACACACATAAGTCTAATTTGAGCTTTCACCCACAAAGCTCTGCATTAAACCCTAAAAGAAACTCCTGCAGGTACAACAGGGTTAAATGAGAATTTGTCAAATCTAGTTCTTGATCTTTTGGGGCAGCATAGAAAAAGAAAATATAATCTGAAATACAAATCAGGGGGTCAGAAAAACATGGAGGTTTAGGTTTCCATGAAACATCCCAGTGTTTTTCTTTTCAAAAACACCCATAAAAGCTGCAGAACAACTAAAAATTGAAAAATACTTAGTTAAAAAAAATAATTCTTCTCTCCCTCTCCTACACACATTTCCTTCTCCCTGGAATTAGGGTTATGTCAATCAGATTGATATTATGCTATGATATAGTAAGGCATTCAAATTGTTTTTCCAAACTGTAAAATTTTTCAAAGGTACAAAAGCAGTCTTAAGGGAGACTACAGCACAAAGCCTCCAAGAAACATAAGGAATGAAAGCAGAAAAGCAACCATTAAAAGACATCCAAACTTTATTAGTTATGGGCTGCACTGGCAGCTTATAAACAGCTTGAGGCTGGTCCACACTGTAACCACCACTGTGTTTTATTTTTCTCATATAGCTTATTCTCATTCCCACTGAAACTGAGAAACATCATATTTCCTCCTATCATGGCAGCAAGGAGCAAAATGACAGTCATGTCTCAGAGCCTAAAGTTTCCAGTGAGTTTTACTTCATCTTGAAACACAAGCCTTGTCCTTAGACTAGCACTGGGCACTGTGTGACTAGCACACAACCAAGCGTTCAGTGCCCAGTCTCACCCCTCTGAACCACTGTTTCTTCTCTTGCTTTTCACATTTTCCAGCACCATAAGGCATAAATTATTCATGGCAAAACTGCTTCTCACAATGTTTATGCAATGCTTAGTACAATGGCATGCTTTTTCAGCTTGGGCCTCTGGGCACTCATGCAATACAAATAATCACGATGATAACAACAATAATAACAGCTAGCTATGCTTTTCCCACTGGGCACACACTTCCAGTGTCCTGTCCCACAGAGCTCAGATCACTGTATTTCACTACAGGCTCCTGGTCAGTGCCAGGGGCCATTCTTCAGTAAATCTGCCTCACCCTTTAGAACAAGAGAAAAACGTCCCGGTTTTGCCTTTCACGTTTTTCTTTAACTATCACAGCTGTTTCCTAATACGGGAAAATCCTTCATTTTTACAACTAATTAGTTTAAGCAGATTCTATTATTCGGTCTCTTGTAATACTAACTATTACACTAGTTGCATGCCTGTATGACTAATGAGTTACATTAAAGCTGGGGAATTCTAAAACCTACAGAGGGAGATACAGTATGACTGTGAAGCCAAAACAGGAGACACCCACATCTTTCAAACAAAAGAATATTGCAGCCCTAAGAAGTCATTTCCTCTCTGTGACCCCTCCAGCTGCTTTGTGCTTTTGCACAAAGTTGAGGGAGGGCACTCCAGAAAAAGCAACTTGCCAACATGCAAAATGAATGGTCCAATTTCATCTGTGCAGCACCCAGTCTGTCTGAGCAATGAAGAGCTCAGAAGAGCAAGTCACTCATACACCACTGGCAGCTCCTTGCAACAACCAGCAGTCAAGCCATGCTGCCAAAGCTGGTCAGTCTGTTCTGGCAGCACACTGCAAGTAAGATATTCTCCCTACAGGTAGGAATCTGCCACTGGAGTGCTCAAAAACCACAGGTTGTTTTCTGTTCCTTCCACCAAAGTAAAGACACAGATACACCTGCTCATTAACACAAGTCCACCTCTACGATTTGACATGAAGCTTCCTAAGAAGACACAAGGTAAAATTGTGTTTAACACTGACGAGAGTCTACTGAGATTACCAACCTAAAACCAAAGACCCTAATTAAAGACTGCAGTTCAGACACTGACCTTGAAGTCAATTGTCACATTCTGATAATTTTATTTGCATGATAAAAGGGAGCAGCATCTACTAGCTACATGCCTGGACCTGCCACTGATACTTAGTCAATCTGGGAAATCATTTAGTCTCTCTGACTTTCAATTACAGCTTTTCTTTTAATTAGACTTCCTGAGTGCCAAGGAGTGATAGCAGGATTAGCTAATTGCTGCCTGTAAAGATATACAGGTAAAAGAAACAGGGTAGGGCAGATTATTTATACTTCACTCAACTCTGAAGTAAAACTCTTCAGATTACATGAAATGACTAAAAATACAGAGTGCAGTCTTTTCCTCCATGCAGTAGCATGCACACCATGCCAAACACAGGGAACTGTACTGACACCTTGCTATGCTCTCAAATGCTAAACCTGATCTAAATTATACAGAAGAGATTACAGCCATTAACAACTCATTTAGGTATTGCCTTCATGCAGGAAATCTTTCCGAACACTGCATGTTGGAGGATGTGATCTTTGGTCGGCACCCCAATTACTAAAGACAGTGGTGTGAGCAGTGTTAATGTTTGCCAGCCTTAGCATGTATTTTTCCTGTGTGGCAAGGACTGAGCTGAGCCATGACAAAGTAACTCATAGATGTGATATACTGTAAATTGATAAAGAGTTGGGAAGGGAGATTTATTAAAAAGAACTAAATACAGCCAGGTGAAAAAGTTATCAGAAATGAGCATAATTCAATAAATTAATGAAATGAAGGGTACATTGCAGAAGGGCAAGCAAATGCTTATTCTGTTTAATTTTATCCTAATCAGAAGAATAAATATCTGAAAGCACAACAGTTATGGGGAGAGAAAGAATGAGAGTGAAGGAAAGAGTGTAAGAAGAAATAAAGCCCATCATCCATTCTATTGCTTTCTGGCTAGCTGGCACCTGAACAAGCATCAATCAATTTTGGGTGGGTTTGAAGTAGACCAGGTGGAGGATGTTGGAAGCGTTTTGTGCTCCTCAGCGCAAGCTGCCCTATAGAGCAGCTGCTTGACAGAAGTGCCCAAGTCTGTCACATCTGTCAAGACAGTTTAGGGAGACCTTCAACATCACCAGCCTTGCAGACACTGATTAGAATACACAATTGTGTGTGCTAGAGGAGAGGTGCCTGCCTCCACCAGGATTTTGGGATAAAAATTATCCTTTCATCCTTTCCAGATTTCGTGAGAGGCACTCTCATGACCTCATTTGTGTACTAAATACACAATAAACTGTGCTGCCTGGGACATCACTGTCACATTGCTGACAATCTGTCTGTCTAAATGCAAAGTATTCGACAAGGAAAGATGTTTTTCATCCTGTGTTACCTACAATTTAACTCAGCAGCCCAGGACCAGGCTACAATCTTCCAGTCTGAGGACGTGTGAGCAAAGCTATGGAGCAAAGAGCTTGCCAGGAAGCCAGGTAAAATTAAAATTCCTGTTTCATCATCTGCTCTCATCCATAAATATAGTTGTAATGCATAAGACAGCAGCTCAGAAGTAAAAAGTACTGACAGAGACCAGTCGCTAAGAAGGAAATACTTATTTTTTTTTAGTTTCCAAAATAACAGAGAGTGCTAAAAAAAGGTTTTAAACTTTTCTATGAATGCTTACTAACTATAAAATAAATCCACAAAAACACTTAGATTATCAGTTTATGAAGAAGGCATTGATTCCCAAAGTTTATGAGCATCTCCTGCTTTAACTTAGCACAAGTTTTGTCAGAGATCATAGAAGTCCTGGAAAACTAAACTATATTTTATCAAAAAATCTGTAAAATTATAAACCCTGTGATTTTTTGCAGCTATGATTTTTCTTTCTGTTAGGAATAGATCCAACTCCTATGAACAGCAGTAATTTTTGAAATCGTTAAGTGAGAGGAGGGAGACTCATCCTATCAGCAAAGGTGCTGTATGTTCATGGGCAGGAAAGGTGGATAAGCAGCACTAGAGCAGCAGCTACACTTAAGATTGATTAATTGGCATTTTTCTCAAAGAACAGAGGTGAGGAGGAACTTCAGACACCATATCCCATGACGGAAATATGTCAGGTGAAATTTGATGCATAACGCTTCATTAATCAGGCCTAGACAAGATAACCTTTCTTACCCACACAATTCCCGGGGTTCTTAAACAATCACAATAATTTTTTAAAAAATTAGGGAGAATTTTGAAGATCTCAGATATCTCTCTCCCCATGCAAGCAGTGATCAAAATAAAAATTATATTTAGCTAATTCAGTGGGTCTAATGACCAATAAAGGTAGTATTACAATGATATTTTCTTCTTTCAACACAGATCCATAAAAGACATGCTTGGAATACTGTTTACAATCCAGTCTCTCCATAACAAAAATTATTTTGCAATAATAAAAGGAATTTAGGTAAGTCCAGTAGCGAGTATTCTTATACTCGCTTATATGAGTGAGTATTCTTATACTCTTATGTGGATAAATTCTTGTACAAAGAAATACTTAAGTCAGCATCTTTAAAAGATGACAAGTGACAAAAAAGTAAAGGAAGATATATAAAAGTACCATTGATTGGAGAAGCTAAATAGTGGTTTTTACTGACCTTAATTACAGCATGAAATCAAAAGGAAAACTGATAATAGAGAGGTTGCAAATACAATCTAATAGAATAAAAATTTCACCTCATTGGAAAGGGGGTTAGCCAGGAAAATCACAAAAACAACATTTTTTTCCGAATATACTGGTATTTTTCAGTGCAATATTCTCAGTCAGTTCACGTCTCCTTTTGGTACTCTCAGCCTGTTGCTGTCAGAGGCACATTCACTGGTGCACCTCTTGAAGCAAAGACCAGTCAGAAAGGCAACCACTCACAGTAAAATAGATTCCTGAAATGCTAAACCCCTGACTGACTGCTCTGCTGCCACAGCACCCAAATGCCAGAAAGCCCCTGCCCTGCTTGGCTAGGCAAGCCTAGTAGGAATGGACAGCCCTTGATCAGCATTCACAGATCCAGCTATATGAGCATCTATGAGTACAGACCTTTCACACTTCAGAAAATAACCTGCTGCTTCCAAATAATTCATCGTGGACTTTTTTGTTATAGTCTTGAGGCACTAATGCAAAGTTAGGGGTGAAAAAGGAGCCTAACATATAACTGTAGACCATTTGAAGTGCTGCGGCCATAATCCAGTTCTTCCCATTTCCAAAGAAGGAAATTCATCCAGAATCTAGATACAGATTGAATGCAGTTTAAATCTTTTCCTTTATCTTAGTTGCAGGTTTGGACTTATCTCCAACCCGTAATTTCCTTCACCTCAGGAAGAAAACAAATAGTCTCATTCCAGCCAATATACCAGCACTCCGATTTTTAACTCGGAAATAAAGTTCAGTGGGGCAAAACTTTTCACACAGTACTAATCTGATTGACCTAATTTCTTCCTCTAGTTCCTCCTCCTGGTGCCAACACACTGTCCAGTGTAGCTCCTGTGTAGTGATACCCACAGATCTGCAGTATGGGCTTAGCTCCGAGCCCAGGCAGGCTGTATGTGAGTGACTCCCATGCCTGCTGCTCCTGCTAATGCCAACAGCAGATGAGCAAGCAGGTGGCATGCAGGAAGATGCTGAGAGATTTCCAATGCAGATCAGGAAAGCAGAACTGCCCACAGTTATGATTAAAAACCTACTTTTGCACCTATTTCTCTTTTTGCATTCCTTCAAATCAAATAAAGTCAGGTTTCATAATTAAGTCAAACCCCATAATTGGTTGCTGCAGTCAGTCCCAATCCAATTTTCAGTCTCAGCTATAACTCATTCCTTGATTCTAGAATCAGTTAAAGTTGACTCCAATCCAGCAATTTCTCAAGCTCTGCCTTTACAGATATAACTTGAAAATGAGCCTTTAGCACCCAAGAGCACTGCTCTCACAAAACAATGCTGGATCAATGCTCTGCTTTGTCCTCCTCTCCCCCTGTTCTGACAGCCATTGACAGAATATAGATTTATGAGTCAGTGGAAGCATGACAAGGCAGAGGCTAGAGAGGCCTTCTGGCAGCACAATAGGATGCCTCATTCAGTAAACTCCCAAAGGCTACTTAGGCATGGAAAGTCAGTGGAAAAAAAGAAAACAACAAAAACCCACAAAAAAAGAAAATTAAAAACAACTCAAACTCCAAAAACATGAAAAAAAGTCCTGCCCCCCAAACTGCTAAACAATTAAATCACACATCTCAAAGCCCTTCCTGCATTCCTATCCAATCACTTCAATCTTTAAATGATGTTTATTGTCTCCAGCTCAACCAGCTCAGGTGGTCTCTGAAAATCTAGTTGTAACTTTGCTGCTCCATAGCCTCTCACTTGTCTGCACAGGTTCTAGACTTGTCTGATAACTCCATGGATGGTGTGCAAGGAAAACCAGCTGGATGGATGGATGGACGGATGGATGGATGCACACACAAACACAAAAAGTGTTTGCAAGTTCTCTGGTTGCTCAAGCAGAGCAGGCCACCTGCAGGTACTCCTCTGATCAGTGGTGCACCACAGCCCACAATTTGAAAATTGCTTGTCCCAGGTGTACCTGTCACACCTAATCACATTTATTTGCATTGTTATCCAAGTATTCAGAGCCTGGAATATGTCAAACCCTGCTGGTTTTAAGTAAACAAATGTCAGGGTAGCATAGCTTTTATAATCTATTTAAAACACATTACTTTTTGTATCTCAAACAAGATCTCAGTTTTAACTTCCACTATAAATCATCTTATACACATAACACCTGCTACTCCAACAAAAGAGTACATTAAAAGGCTTTAATGGTTAGAAAGAAAATAAGTTTTTCTAAGGGCCACCTGGAAACACAAATGCAGGGCATATGTCTTTCTGTGTACCAGGAATAATACTGTCAGCATCAAATAAACATATACATTCTGTACTATTCTTCCTGCTATGTTTGAAGAAAGAATAAACAGCCCCAAGGGTGCACAATATTTTCATATTTCAGTGTGCAGTGAGAAGAATATCCTTTCAATGCTGCTCTTCCAGAAGGAAAGCATTCCTTTTTGGAGTCATTATTACCAAACAAAACCTAAATAAAGATGTCTTTATCAATGGATATTTTTTCATGTTATTATTATTATTCCATTCCCATCAACAAGTGAGTTATGAAAAGAATCTTTACTCTGTAAGTCTAGTTGTGTAAGCAAACTGGTAACAGTACAGGTGGTCTGAAGTTAAAACTGGAGCTCTAATCTTCAGCTTACTTCTCAAGTGTGAGACAGCCTTGGCTATCCAGCTCAAGAATATCCAGCTCCCTGCCTGAGCACTGACAGACAGGAGCAGTGCAGACTGAGGAAAGGCCATGAAAGTGCAATATCCTGTACAGCTGAGCTCCCACTGAAGCATGCAGGACATCACAAACCCACTGATTCAAATGAACGATGATGCAGCTTTCAGCAAATGGAATTTACCTTGAGGTTTGGGTTTGGTAAGCTTCCCACAGGGCTTTGAGATTGTGACAGTCTTCTGACAGTCAGCATTATGAAGGGCTCTCTTTAGGCTCCCGGTCCGAGTCTTCAAGGCTGTGTTCAAGTCACATTCTCCCCAGGCCTGGAACTGGTATTTGCACTCCGCTGCAGCAAGGAAAAAAAAGGCAAAATCTAAAACACGATGACTAAGTGTGAAAACAAAAATGTTGTGAGTCTAATAGGATATCACAGGCAGTTGGTGCTTACAGACAAAAAGATGTGCAACCAAAGAAAAGAATCCCAAGAAAACTTTAAAGATTATTTTCAGTGGTAATTGCAGTCTCCCCCCCTCCCCAGTGCTTTAAAATGTAATCCTCTTGCTTTTGCATGGATAGTGCATATTTTGGCATATAAAGAGAAATACATTCAGCTATGAATATGAACAGAAAAAAAAAAAACAAGAAAAAAAAAAAAACAGCAGTTTGAAATGTCATTTACGTTCTATAAGGTTGTTTCTCCATTTGTGTGATGCCAGAGGTTACCAAATAAAGCTTGAACAGAATGTACATGCACCCACAAGCTTCTCAAGTCTTAAACTGCAGCACCGATTGTGTTGGTAAGGTCACAATAATTTCAAAATCATGCAAACTCTTTACATGAAAAATAAAAGGCAAGTTTGCAAGAGTAATAAAATTTGAGTTTTGGATAGACATCTTGTTCAGGACAGATCTGACATATCTTCCCAAACTGGTATGTACAAACCTTCTGAACTGAATGATAAAAATGAAATACACTGGTCTTCACTCACTGCTGTCATTGCACACATGGGCAGCCAGCCCCCCACGCTCCATCTTACACAGTGTAAAGCCTGTGATAGCCTTCGCAGAGGTTCACAGCTGTAAACTTGCACTGCTTGCCCTCAACAGGGATGAACACCACAGAGGGTAGATTTCAGCATGCAGGAAGGCAGTAGGTTATAGGGACTCTCTGCAGAGGAGCTCTGAGGAAGCTGCCTTCTGACACCTTGCATGTTCTAGCTCTGATGAACCTGAAATACAGGTCTAACCAACACATCTGCAGAACTAAGCAGAAAACAGAGGCTTCCTGCTCCACACTCAAAATAAAAAACAAAGTAAATCCCTTAAGAGAGTGATGCTGACCTCCAAATTGTTTCTTCCAATTGCAGGGAATCTTACACTTCTGGGTCTTGGTAGTTTGTTTGCACTCAGCTCCAGTGCGAGTGCCCTCACGTGTCCCCAGGCCACAGTCACCACTGGTGGGCACGCAGACACTCCACTGCCATTCCCCACAGTCAGACTTCTTCACCTTTTTCTCTGCATGAAGACAAAGAACCAAGCCAGAGAAGTGGTCAATACCTAGAGCCTACGGAGAAGTTGCCTAAACTCAACCAAAGTCACAGCACCTGGGTGAGCAAGGAAGACATTAGTAACACGACTGCCTTAAAAGCAAAAGGTCTGACATCCTCTTCACAATTCTGCAGAGACAGGTCAATCCCTTTGAGTTCAAAGCAGGCTCATCATTCAAACTTAGCCCCACTGACATGTTTACTATTCCATTTGGATATTCTCAAGTGGATTCTCATCTCCAGAAATCTAAAAACTTACAGGGATCCCTGACCAAAACATGCAGGAGGGCTCTCACTCAGAAAGGATACTCCTCTGTCTCCAGTAGCTGGTGGCATGCAAATATCCTCAGTTCCAGCTGAAGCACTATACACTAAACAATGAGAAATGTATGTGCTGGCATTGTGTATCAGGGGATTTGAACACCTTCAGGAAACAGTCATGGGATGCAAACTTTGATCTGCTATACCATGTCACATTTTATATCAGAATATGAACAAAACTTCAAAGGCAAAGGAGCTACGTGGAAAAGTATACTCAAAGTTCTGTTAACTCAGGTGGGTTTGTTGCTCAGAGAAAAAAGTAAGGATCATGATTTTATTTAGATCCTTAAACCCAAGTTTTATAAGAAAAGACAGCAACGTTATGAAACCCAAGGATTCACACAAATAATTACTTAGGCCCCTAAAACATCACAAGTAACTATAAATATATAAAATTATTTTTCTTCTAGGTCTTGAATGTTTATGCTAGCATTTTCTCATATTTCCACAAAGCCAAAATGCTTTAAAAGTTTTTTTTTTTTTTTTTTACTGGAAGCAGTAATTCAGATAGACTCACAGTTCATATTATCTGGTGTATAAGTTGCCTGAAAATAGTAAGACCTCAAGAAAACCACCAAAAAATATGTTCCTTAAAAATGTCAAAATTGTGTTTGACACATATGAATTTTTCACCCTGGGCTGGTTTCTCCTCTAATGAGGTCTGAGTTCGTCACTGACAGAAAGCAAGTACTGCTGGATGTCTGGCTGTCTGTGCAACACCGAGTTAGTACAATTCTTTGTCAGAGGATTTCCACATCACACAGCATCTGTGTATCACTGTCATATATAACACCGAACAAGTGACATAACTGCTCTTGCATCACTCCTGTTTGGCTCCCCCTAAGTCAAGCATGAAACTATACACAGAGCACATTTTAAGCTGCTTTGCGATATCCACCGTGTAATAAACCATGGACTTCAGTCTCTGCGGCTCTCAAGCTCCCACTTGACATGGAAACCCCTTTCTGTTTCCCTGTTTACCACAGAACAACATGACACAGCCAAAAATCCTACCCTGACATCCAAAGTGACTTGATTTCATAACAAAACCAAAAGTATTTGACATTCTCACACACATGCAATCTATCTTGGGGATTAACTCTGAATTAGACTGGACCTTACCTGGTTTCTCTTTCTTGCCAGCCTCAGTGGTACTCACGGCTGCCAGAAGAAAAACAAGTGCCAGGAGGGCAGCTGCAAACATTCGACTTTGCTGTTGTTGCTGTTGCATTCTGCAGATCAATGACAGAGAGGGAAAAAAATGGTTAGTGAGACTGTAAAAAGTGGGACTCCAACTAAAGCATTTTTGGGAAGCTCTGCTCCAGGTCCACAAGACACATGCAGGTCAAAAATAATTAGCTATTGCCAGAATGGGCAATTATCTCCACTCTGGAGAGAATACAGATTTTTTAACTATTTTCCAGCCTGTGTACCAAATCTACATCACTGATACTATTGGAGGAGTTTTGCCATGGGAAGCTCTGTAACTATTGCTTGTCTTCTAGAAACCCACTGGAGAATCAAGGATCCTGACAGGTCTGGAACTCCTCTCTTCTTTTCTGACCTCTGGCTGTGTAAAAATAAGCAAAACACACACTTAATTTTTCAGTTTACCAATTCATATGAAGTAGGGAATACTCTACTGTCCACCTTGCAAGGGTTGAAGTTCTTATTAGGCTTAATTGACATCTGAAAAGAGCTCCTTTCACAAAAACTTATGTTGGTGACATGTAATGCATTCTCTTAATTGTCATTGGCACGTTGCTACATACTTCTTCCTTCCCTTCCAATTAATGTCTCTTCATAATATAAATTAATTGTTTGCATTTCAAACAATTCTATTATATTATAATTCAAACCTGGCACAAAGATAAGACTTGTACACATTCCTAGAGGCTATCCACATCTTGCTAATGAACCCAAAATCTGGATTTGGGAAGCAAATATTCAAACACAAAAAGGTATTAAATACATTTGCTTGGGATTGAAGCATCAGTCAGCAACCAGTCACCAAAAGTCTTTCTGAGCTTTCTCTTTCCCATTTCTATAATTTGCATTGTCTCATTTCGGCACTGTTTATTGGAACACAGGGCCTTCGATACATATGTTAAAAATAAGCGACCTCCCTCTTTGCTAGAGACGTCTCTCCAGCAGGCAGCCAGGTACCAAGACAGTGGACTAGACATTGCTTGGATGAAAGGAAAGTTTCTGCAATTTTATGTTTTGTTTTTTGTTTTCCTCAAACCAGGACCCATGACATTCATGTTACACCAGCCTTCAGAGGAAGTGTAACAGTGCCACTAAGATGGTCTTTAAAACTCAGCTAGACTTGATATTTACAGAGAGTTTAATGGCAGCCTGATCTTATTTGCTGAGCACAGCGACTGTGGAGGAGAAATATTTCTCAACATGAACAGAGAACAAAATGTATTTGAAATTTAATTTGGCACTCCTCAGTATTCTCTGCTGGCAACCTCTTGCTCAAATGCAACATAATTATAACTGACATGAAAAACAGGAGAGGAATCCCAAACACGGAGACTTTTACGTATCTGGCTTTTAAATCATTCTAGAAGTCAGATGAGACATCTTATTAGGTGTGTTGAAATAAAGTTCATTTGAAGACTGCAAGAGGCCTGGCATTCAAATGTCTGAAAGAGCTGTCATCAGCACCAGTTTCATTTCTTTAAAAAGAAAGTATTATGTCCCATGAAGAAGAAGAAAGGACTACTATTGTTTCCAGCAAACTCAAAGAAGCCCAGAGTAGAGCACGTGAGTTTCCAGAGAGCTTGGGTTTGTTTTTCCCTTTCTTCTGCTACATGTTTCCAGTTAGAGCCTCTCACATTTCACAGAAAATTAATAAAATAAATAAAATAGATAAATAAATACATTAAATAAGCAATTAAAAATAAAATATGCAACCTGCCTTTTAGCTCAGCTTACTTCAAATTGCTTTTCCATAATCAAATGAGCATCTCTTTTATGAGGAAAGGCTAAGAGAATTGCGTTTGTGCAGCCTGAAAAAGAGAAGGCTTGGGGTGACCTAATTGCAGCCTTCCAGTACCTGAAGGGAGCTCCCAAGAAAGATGAAGAGAGAATTTACATGAGCATTTAGTGACAGAACAAAGAGGAATTAATTCAAATTGAGAGTAGGGTTAGACAAGATATTAGGAAAAATGTCTTTACTGTGACCGTGGTGAGGCATTGGAACAGGTTACCCAAGGAAGCTGTGGAAGCCTCATCCCTCAAAGTGTTCAAGGCTAGGTTGGATGGAGTGCTGAGCAACTGGTCTAGTAAAAAGATGTCCCTACCCACGGCAGGGGGTTGGAATTAAATGATCCTCAAGGTCTTTTCCGATACAAACCACTCCATGATTCAAATACAGTTGTCATACTATTTAAAAACCAACCTCCACACGCAGTCCCTCGTCCCTTTCCTTTGGGGGAGCTTCCCCACCAGTAACACCGCACATCCCCTAACACCCCATTTTCACTATAATTTGTCTTCTCATTTCATCTCTTCCAATCAGCTTTTCAGAACTCTTTGTTGAAGGAGAGTGTTAATTTATTTCATGGAAGCACACATAGCAGGAGATCCAAACACTTCCATATCTCAAGTCACTGTCTGAGGGGTGTCAGAAGCTGAAGCAAAGGCAGCACTAGTGGTTTTATTCTACAGGATGCCACCAAATACAAGAGATGGTCACAGTTTTGGGGCTGCCTCCTACATCCTCACTGCCCACCCCAGGGATCTGGGATGTGGTCACACATATCCCAGAGGCTCCTCAGTCACTGGGAGTCATGGATAACTCTTACTAGGAGAGCTGCCTCATATTAAGTTGAAAGGGACTCAAATTTAAATCTGACATTCTTTTCAGTAAAACAGATGGGGAAAACAGTTAGGTTTTAGAGTCTGAAATATTCCAGAAGCCCTATAAACAAAGCCCTACAGAGCCTTAATAAAGCATGTTTTCCTAAGACTCAAGACTCCCCTACAGCCCAAACACTTGCCAAATGTCTAATGCAAACACTGAACCTGCAGAGATACAGATATTTCATCTCTCTGCAGAGACCCAGGCTGCTTCCTGAAGTGCTTTTCCTATATTTACAAGTGAAAAGCCGTGTACAAACAGAGACTTTGCCTCACACCACACCAACACTTCAAATATGATGTAACCAGTATGACCACAGAAAACCATTTAACTGGCACATGATAAACAGCAAAGGTGGGTGCTCTCACAAAATTACAAACAGCCCATATGTAGTACTCACAAAATAGTAGCTATTTTTTTCAAAAGGCCAGAAAATGCTATCTACCAGCAAGTATATGAGTCTAATCTTCAGTTTTTCTTGGGAATATTTTAGTTGGCAGTTAAAAGATAGATTAAGATAAAAACTCGCCAGACCAGACTTGTTTCTGCAAACAATATATTGTACTGAAAATAACTGTGTCTTTTTTGGTTTATTTTTTCAAAATTCAAAGGTGACAGTCTGCCTTTTTATTAGATTCTTTGATAACGTTTTCTCTTCAGCCTTTGATTTAAAGAACAGCCAGAACTGCTAATACCAATGAAATAAAAAGTGTTACACTGCATACAAAGTGGACTTGTCTTGGATAGTTTGATTTTTGTAATGAGCCTTCTGGCTACACCAACCACAACAGGTAAATCATGTGCCATGAGAAGAAAGCACCTCTAAAATCCTGTATGACTGCCCTTAAACAAAGCAAGGTGGCAGCATTTAAACAAATAGCAGGGGTATCTACGACCGCAGAAAGACAAAGATAAAAGTGAAAGAAAGGAAAGAGATTTTTGAGGTTTGGGCTGTTACAGGAAACGTCAGCAGAGAGAAAAGGTAAAGAGAGAGAAAGAGAGTTTAGAACAGTTTAAATGGCAAGTTGGAACAACATGAGGAAAAGAGAGTGAGTAATCACATAAAGGGCACCAAAGCAGGAAAGAGAGAAAAATAAGTGGTTAATGAGAGTTAAACACTAAACCAGAGAGTGTTAAAAAAAGCATGAAGTGCATAATGAAGGGAGAATTGAAGACCAGTTGAGATACACCATAGCAAGCGGCTTCTTGCAGCAAAAATAAGGCATAGGAATTACTTCAGCGTTACAGTTGATTTCACAGTCAATCCATGCTTGAGAGTAAAAAATGAAAGGAAAATTAAAAACGGCAGGTAGTCAGAGAATTAATGACGTCATCAACCATCCATCCATGGTTTCAATTACATGTTGAGCCTCAGAAAGAGAATAGGGCAGAAATCACTCCATGGTTGCAGTTTAAGGGACCTTTTGAGCAGAGCTTGAGCCTCCCACTCTAAATCCCACACTACCCCCAACCCAATCCATTTTACAATCCCACTCAAGTGGGCAGCCCAAGGCAGCACAGGTATTTTCATGCTGTTCTTCCTAGACCTCTGGATCTCTGCTAGTGCAAGTCAAGCTTGCCAGAGTGACTCTATCTGCACTCACACAATTAAGTCACACCCAGGTACTCCTGAATCTGAACAAGTCTTTCCCAAACACAAGCTTTCAGAACAAAGCAGACAATTTTGGATGAAGCTCTATTGGTGAGCAAGTGTTTATTTTTCCTGGCCTGAATGAAGTTGGCATATGCAACACACCCCAGGATCACATATGCCTTTTACAGGTGGCTTTTTTTGCTGGTAATGACTTTTATGCACAAGCCCTTCCCTTCATCTGTTCTTTCCAAAGCAACTAGCAAAGTCCCAGTTATAGAAGCAAGTATTTCATTATTAGTCCATATGAGTGCAATCTACCACTCTGAATGATCAGGTCTTCTCACATTATTATAATAACCGACCCATATCCTCCAGCTGTTCCAGCATAATGTGCCAAACACCAGCTATGTTGATGATACTGTTAAGCTGCAGGAAAAGCAATACTGAAGTTATTGCCCTTACTAATGATGGGCCATAGGCTTTGTAGTGAGTTTGCCACAGCTCTGCATTGAGACTTGTTGAGGTTTGCCCTTTCTGAGCATTCCTTGGCCTGTCCACAGTTTTGTCATATTTGCTTTAGCTGCAACAGCATTTTTTCTTATTGACCAACCAGCTGTGGCTAATTTGATTTACTTTTCTTTGTCACTGTACAGTGCCAAACAGGTTTTACGACTCTATTATGGTAATATCTTATAAAGAAATGCAGGGCTGTTATGTTAGCAAAGACCTTCAGAAGAGGAGACACAGGATACAGTGCAGAGGAGTACAGACATGGAAGATATGAGATGGGGCACCGGCTTGACAACAGAGACACAAACACTTGCTATAAACAACTGTCCCACAGTCAGATAAAGAAACTCAGACGTGGACCTGGACGAAACTGGATACAGGGGAAGAAAGAGAAAACAGAAATAGTTTCCAATATACCTGAAAGTTGTCATCTCTAGGAAGTTTGGATATAACAAGACTGCAGACCAATGAAGAGAGAGAAAGGCCTGAAAGCATGCTAGCAAACATTAAAAAAAAAAACAAAAACCAAAAAATAAAAAACAACAAACAAACAAAAACATAACCCCAGGTTGATCCTAGAGCAAGGAAAATGAAACCAGCAACATGAACATTCTTCTGAACAAGGACCCCAGATGATGACAGGTCACCATAACCATCTCCACCACCCCCATGCAATGAAATCACCAACCTGAGGGCTAAGAAGAGCTGCGGAAGGGTCAGCATAACATCAGGAAAAGAATTTGAATCTAAGTGTATGTATAACAATTTTAACTGTGGTGGTGATGGCATTATTGTTAATATTATTATAACAGCTGCATAGATACAGTATTTTTCTGCAATAATTACACGCACACTAATAACAATCCTTGGATTAGACCATTAAGATTTCAATTATACTAAAAGTAAATCTCAGGCTTAACATAACTATATATAAAAAAGGTATAGTTCCTCTTTTTCAGTGAACAATATTTTGAGCTATGACTCCTGGCTTCACACACACTATTATTTTCATCCCATGACCACAAATAAAAATGCATCCCAGGTGCAGACATAAGAAGTTCCTGCAACCCATTATTTTTCCGCAAAACACTGCTCATTTTGAGTCCTCTTTAAACTCCCTGTCCACATTAGAACTAATTTTTGTGTTAATCCTTCTTTTTTCCTGCTTGAATGAATAATTTCTCATCAAGTCCCACAACAAATACTTTAATAAATTACAGTTTGATTAGTGCCAGATTAGTCATATCCACAAAATCAGCTTTTAAATGAGCTAGTTTGGGACATCAGTTTCCTTTCAGTAAACACATGCTGTGTTTAATGAAACTTAATATTTAACTTCACTTCTTAAATTATTCTCTTATTCAAAATGTGCTCTACTTTGCAGTCCATTGAGGGCAGATGAATATGTCTGCAGCTACCTGGATCTGCTTATTACCCTCTTCTTAAATGCAAATTTTTTTTTTTGCTAAACTCTAGTTGCACAACAGCAGGAAATAAAATTTGGTCCATGGTTTAATGGTCTTAATCAATCTGAAATGTCACATGCCATTTTTACAGTAGTCAGAGATGGAAATGCAAGCTTTCTCTGTAAAAGAGAAATTAAGAGCAGTTGGCTCTTGGGAGTTTTACTTCAGAAACACTTGAAGAATCTTTTGCTTCTCCAGGTCTTTATCTCATTCACCCCCTGGTGCTTGCCCCTATGTCCTACCTGATTTCCCATTTAGATCTGAGGCAAATGCTAACATGCTTCTGGAGCCAGACCTTTATGAGCCATAATCTTCCAGCTGTAACATGTTCCCTCTTCCTCCGCACACATACACATTTCCTTTGTTGTCTTTATTTGTGCCACTAGGGAAATAAAATTTAAAAGCTAGATTTGTTCTTCATTTCCCTTGCAAGATTTAAGCCAGCTTAGTTTTTGGTGAGGCTCAGCAATTTTCCACTTCTGGACTTTTAAGACATTACTTTATAGGATGATCACTACCATTTTTTAAAAATTTCTGCAAACTCATAATAGCACCTCAGTGGCTTGATCCCCTGTTAGATATGGAATTCCTCTCTACAGTTTTTTTCCCACTCTTTTTCTTGAGGAAACAATTTTCAATTTTTTTACTATTTTAATACAAATAGATTTGAATCAGTCCTTCATTAAAAATCTTGCTCCAGTCCAACACACATAACCAGTTTGCTTAATTTCACAGAAGTCAACTTTTAAATTTTAAAACATAGACCTATGTTCATGCTCCTATGCAGCATAAAGCAAATCAGCTTGCTAACACTAGATACAAATGGTTATTTTCAGGGATAAACTTTAAGATGAGATATAAGGTCATACTGAATTTAATTCTAAAGTACTTCAACTTTTTATATTCCTGTGGTAGGCAGTGAAGAAATCACATGAACAAATGTTTAGCCCCTAATACTCCTAGCATCGTTTACCTTCTAAGTTAAGTTTTGAAAGATAAACCCTTCTGTAATGAAATATATCTTTATATTTTACCCATAACAACACAAGGGCTTCTAACTAAAGTTATCCACATCTAATTTTGGGATGACACAAAGCTTTTCCATATGTTTTCCCATACTCTTCCAAGATAAGATTCATATGACTCAAAACCATCTTATGCATCACAGAATCATGGAATATGCTGAGTTGGAAAAGACTCATCAGAATCATTAATGCCACCTCCTGCCCCTGTACAGGACACCCCAGGAATGACACCATGTGCCTGAGAACATTGTCCAAACACAGGCTTGGTGCTGACACCACTTCCCTGGGGAGCCTGTTCAGTGCCCAACCACCTTCTAGGGGAAAAACTTCTCCTGAATATCCAACCTAAACTTCTTCCAACCAACTTCAGGCTGTTTTGTCGAGTCCTGTCCCTGATCATGGGAGTGAAGTGGTACCTGCCCCTCCGCTTCACCTCATTGCAGACCACAATGAGGTCTCCCCTCAGTTTCTTCTCCGGGCTGAACAAAACAAGTATACCAATAGCTTTTATTTATTCATTTATTTATTTATTTATCTAGTGCATACCGTTCATTTCCAGCTGTATTTCCTTTGCCGTGGTTTCTCTATTTTCTGAACCTTTTCTGGACCTTCAAGTTCTGTTAACCACTCATGACTGCTATAACAGAGTGTGTGGGGGCTAACCCCATAGTTTTCATTTTCAAGTACTACACCTCTTTCCAGCTTCTCCAGTTAATTTCCCAGGCCACCCACACCTGATATTTCTCTCTATTCTTACCCAAATGTGTTTCAGGTTCCAACTTCTCCTTAACTGCTTTCCATCCTGACAGCTGTGGTTTACAATCTAATCTAGTTCTTTGTCTTGTCTACCCTGCCACTGTAGTGTCATTCCTTTATACAATGCAAAATCTTTATTCATCTTACTTTTCCCTTCTTGAGTATGATAAGTAGACATAGACATCACATACATTTCTCTGTATACTTTCTCAAGGGTAAAGCTCACCAAAATCTTCTCAGAGCACAGCATCTTGAGTCTCCATCATTTTATCGCATATTCATGGACCAAAGAAATGCTGTGTTCATTTAAAACTATTGCTATAGCCTTAGTCGTCTAAGCCCAAGACCGAGCTAAGATTTAAAGAAAGGAAGAACATTTAATTACAATAACTGACTGTTCAGCCAAATGGTCTCTGGCTGAAAAACAATGTCTTAATCTCATTTATAACAATAGTGATCTTCCAGAATGATTTTGTTAAAGAGAACCTACTAGGATAATAATGAAACATCAAGTTTTCTTCTTTGGGCAAATTAATTAATGCAATTATATTTTATGCTTGGGTGGGTAGGGGTGAGTGGGTTGGTCAGTGTATCAAAAACTCCCCTATATTAATTTAGAGACCTGTAGCCACTGCCAAAAGAAAAAACCTGTGTGCTCATTTTCCATAGTTCTGTGACTTTTCTGAGAGAGCTTGGTTTCCTCTTGGCCCATATTAATGAAATTTTGGCAGCTCCATCGCTAACACCAAACACCGGATGCCAGTACTCTGGGCCTATGTGCTAACAAGACAGCTCAAAGCCCTGTAGGAAACTGAAAATAAGCTCCCTGCATTTCAGCCCTGGAGCAGAGCCAGCATCCCAACAACAGTCTTCAGGTCCCCATTTCGAAACACACAACCCAGTGCAGCTGACTGGTCATCCTGCCTGGCAAAATGATAAGACAATCAGGGAGTTTCAACTAACAGCCACTTTTCAGCTTTTCTTTTTTCTTTCCTCTACCTTGTTCCATTCGGGGGTAGAGAGAGGGGCCACCACACATAGAAGCAGCTCCCTCAATGCTCTCCTTCTATGCAGGAGGGGAAAAGTTGGCAAGCAGCAGCTGGCAGGGAAGAGGCAATTGCTTCAAGGTGAGCCAGTGCTGGAAGGAGTTGGGTAAGCAGCAATTATTCTGCACTATAGTGGCAAATTTGAAAAACATAAAATTGAGTGTAACTATCTGTGGCTACAGATCAGCCAGGGAGAAGGGAGAAAGCCCTAGAAGGCTGAAATGATATTTGGCAAACTTTCCGTATTTTTCTAAACTAGCATTTATACTCAGCTACAGCACAGGGTAGCATAAGAAAAAGCAAGAATTAAATAGTTAGCTTAAAAGGAAAAAAATCATAGCATGACCCTTCTGATAAGCCCAAGTCAAACACTTCATTTCAAAAATTGCAGTGTGCAGCTCACAGACAATCTTTTTCAACATGTAACCAACTCTATGTTCTCTTTTCAACACGGACATTATTAAGAAAAATGAGCAACGAGGTCAGCAAACAATGCCAATGCCATAAAAAAAAGTAGGGAAACAAGAATTACATGCCTGAAGAAAATTATTAACATGCAAAAAAAAAAAAGGCAAAAAAAAAAAGGACCTATTAACGCGTCCCATCTAGTTTTGTTCAAGTAAATAAACTAATAAGCTCAGTTGTGGATAAAAGCTCCCCTAGTCTTTGATATTTGCGTAGATATTTGCTTAGCTGATTGCATATTTGTCTCTCACATGAGGGTAAGGCAAATACACATACTGTGGATATTTTATATTTCTAGTTCCCCAGACACAAATGAATAGTTCAAGTTGATAACAGATACCCCTAGGTACATGAATTCTGCCTTTAAATGCTGAGCATAATTTATACTAGTGTAATACTCAAGAAAATGGAAAACAAATACAGATGGAACATTTCTTTCATTTTTCCAAAATGCTTCATAGGAGAACATCAGTTTCCACAGGATAGCAACTCTTTGAAAGCATTCTTATGAATTAAAAGAAATTTATGCGTGTTTTTGTAAGCTCACTACTATACAACTGCATCCCCTCCCATTAAAAAAATAATTTTACACAAGCTATACAGAGGATCCTACTGCTTCCCACAGGCAGACTCTACAGATACTTCTGCAACATAATATCCAAACTAGAAATCTGAACCTCTGTTTGGACTTCTCATTAGCCAGCTCTCTCTCTCAGGGAGCACCAAGAACTGTGCAATTCCTTTATTGCAAGTTTTAGGCAAATTCTGCCAAACCAGATCACTATAATCTTTTACCTGATCAAAGAAGAATGAATCGGTTATAAAAGGTGTCATTTTCAGGAGTCAAAATTTAGCATTCCTGCAGTACGGTTGTGAACGAGACATAATGGTAGCAAATAGTTCCTTCCTCAAAGGAAAAGTGTAGTAACTGGAAACATAATGCTAAACAAACACAACAGGCAGCACTGATGGTTGGCCAAAGAATTAAAAATCTGGAATGGAAATGGCCAAAACTTTCAAGGGGATTAAAAATGCTATGCTTCTCTTTTTCCAGACCTCCACCATGAGATTTTTAAAACGTGATTTTATATTTCAGAAAGCCTAGGGAACACATCTAATATTTCTAAACAGTAATAACTGAGAAGGAGGAAATACCCAACTAACAACCTAGCATCAAAAAAAACCAAACCCATTCAGTATCATAAACTCATGTTAAGAAACCCGCTATATCTATAAAGGGATGAAAAAACACGCTGTGCTTTCAAAAAAAGCATCACATTTCTTTAATGTAAAAGTGGTGGTTGCTATTTTTTTCTGTTGGTCCCCAGTGAGTGTACAGAGATCATTTTCTTAGCCCTGGACTTTAAAAATTGTCTTAGAAATGACATTTTTGAAATGAACATTGCTGTTGAAATCTCGTTTCCTCTCATTCCCCAAGCCCTTATTTTGTTTTTCTCCACAACACACACATTTTCTTCCTCTCTTTCACTCTTTGTGGATCTGAGAAAGTCTAGGCTCTGAAATGATAACTAATACAGTTCTGCAACTGCCTCTTCTATTGACCTTCTCCAGCTGAGAGGCTGGAGAAACAAAACAAAAACCCAAACCAGCTCCTATTTCAGTTCATTCGGCTATATTTTCAGATCTTAACTGAAAAAGACATTTTAAACCACTTGTTGCTGCAATTTTTTCCCTCTCCTTGCTCTTCCCACAACAATCACAGCTGCTGTCTCAGTATCAACAAAATCACAGTGGGCTTCTCTGACTTTCATTTCTCCAGGACTAAAGATGAGACACTCCTATCTCTCTCTATTTCCTTTCAACTCTGCCCCCCCAGGATGCAAGAGATATAATTACTTGATGACAGAGAGAAAACAGGCTCTTAGTAGTTATTCTTTCTGCCTCTTTTCACACCTCAAACTACCAGAGGTTTTGCTTTACCTAATGATCTTCTGGTTGCCTGAGACTGTTAAAACACAAAGAATTTTTTCGTAGTTTTTCAAAGTCTCTGATAAGTGACCAGATCCCGACTACTCCACTACCATGACACTACAAGACCAGAAAAAAGCAAATGAATACCATTACAGAGAGTCTTCTGATAGAAAGAATATTGCTGACACCTCCTTGGCTACCTAATGTGTTTTCATCTACCAGAGATTAATCTGGGTACCTTCTGAAAGATGTTAGATTAAGGAGTGGCATATTCCCATCCACTTGCTGAACAAATTACAGAAGAGTCTCTCACTGTCCCTGTCTACCAAAGAGAAAGTTTTCTTTACTCATATAAATTTGTTTATTGAAACAGAGCAAGCTCATGAAGCCCCAGTTTCCTGTCCATGGCAGTTGCAACACTGTCCTACAAGTATAACAGTCATGAAGGAAAGAAAAAAGGAGCAATTTTTTGTAACTGGGTCCAGAGCCAAAGATTATTACTAATACTGTGAGGATACAAACTGTGTGCAGATATACTTTGATGTCACCACAGTCCCAGTGGTCACACCACCATTGTGAATGAATCATGGTTTGAGAGCTGTTTAAGCTGTGACATGATTTGCGTAATGAACAGCTGTACTGTACAAGCCAAATAGATGCCTCCACTGTATTTTCATTTTCATTTTCTCCCTTTGCCCCAGTGAAGACATTTTCAGTTCAATGGCAGTAGGCAAATCACAGCATCTGTCACTGTCCTCACTTCTACATCTATGGAACAGGGATAATAGCACTTGCCTCCCTTAAAAGAACACTGAGAAACCCATAATAAAAATTATTATGTGAAGAGGAGATAATTTTATCAGCCAGCATCAGCTGCTGCTTGCTCTATTTTCCTGCATCTCGTGCCTGGTTCCAGGTTTTGAGCAGGGTAGCCAGACTCCCTCAAGCAGAGGAGAGCAGCAGGAACACTCTGATACTCCGAGTGGCTCAGCATGTTGCTAAAGGAAAGCTGCCAGACTCAGCAGAACCCCCTTATCTTTGATAGGTATCTTTCCTCAAAAGTAAACAAATTCTGGCAAATATTTGAGTTTTGATTTGCCTCAGATGGCTGTCAGGTTGCAGAATTCTGTTTTGTTTTTGTTTTTTTTAACTTCAAATCAGGCTCTCAGTCCAGACTCATAAAGAAAATAATCCATTTTATTTCTTTTATTCATTATTACTCTGTCTCCTTTGCTGTTTTTCCCTTCAGATAACATTCCATAATATGCAGTACAGTCAGAAAGCACAGAGCCTCTCACCAATGCCCTCTATTAACCTTTCCAAAAGGCTCCATTTATACTTTTGTTTTCAGAGAAATTGTCTCTATGCTTCAAGTGACAAACATCAGGGCATCGGGACATCTATGCAAAAATGAATTAGGAAAGAATTAAATAAACTGAAACAAAGGCTGTGTGAAATGAAATCCGTGTTTCAGCATTGTTGTGACACAGGGCTAGAATGTGTTTTTAAATCCTTCTCATTTAAAAACAGTGAGAAGAGGGCAGCAGTGTGGCATGTTATCTCATCTTTGCCAGTCAGCAAATAGCATCTCCAAGGCACATATGCCCTCCAGTGTGACACCAGTCAGCAAATAAAGCCAAAAGTCCAGACCTCCTGTTCTGCAACTGATTCATAGAAACACAGAATATTTCAGCTTAGAAAATACCTTTAAGATCATCAAATTCAACCATCAACTTAGACTGCCAAGACCACCACTAACCCATGTCTCTCAGTGTCACATCTTCACATTACAGGGATGGTGACTCAACCACTTCCTTGGGCAGCCTGTTCCAGATCTTGACAACCCCTTCAGTGAAGAAATATTTCATAATATTCAATCTAAACCTCCCCTGGTGCAACCTGAGGCCATTTCTGCTCATCCTATCACCTTTTACTTGGGAAGAGACTGACCCTAATCTCACCACAATCCCCTATCAGGTACTTCACAGCCCTTCCCACTCAGCTGGAACTTTAGGAACTGCCTCACCTCTTCCAGTGCAATTTAAACAACTAAGTTTGACCCTCCCTTGAATTCATGAAAGAACATTTGTCATATAATTTAACAGTAGCAAAAATGAGCTGGGAGGTACTGCCATTTCCCTTTCAGTTATTGGAGACAGGCCACTGCTCGCCATCAGTGCTAGAAAGGAACAACCTTTTGAAAGCTGCAGTGAAGCAGCTTTAGGCTGTTCACTGCTGGTGTCAGCACCATAAGGTAGTGCCTCCATCCATTGGAGATTTCTTGTGTCCTAGAAACAAGCAAGCCAGTGGAAGAAAAGAAAGTACAATCAACATCACTTGGCAGAACAGAAACTGAGGTTTATAGACATAAATTAACTTGCTTGTAATTATCAAAAAAATGTGTGTGACAGAGAGCAATTTTTTCAGAGAAAACAGTCTTTCACCTTAACGAGGAAAACATCCTAGACAGAAAATGCAACTTTCAAATACGCCCAGGAAGACAGACTTGTCCCTGTCCAGGCTCTTAACTTACTGGAATAAGTTTCATTTTTTCTGTACAAGGTAAAAAATATCAAATTGTACTGTAGCTATATAATTTCAGATGATAGAGGATGAAGTTGTACAGCATGCAACACACCTGAGGTGAGACTTCAAAAAAGTTTTCTTTTGGACAGTTGAGCTTTTTTGTTACTTTCCATAAAAACTCTTCCATTTTGGAAGTCAATACAGAGTTGCATACTTGCAGCAAAATTTTGGTAGCTACACAGTAAGGCTGCAGGCTGTATTACTATCGAAAGGACACTCTGCCTCAGCTATACTCCAGCAAAGCAACAGTTCAAAATACATTCAATTCTTTAAAAGTCTGTTTTCATCTACCCAAGTAGGGTGGGAATGTGTCTTCACGGCCGATTAGTCTTCTCTGTTATCATCCTTATCTGTTGGATAGTTGTGGAAAAATTAAGAATGAAAAATTCTTGTCATCTGACATCCCTGCTCTAAACTGAGGGTCACCATTTCACTCTGTCCTTTCAATTACCCTTCCAAGTCTCACCTTCTCCAGTCACAGATAATGCTCCCTTTTGTCTTTGTTCCTTTATCCTTGTAAACACATTTTTAAAGAGAATATCCTTATGAGTTCTTCTGCACCTTATGGCTGCTTCAGGTTGCAAAGTTCTCTCTAGAGAACTAACAAAGACTAATAAAACAACTCTTTTTAAACAAATAAAATAAAATAAAAAGTCCTGTCTCTAAACTGGAAGGTAGCATTCATCAAACCACTGGAAGGTGAGGGCTCCTAAGGAAAGTCACATTCTTCCAAAACCAGACACATTCTATTCCATCCATGTCTCTGACACAAAGAATAATTTCTAGCATTGGGAGAACATAAAACAACACCACAAGGGGAAAAAAATGAGGAGTTATTTATGCTAGTAAGTATTTAACAGATCCTTTGATGGGAAGGTCATACACAACAATAATGAGAAAACTGAAATTTCATTGAGCAATGCTAATACAAAATTTGCAATGCAAAGGCGAAACTCTTCTTAAAATGTGGGCAGGCAAATAAATAAACATTCCACAATGTTCCCATTGTCTTCATTTTGCATCTGCCACAGATCTCAGTATTCAATGTGCAAGTAGGAGCCAGAAAATCTCAGGGAGGGAACTGCAGACTTTGGCATCTAACACGGGGAGAACCACACCCATTGTTACCCTGAGAGTCCAAACAGATATTCAAAACTAGAGATACAGGAGAACTAGATATTCAAAAAAGAAAGAGAAAAAGTATAAAATAGTGACTTGCTATTAACTCTCTCCACTATCTTTGGTGGAGAGAGTTAATAGCAAGCTGAGAATAACAAAATGACCTGAGAACTACTTTTCAGTTTACTCAATATTCACATAAATAAAAATGCAACAGGTCACGTATGGAAAGCTTTCTACAGAGTTGCCTTTCCAAACCATAATGGCTAAAGAGATATTTTAGTCCATTTTTGTTTCCTTTTTTTTTTCATTTGGAATGGTGTCCAGATTCTGCACAGACTTGTGTGATACAAGTCATACTAATGATACAGTGTAGCATCACAGTATTACAGAATCAGCCAGGAGATACCAGAAAGACAACATTGCATTTAGGAAGGAAGAAGTTGGCATTTTTAACCTCCAAAGGGAGGCTACAGCCTGGAGGATGTTGAAATATTGCTGGAAAGAAAGTCTCATTCAAAATGAGTTCTTATTACATATAAATAAGTTAACTTTTAAAAGTTGCATCTATGCCACATATCCAAATACAGTAATAACTAAAAGTAAAAAAAGATTTAAAAAGGCAGTCTGAGAACAGCTCAGATTTCTTGATGATCTACTGATGGATTTTTTTCCCAGACAATATAAATTTCCACATCTTTCCAAACCAGACTGGTTTTCAGCAACCAGGCTCTTGATGAAGCTCTTTGAGCCTTTGGCACTTTGAACAATCAGTTAATCACACAAACTTAGTGCTAATTTGCCAGCAGAAAGTAAAAGAAAGAGAAAAATAACTTATGGCTATGTTTATTTAAAAACAAAATTTTAAATCTTGGAATATCTCCCTTCTGTAATTGATAGCTTATGTTTTGATTACTGTTTCCTACTCCTCAAAATAGCCCTAGCTACAGCTCAAAGATTTTTCAGGCGGGCACCTCAATCACCCATACAGAGAACTTGTTTTATACTACCGATATTTCTGATGGCCTCCAAGGCGTTCTCCCGGAAGGTGAGATTATTATGCCTTAGGGAATATTGAAGTATTTTATAACACATGTTTAGCTTGCCCAGGAAAAATGGGAAACTATCACTATAAAGTGCCTTATAGGACAATATTTATGGCATTCAGATATGCCAGTTTTGGGCTAAATAGAAAAATCTTTCCAAGCACAACAAAGAGGTAATGTGAATCAGGACTCCCTCACTAAGTATCATATTCAAAAGACTGCTAGAAAAGGGCAAGACAGTACAATATAGAGCAGCCTCTCTTCTTCCTTATATGACCAGCAGTTACTCCATAAACTTTTAAACTTAACCTGCAGTCATGTGTAGCTACACTGTGTAACTGCATTTCTCAGTGAATAAAATACTGCCAAGTATTATTCAACAGAATTTTCTTGAGAATGCATCTCCCAGCAGAGTTACAAAACAGTCCTGTTTGTCATGAGTGAAAAAAACTGCTTGTAAGTACTTCAACAATCATAGAGACAGGATTTTTAGAAAAAAGTTTCCAATTTTTCTGCTCTCTGCATGATGCATGCGGGGATACTTAAGAGATTCAAATGATAAAACGCTATAGCTAAATACGTGTTTTTCTGGCTATGTTCCTGAAGTTGAAACCCAGGCGATCTCTAGAGCCTGCTGCTGAATGGAGCTTAAGAGATCACACTATTTACACCATTTGGGATGTACATTTTCTTCCCTTCCTCATGAAAACTGGCACTTCACCTCCTCCCAGTCTTCTGCACTGCTAATATGTGCAGAAATCCAGTACTGTATATATGAAGAACTTGGCAAGGAAAGACAGTGTGATCTTGGCAGAAGTTTATCTTGGGATTATGCCAATAAACAATCACTTTCTGGTTGCCATAAGCATCCCATTATTTTGGTTTAGCCATTCAGTCCACTCCAGTTCAGCTCTGTTAGTGCTTCCTTAATAAACCCTTATTATCAGGGGCTTAGGCCTCAGTCTTTTGAATTCATGCTCAGCCGGGACTTGGTATTCAAAGACCCAGGTCAAATGTCCTTAAAAAAATGTATAATTAAAACCCTTACTCAGCCACAGAGCAGAGACAATGACATTCTGCTGGCTGCAAGCTATATTTGCACTCCTAAAGACTTGAGAAAAGCTGGATATTGAGACTTGTTTTATAAACAACACTTGAAGGCTTTAGTTCTCACTGAAATACCATGGCAGTCTTTTTGCCTTCACCCTTCTTTGCATCTATAGCCTGTTGTTTATTACACAAATCAATATCTTTTTCTCACCCATTTTAAACACCTGTTCTTGGGGGTAGATTTGGTGGGGACAAACAGGACCTTGAAAGCACCCGAAAGCACCTTGAAGCTTTCACTGGGTAGGTACAGACTGGGGACAGCACATGAGACAGCTCCTCCTCCTGGGACACAACTTGGCTGCTCCACTGGCTTGGTGCCTGCTTGCTGAGGAGGTAGCTCGAGACACTTATCTGTACAGCATGGGATTTACAGTTCTGATCCAGGAACCCCTGTCCTCCTAGAAAGCAGCAGGCAGTCTCTATCACTCAGGACACCACACATACACAGATTTGTGAGGAGACTGGCTCCAGACTTTGAATTTTAGGTCATCTTCATTTCTGCACAGATCAATTAAGAAAAACATTTTGCCTGGAGATTAGTTATAACTCCTAGACTGTAGGGTTTGTCACTGAAAAACTCACAACTACCTCCCTCATGTAATCCACTGTCCTAAACCCCTTAAAATTTAATTTGTTCTTGATTTTCTATTCTTTACAACAATGGTGTATAAACCATCAATCACAGTGTTTTGCTGGTCCCAGGCTGGATGTCTCTGTTTGATGCATGTCCAGGACAGGAGTAGCAGCATGAATCCCTCAGACAAAGAAGGGTGGCGTCTGTCTGCTCTTCTCCAGCAAGTTCTCTTTGTACAAATTGGATCCTCCAAGACACAATATTTAAATGCAAAAAGGTGCATCACTCATGGTTCAAATTAGTAAGGCATTGCACTGCATTCCTTCCCTTCCAATATATGCTCCCTCAATATCACATCATCCTTACCACACTAGAGCTAAGCACCAGTGAAAAAAATCCTCACCCCCTCCACCCTCTCCTCTCCTCTCCTTTGCTCTCTGCAATTATAATCAAACATGCAAACCACATAAAATGGATTCTCTGCCCTGCATCCTAATAAGCATGGCTAGTCCCCTGGAACAAACTGGCTTGCAAAATGTGGAATTCACCGATTACTTGTTTTGGAGTTAGGAACAGGAAAAAAATACTAAGTGTGATAAAAACACATACACATTTTGGACATCTAGAGTAAAATCCTTCTCCATTTGGTGCTTCAAGCCTCTCTGCAGGTTACTCCAAAGAACTGTGTAGCCTGGGAGGATAGGAAAAGTACAAAAGGTTTCTCAAAGAGGTGTTTTACTGAAGACAGAATCCCTCGTGAACACTTTTTGTTTCTGTTCCCACAAACTTAACTGAAACTCTTTAGTGCTACTGCTGACTGAGGAATTTGGACACTAGCATGGCAAAAGCAGCTTTCCAGGGACTGTACTACTACTGTGAGCTGCCATAGTGGTAATAAAGACGAGTTAGTGTGTGATTCAAAGACCAATTTCATGGGCTCCTCTCTGGGCCAGGGACCCTTGTCGGAGCAAAGAGCTCCCGAAGGCTCTGGATTCTTCAGTTAGAGCAGAATTTCACATACGAGAATCATGAGACAACAGGAGTACCATCCACCTCAAATGAAATCAGTGTCATATAAACCTCTGAAATTGAAGCTGTGTAGAAATGCACCAGACCTTGTAAGCTTTCCACTGCTCTTTATACTCTTCAAGAAGGATTAGAGAGCTGAATATATTTGTAACTCCAAATGGTACTTCCCATTGATCCTTTGTTCCTAATTTCTTCCCAGAGGTTTAATAAGCAGAAAAGTGTCGTAGTGTACATGTTTTTTTACAATGTCTGTAAACAGGAATTCAGTTTCAATGAGCCTCTCAAGAACATAGTCTGTTTTAACTACTGAGTTTTGTCATTTTTCATTTTTGTGACTTTTCAAGAAACACCAATGGAGGCAAAAGGCTGTAATAAAACTGCAATAATTGAAGTTAATGGGCAGGTACTGAGGAGGGGTGGGGAAAGGAACGAAGAAAAGGTGAGGGATGCTAACTCTTGATAGCTTTAGTGAAAATTATGACAAGTCTTTACTGGCTTATTTCTGCACAGCTCAAACCTGCAATGTAATCAGTGCATTCTTATCCTGGCAACACACCTACCTCCAACGGGAGTGATTTTTCCAGAAACATCTCAGGACTTTATTGCAAAATCCTAACCACAAGATTGGTATAATCGGTCATGAATTAAATGCATGATTTCTCATTAGGGAAGATAACTCAAGGGTCCTCGAGGCAGACTCTTTTGCAGTATCTGTATAGGTACAATACAGCATTGCCCTCTGCTGGATTTTAAGCTGTCTACTCATGCGAAGTTGCCTCTGGCTGAACTAGAGAGGATGATTTTTAAACAAATGCTGTACTAATTACCATAAGGGAACATCCTGACACCAAATAAGGAATGCAATAGTGAATTAATGCTTATTCCTAAGCTTTTTTTTTTGTTTTTCCCCCACAGGGCTAGCACTGCTTCAGACAAGGGGCAGTGTTGACTTATTCAGCCCTTCTCCAGTGAAGCAACAGTCACAAACTATTGTGCATCCCCCAGAGCCCAAATATTGCAGAGTGACTTGCACACAGATACACAACATCTAAACAAGCCAAAACTGAATTGTAGGTGAACTCTGGCTGAATTTTGGTACCTACAAGAGTGGTCAGTCACACATGACTGTCACATCCAACTGGGTGTTACCCATCACACAGCATTCCTGCTATATACAACTTCTACCAACTTCTTTCTGGGCATCTCCTGATGAAAACTCAAGCGCTATTTCCAGTCTTTTTATAGCTGCAAAGGATGAGTGGGACAAGAATGAGGGAGGATCTCCTGCTTTTGACTAGGATAATTTTCTTCCTAGTAGCTGGTACAGTGCTGCATTTTGGGTTTAGTATGCAAATAACGTTGATTACACACTGATGTTTTACTTGTTGGTAAGTAGTATTTATACTACTAAGTCAAGGACTTCTCAGCTTCTCATTCCCTGCCACCCAGCAGGTTGGAGGTGCACAGGAAGTTATGAGGGGACACAAACAGGACAGCTGACCCCAGCTGACTGAAGAGCTATCCCATACCACAGAATATCATGTTCAGTATATAAAATTGGGAGAAATTGAATATGAGGACCTATCACTGCTCTGGGACCTCTCATGGTCTGGGCATCAGTCAGTGGGTGATGAACTACTGCTTTGCGCATCATTTGGCATTTTATTTCTTTGTTTTATTTCTCTCTTTTGTGCTGTCTCCCTTTTGATTACAATTGTTATTATTGTTATAAGTATTATATTCTGTTTCAGTTGACTGTTTTTATCTCAACTCATGGGTCATACCTTTTTTCTAACTGTCCTCCCCCTTCCAACTAGAGAAAAAGGTGAGCTACTGGCTGCATGGTACTTAATTGCCAGCTGGGGTTAAACCACGATGAAGAACAAACCAGATGAAGCACTATGATATAAAGCAAATCTTTTTGTCCATTCCTGCTTTTCATCATCTATCATTTGCTGACTATTCCCTGTCTTATTGACTTTTTGGTATAACCAACCAAATGCACACACATATACAGGTATATAGGCACACCTATATATGTAAATACTTATTTGAACACAGCTGCCTGCAACAGGTTAATTATACTCATATGACCTAAATAAAAACAACAAATCCCATTTCTGTATTTTTTCAGCTATTATTCCTGCTGATCATGTAAAAGACACAGCAGGGCCTTTTGTATCCTGTAGCTTGATGCTGTACAAAAACGGGACCCCATCCAGAGAATCAGGACATCTGCTAATTCAGACTAATATACTACAGGCTGAGAGTTAGCAAAATACTGTTTCAGATAAAAAAGAAATGCAAAAAGAAAGCTCTTTTCCATTTATACTAATTTCCAGAGTCTACCCCTGCACTTCTTAAGCAGTCCTTCATTTTGTTTCTTCTAATGTTGCTTTTCCCACCATTCTTTCTCCTCTTCATTCTACCTTATTCTCTCATTCCAATCTCAGTTTACCATTTTACTTATTTTCCCTCTTCCACCAAAATACATGCAGTATATTCTCTTTGGAATACCTAGTCTGCAAAAGCAGCTTCTTATATCCCCTGCTTTCTTAGGATTCCAACTCTTATGTCACTAGTGGCTGTGGGAGAAACCCACTTTTCTTTCTGGGTGGTATTTTTAACAGCGATAACAACAATAACAATAAAAACTTGAGTTTCTAAAGATACTTTCTTGCTTCGTTGCTTAATGAGAACATCTGTACCCTAAACAGCCCTCTTTAGCCTGCTTCTCCCTGCAAGGTATTCACAGTTCTCTGTAGGAGGCTTCTTCCTAAAAAGAAATGCCATGATTTGTTTTCTCTTATCTTACAGCTAATTAAATTTTGCCACCATAACATTTCACCTTTTCATTGTGCTGCATTTCCAAAGTATCAGACTGCACTTTGCCCTTTTCCTGTTTCTTTTTTTCTCTCTGTACTGGCAAGCCAAGAGCAATTGCTGGGGCTTAACTTAAAATTTTTCAACCCCAGCCACATGAAATGAAAACAAAAATCAAAGCCTACATTGTTTGATCTCTAGAAAGAAGTTAGCACCACAGGTCAAGGTTTGATAATCTAGTGATTTCAGCTTACAAACGGTGCAAAGTAGAAAACTTAAAACTAATTAAAGGTCTGCAGTATTACATATGAAAGCATTCAGACATGAAATTGCTAAGAATGTAGTGAAAGAGTGACAGATGGAAGATAAGAATTATATACATAGTAAAAAAGAACGATAATAAGGTTCATTATCTAGAAATTAGTTCTTAAATACAAAGTCTACCTAGATGCCAAAACAGACTTTTATGGACCAGGAAGACATTAAAGAACACAGTTCACAACATCAGCCTAATTTTTCACTGCTTTTTGGTTTTTTTTTAATTATCTCTCCTTGTTCAAATGAGTTGGCAAAACAATCCAATAATGTTTTATACTCACCTTGAACCAATGACTGGACAACATGCCAAACCCTAAAATCATTCTTTTAATTATGGGAGACACCTAAGCATGCAACCGTTCCAAAACAGTACCAGTTATTAACTGTTTTGGAACTATCAGTGGTCACTACAGCCAGTGATGCAGATGATTACTACAGTTTAAGACTGAGGGAATAAATCACAATGCAAATATTTCAGTAAAGTGACACAAGGTGCAAGACAATGTATATAAAGTTCTCAGTGTATCACAGTCAGGTTCATTCCCTACTTTACATTCTAAAGCACAACCATTCAAATAGAAAGAAAAAACAAACAAACAACACAAACCCAAACACATTGCTGCTTAAAATATAAGTTACACAGACAAACTTTACTTAAGACTGTTCTTGCTCTTTGGGCACACTGTACTTCATGACTGATTGTATTTTTTATTAAATGATTAAATTAACCTTTTTTTTCCCACAACAGTAGCTATTCATATTTTATACTGGAAAACGCTTGATGATGATGATATATCAAAATGCAAAAAATCTCCGTGTGACCTCTGCCCTGTCCTGAACAACCATGGGGGGAAAAAAAGATTTTGTAAGGCTTTAGATGGCCACAAATATAATAGTGACAGTATATCCCTGATACTTTTCATAGCAATGTCAGAAAATCAATACAGGGAAACTATCAAATGGCTAATCTTTTCTCTCTCAGGGTGAGGGTGTCCCAAAAGGCATTTGGTGCATTCCAAAGCAATATGCAGAGTCTCTGGACGACAGGACTGGAGTGGGAGGACTCTGGCTACATGCCTCCTTTTTAGTTAAAATGCCAATAGGGAAAGGGGGAAAAAAATAGTTTGTTCTCTTCATAATTATACCATATAATTGAATTTGGAAATTATTGCTAACAAGAAGGTAGAAAAAGTCCAGTGTAGTTTTCAAAGTATCTTGCCTAGAAGAAACAATGTATTTAAGCCTTCCTGAGACGGACTTTTAGTCCCTATCAGAGAAAACCTCTATGAGGGTTGAACAACCGCAGTAAGGCAGGAGTAAGGTAGCACAGTCCAAGCAGAAAAAGAGTTACATTCAACTTAGACCTCGTGGCACCATGACTCCTGATGAAATCTGGAGAATGAAAGAGTAATGCTGACAGAAGGGCAAGGAACAACCTTCCATTGTCAAAACTTTCTGAAAATTATGCTATTTGTAATTGTTCATCACATGCCAAGAGAAACCAGAGCCAAAAACTGTTTCATTTACAAACAAAGCCTAAAGTACTGGAAAATTTCATGCATTCATCCTCCCTTCTCACCTCTGTTTCTACTAAAATAAAAATAATAATAATAATCTTAAAAAAAAATAAAAAAAATATCAAGCCAAAACAAAACAAAGCCCAAAACATTCAATAGATCCAGCACTGGATCTTTTCTCACATATAACTACAAGATCATGTGTTCATATCTGTAAGGCTGCATGCTTTAGAAAGTAAAAACCCACATTAAGTGAACTTGCTGCCTTTAATGAATGTGTCAATCTCACAAACTCCATTATTTTTTTTCTGGCAACTTACTGTGCTGATAGGGTTAATCAGGCAAGTGCTTGCATATTCAGTCCTAAGGGACTTGGGACTTTACTGGTGTGTGAGATACCTGATTAACAAAATGTGTATCTTTTATACTGATAATTTCTCAGATGGCAGTGAAGTTTGAATACAGCTAAATATCACTGCAGCTCAGCTCCATCCTGAGCAGCTAGAATATCAAAAATCTCTAGCTTCATAGGGCTTATTAGAAGCTAACTTACCTCATTATCTTTTTTCATTACTGTAGCCATACAAT
Source organism: Rhabdornis inornatus (assembly GCA_013397075.1). Lineage (NCBI taxonomy): Eukaryota > Metazoa > Chordata > Aves > Passeriformes > Rhabdornithidae > Rhabdornis > Rhabdornis inornatus. The sequence continues at coordinate 29,606 of VWZS01003248.1, read as the reverse complement.
CTTCAGCACCCAAGTTACCACTCAGTCAGCAGGCCTTTATGAATCTCAGCCATACACTCTTCCTCCTCCCTGTACATCATCAATCTCAACTATTCTCAATCCCACTCCTGAACAATTAGCTCAATAAGGCTGGATGCACCTTCAGTGATGTGTGCCAGCACAGGAGGCAAGGGTTCAAACACCAAAATACAGCCTTGCCATGTTAGTCTTTCCCTTCTGGATAGTTTGTGATAGAGAGAGTATACTGAGACCTGCTGGCTCTTTTCTACTTTTGCATTTTGCTATGAAAAGAGAACCTGTATCAGTTTGCATAATGGATGTATGCATATGAGATTGCTTCTGAGAACATTCCAGGCATTCCTTGTTCTAATAACAGGAGAAACAAAACTACATGGAACACAGAAAGAAGAAAAATTGAGGAAAGAGGATGAAGCATTACCCTGTCTTAAATTCATTAATATTTATATCTTCATCTACGACAAAAAGGAGGAAGGATAGCTTATACTGCCAAGGATCATAACACCAGCTTTCTCATGTACGGATTCAGGGAGGCAAGAGGGAGCGTTCCTGCAGTTAATTAGCCTTAACTGCTAGTCACATCAGCCAAAAGTGATGAGAAAATTAGTCTGATGCTCTTTCTAAATTCCCAGAGAAGCACTGCTGATTGCTGTGATGCCCTGATGCACAGCAACCTGCAATACATCCTCACTACCACACAGGCCAGGACTGGCCATAACCACAGTCTGCCCTTGGAACGGATGGAATAAAGGCAGTACCGCTTTTACCACTGCCCTGCTCTACTCCTATGACCATGTTTCCTTATGGATCAGGGCAGATAGCCAGCTTCTGATTCACTCCATTGATCTGCCCTCCTACTACAACAGCACAAACCAAAGAAGAGCAGAAATCATTTGCTTGATCTTTTCAGAGTCAACATTTGCCCAGTTTGCAGTTTTCCAGAGAAAGAGAAAAGTCATGATTCAGTCACAATGAACGCAGTGAGAAGTGGACAAATGTATTGGATTTACACTTGTCTGTATCCCTTGTCTACTAATTCTTCTAAATATATATTTTAAAAGCAAATATATTATATCACTGCATTTTCACATGACCTGTCACCCATGGTCTTATTCATTCCTGAAGGTAGAGAGAAAAGTCCTAGCACACAGATATTGCATATACACCTTATGAGAAACAGTTTCCAAAAGCTGACAGGGATGGCAGAAAAGCTATAGGTTAGATACATTGAGCACAGAAATCAGTCCCAACTCTGTCACTCAAGGAAAACACTCTGAACCCTTTCAGGGTAGACAACTTTCAGGGTCACAGATGGCAAAGGCCTACAACCGATGGAACAAGAAAGGACATGGAAGAAAATGACAATCAGGAATGTGATGGGCCAGGAGACACAGGGACAACAGGCTGTGAATTGAGGAGGAAGGCTGATACAGGAAGTCTCTGAATATGAAGCTCAGCCCAGCCAGCTGGAATAAGGACACCGGAACTGAGATAGTAGCTCACGTGAGAGCACGTGACAGCAGGTAACTAGTTTGTGTGCCCTGAAACTCAGTGAAGAAATTGGAGAAAAATTAATCCTTCCAAAAATTGTCTTCTCAAGCCAAGATGATGACAGCTTAATTCTACTGGAACCTACTAAGAGTCACACTTTAAAAATCCACCCTGTAAGATTTCAAAGGATGGAAACATAGAATTTAATAACTGCTACTCCTAAACCTTATAGAATTTAGGTGAAAAGCAATTACCCGTAAATGTCAAACTTCCAACTGCTAAAAGACTGGAGTACTTTGATTCCCCCTCATATAAACATTTACATAAGCCAGAGCTGTCAGGGGATTTAACAACGGGAGTTCTACATCAGAAGAGTGGGATTTCCAGCATCTATTTCCAGATCTGTGATCCAGGCCACCCTATTTCCTCTCACTCCACCTCTCTCCCTGCCATAGCATAGGCTTGTTGTAAGCAGCTTTCTGCCAGAAGAAGGTTGGATGATTACCTCACAAGGCTCAAGGATTGTATCTTGATCTTCACTGACCCAGAAATAACCTCAGAAATAACCTCAGAATTAAAAAGCAGCGCTCTTAGTGAAAACGCCCAGAGACTGGGAACAGGAAGGAAGGAAAACCATCCCAGGAGTTCAAGCCATTTCAGGGGCCAGTTGACAGCAGACCATTCCAAGGCACTCCTACTAGTTTTCGTAGCAGCAATTCAAGACACACAGGATGCCTTGAAAACATTGCAGTCTCAAGTGTTAATTTGATACAAACCACAGCAGAGGACCAATTTCCCTGCAGCTCCAGGTTGTCTTCCACAGCAATTAGGTCTCTTTGAAGGAGCAAGATACAAAACTTTATCAGGATGTCAGTGTCTCCACATGACTAAGAGAGCAGCTGAAGTGGCAACGTTGCTACTCTTAGTTCCTACAAACAAAAAGCTAGTTTAGTACCACTTTTCCCCTTCTCTTTTAAGATAACACACAGTGAGCGCCCTTCTCTTCACCTCATCCATGTTAACAAGTTTTACAGTCAACATCCAGCCAGCTAGGGAGGCAAAAGCCCTGTGATTTAATGTTCTGCTCTTCAGCAAGACACACCTCTAAATGGAAGGTACAGTTATTACAGCTTGCAAAATGCTGTATTCCTGCATTCTGATTCTCAAAATGGCTTGACAGGAAAGAAAACTGCAAGTGTGTTACCCAGTCAGTCCTACTACAGCTTCTGCAAGGCAGTGTACTCTCACTCCTCAGATAACACACAATTAAGTCAGTTTTCTCTTAGCACTAGCTTTTCAAGGCAGAGCCAACATTAACAAGTGGGTTTGCTACAGAGAGGGGAAGAATGTATTCCAAGCAGATATGAAAATACAAAGGAATTTAATAAGACTAAGCAAGGCAACACCCTTGAGGGTGAAACTATGAGACTGTCACATGAAGGAAAGTATACCTGGAAAAGGAAGGTCAAAGAGAGCAGAATAGATAAATCCAGTCTCTGCAGCAAATCAAATTTCTATGCTTTCTGTCGATTGTCTTAGTTTTTTGTTTGTTTCAGGTGAGTGGAATAGAGGAATAACAGAACCTAAAATCCTGCTGGGGCAGATTTGTTCTAAACAAGCATCTCACCAACAAAAGCAGATTAAAATAGAAGACAAATCTCTTAAGAGGAAAAAGCAAATAGCATCGGTTCACCGGCCAGTACACTTGGTACAAGTGCTGCTCCTGAGGCAGCTCACAGCACCCTTTCCTCTGAGATAATGCTGCATCAAACTCACCATCCTGTAGATACAGGGAGACCTCCCATCAAATGTCCCAACTAAGAACACGATAGCAGCTCCCCTCCTATGTGCTGCCAAACGGAGTCTGAGCACACTCAAGTTGGCCAATATCTTCCTTATTAACAAAGAAACTTCACTCTCAGTCCCTGCACTGCCACCTTCTAGCTCTCATATAAAAAGACCTCCTATGTCTTTATTCTCCATTCGCTTTGTCCCTGGCCTGTTTCTGTGGTTCCCTCAGCCTGAGTTTGCATACCTCTGAACCTGTGGTTGCTGTTGCAGTTTTGATCCTTTCTTTCCCTGCCTGGTTTAGCTGCCTTTATTAGCTGCAGCATTTCTCCAAAGTTAGAGCTCTTTCTCTCAGCAGTCTCTCCTTTTGCATGGAATAATGAATATTACAGCTGATTCTCTCCCTCAGAGGAATTTCAACATCTCTAGAGTCACCTTTGACTGACAGAACTCTCGTTCATCCAGTAATGTAAGCCTCCATTCTGCCTTTACTTGTCAGTTTAGAGTATTTCTGACTAATCAAGCTATTCCTTCCCTAGCCCAAAACAAACAAACAAGAAATGAATGTCACATTTTTCTAATAACTTTCCTAGAGCCTCATTTTCACCTCCTGTAGTTACTATATACAGCCTCAATTCTTAGTTTTACTCCATTGAAGAGATGCAAGGTTTGTGCAAATTAGTCTGAAAAACCCAGTGTTCCTTTTGCTACAAGTCCTTCATTATTGCTTTCTAAACAAATGAAGAAATGCCTAAGATTAAAAAAGAATATGTTACATTACTAGATCAATTACTGGCTGATACTGTCTTAGATACCACACGTCAGTAAAAAAAAACTCCATGAAAATACAGACTTGGAAAATAAAAAAGAATCACTAAGATCATTATTTTACAAGATTCCAGAATTCATTTTTGTATATGAAGGAATGCATAATATTAAAAAATCAACAGCAAGAGTCTGTCACAGTCGACTTTAAGCAAAGAACCCTAACAGCCTCCAGCAATAAAAAACACACTTTTCTAGCAAAATAAAAACCTCAGAATCCTCCTTTACCTTCAACAGGTTAAGCTGTTCATTACAGGGCCACAGGGAAGCTCTGGATGCTAGTTGAGTAGCAAAATAAGCAGAAAAACCATAATTACAAGAAAAACCTTTCTAAGAAGTGTCAAGTGCCCTGAATGAGAAGGAACTGGGTCTTTCCAGACATCCCAACTTGACCTGGATGCTCAAGGCTTCCTACCATGTATGATTCAGAATACGGAGAGAATTTAAACTTTGGTTGCTGATCACACAGCATAGTTTTTGACAGCAGCACACTCAGGACTGACAAGAACAGTATTACTCAGGACTGACAAGAACAGTATTGCTCAGTCTAGGATCTAGACAGATTTAGCAAGCTGAGAAACATAATGCAAGGTTTCCAAGCAGGTTCCTGAAGGAGTTTAGCACCAAACTTTGCATTTTCATTTATTACACAAAACTCAAGAAATCAAGCATGACAAATTATTTTTTCCACTCCATAATTAGCAGGCTTTCCTGCTAGTTCATATTAGGCTCAGGTCATCATACAGGAAGAAATGGAAACCTTGGAAATGGAGGGATAACAAGTTCTGAAACTCAATAGTATCAGAAGCAAGATCCCACACTTGGAAACCAACAGAAAATTCTGCTTTGAACCACTGCCTCATCAGGTCACAGAAATGAAAAAAGGGGAATCTTTGCACAGACTTGATTACCACTATGATGAGACCCCTGATTCACAGGAGATATGAATTCAGAATGTAACACACACGGCATGAGGTCCTGGTGCCTCCTTCCAATTCCTTCCCTGTATAATCAACCTTCAGAGAAAAAAACATCTGCAAATGTTCAGCCACTTTTATTTTAATTTTTGTTTTTTGTTGTTTCATGTTGGCTTTTTTTTTTTTTTAATATAAAGATTGGGGAGTTTCCTAAGAGAATGTGTTTAAAACACCTAAATTTTGGATGTTTGGAAACAGCTTGATACACTTTGATACTTCACATGCTGTCTTCTGGGACACAGACTTTCACTCAAGGACTGTTTGTATGATGCCAAGAAAACATCCCTCATCTTTGTGAGCAAGTCCTCCTGGAACCTCTTTGAAAGAAATTTAAAAATAACCTAGTGAAATGCCAAAGTAGCTGGGATTCTTATCTAAACTCAATTCCCCCTCCCATTGCTCAGAGCAGAAGGGCTGTTTACTCAATCAGAAGATTACATTTGTTGATCAAAGGATGAGGGGAATCCTCTCTAGTTCACACACCCCATCCACATACAGATTTTGAAGCATGGCCTCACTGAAGCACAGTGTATGGCAACACAAATTAACTATCCCTATATTAAGTCACCACATGTAATCCTGACAGCAGCTCCAAGCTCTTGGTTCCCTCCTCCTGCTCTGATCTCTCCCGTTTTCCTGCCTCTCTCTCTCTTTGCTTCGACGACTTTGACAGCCAAGTTCTTGGAGAGTTACTCCAGGTTACAACGTGTCACCTTTAATGGCATTCAAAGCTTTAATTCAGAAAGTGGCCACTCTTGACCTCTGGCCCCACTGCCACCCACTCTGCCACCCCCCCTGCTTTCTCCATCACCATGGAAATGAATAGCTGAGCGAAAAAATGGGAGCAGGCAAAGTCTAAAGCCTTTCACAGAACCCCCAAAAGAAAGATGAATGAAACTCATTCATCACTGAGCAAGGGACCCAGAGAGCAAGCCAGAGGCAGAGCAAGCAAGGGAGAGAGACAGCCTGAGATAGAAAAAGTTACCTCATGCAGGAAGTTATGTGATTTGAAAAAGAAAAGCACGGGAGGTGTGAGGGAACATAGTTCCCTTGCAAAAACTACAGATCCCACCAAGAAAGATGCTGGTTTTGGGATCAGGGGTGGTTTCCTCAGCCCCTTTCAAAGACAGAATTTCTTAGGAAAGGATTACCAGGAAAAGGATAGAAATTTCAGGGGAGAAGGGAGAAATGCCTGAAGAAAAATCTCAGTGAAAGTCTGAAGGATGGACCACTCATGGAAAGGAAAAAATATAATTATAATCAAAGCTGTGTCTTTAGTGTTTAAATTCCATTCAGCAAATCTGCTACTTTAGAAGGAAGTATTTTTCTCCCAATGCATACACCTGCCTTTCCTCCCCATCACCTATGCATCACATAGCTTGATTTGTCTTCATATGTGATATCATTCAAATACCAAGGCAATTTTTAGCACTAGGGAGTAAAGCACTCTAGAAACAACAGCTTAATTCACTCAGACATAGCACCAGTTTTCTGGTGCATTCCTCCAATTCCCCCACTTCTTGCAACCTCACTACAACTGCAAAGAGCTCCTTCTTTTCAGAGCATCTGAATCAGGTACACAGTAAAACAATAATAATTAAAAACACAGCCAAATGACAACACATATCTCAACATCAGACAAAGAGAAATGTACTACTGCATGCTGTCTTACAGAGCTGAGAGAGCTTGCTGATGCCACTGACAGAAAAAAAGGGAGAAGGACAGAAAGACAAGTCTGAAATGCAGCAGCTCCAAAGAGCTTAATTTGCCCACACCACTTGAAAAAGAGTTAAGTAGGACAGAAGGAAGGCACAGGAAAGCTGTGACAAGTGATGCCCTAAGCCCAAAGTCTTTTGCAAAGGTATTAGGTAAGTGTCATAGATTATACTAGGATGTTTATATAATTGATGACTTCCTAGAATAACCAGTAAAAATTCATCTCAAGCATACCAAAAATTAGGCAGAAGCCAGCAGGGCCCTTGAAGATGGTTATGGGAGAAAAGCTGTAAAGGGCAGATCTCAGTAAGAGACAAATTCTTACCTAAGACTGCCTTCCAGCCTTATCCCAACAGAGAAATAATAATGCAGTTCTCCTTTTCAGTGAAGGCCAGTCCAAAGCTTACCCATTTAGTACGACTCAGAAGAGAGCCTACCTAGGAATTAAGTGATGACTCCAGGAGATAGCTGCCCCTTGCAAAGCCACTACCATTCTGAACTGCAAGATTCTTTCTCCTTCTTCCAAAAGCTAATCAGGCATGGTTCTCTTTCATTCCTCCAATCCTTTTGCCACAATTTAATTCCTTTATTTTTAGCATCCAAGTGAAAAGGTATCACCCGAGAGGCAGGAATCATTAAACTTTATTCAGTGTTAATTCAGTGAACTGGATGCCAAGCCAAGCTTCCTAGGAATGACATTAGCACCTCTGCTAGCCAGTGAGCTCAGACCCACTGCTCATAATTAAGCTTCAACTTTTGGTTAATCTGTATTACTCTCCATGGTGGCTCATACCCTGCCTTAGCCTGAGCTACCCTCAGCATTCCTCAGGGAGGGAAATTCAGGCACACAAGCAGAAACACTTGTTTCAGTGAATATACAGCCTGGGAATCACAGTAAGGGGAAGCCAGTATATTCACAAAGCTTTTTGAATAAAGAAAAACAGAACTGGCAACTTGTATACAAATTAACTGAAACTAAAGCTGGCATTTTCCACTGCTTCCAAATCTCACTTCCAAATCTCACTTCCACAGCTATCAAAATACATCGATCAAAAATGGAAGTAGGCACAGGTACCACTCCTTTTAACCTACAGCATGCCTACTATTGACCTATTGACATGGTGTTTTTACCTTCACCCCCTGTTCTTGGGGAGTCAATCCCTCCAAACATACAAAGGCTTGCTAAGACCACAGGTATTGCCTATTAAAGCTAGTGAGGCACATCTCAATACAGAGGGATGCCAGCACTGGGGGCACAATGCAGAATTGCTGCTACCTCTCTGCCTTGTTCTTCATGAGAAGCAGCTCTGCTAATGTGGAAAAGCTACAAGTAGCTTTTCATCATAGGCTGAGGACAGAAGGGAGAGAGCACTGCAGCACAGCTGAGGGGGAAAGAGACCAAGAAACCCAACAGTGATGCTCCTCACATCTCACACCTTGCCTCATCTTCCCCAGGCCTCTGATCCACAGACCTTTTCCTCTCTCCCCACCTCTGTGTAGCCTTGCCTATTCAAAGCTGGATTGCAAAGGGAAAGAGATCACTTAGGAAAGGTTTTGCTAGTTCTTAAAAAAAACACTGTTTATTCAGGGCATGGCAAAAGTTAATAGGCTGATGCTATTCCACACAGACAGAGCAAACACACAGCTCTGGCATAACAAACTTGTGTCACTGTTAAGAACAGGTATCAGTAATATTTTAGTGAGGAGTTACCCTCTAAATGGTTCTTCTCTCTGGTGGCCTCAGGCTTTGAATTGTCTTGAATGAAGATGTCTCTAGTTAATCCATGCTTAATTCCTGCTGTAGGGCAATTCAGGTCAGCTCTGTGCTGCACATCTGTTTAACATAAACAGACAGATTTTGGAAGCAGCAAATTGTGCCACAAAGGGCTCCACAGAGGTGAGAAGCCTCATTTGGTCTTCAAAGAAACTTCCTACAGGAAATTTTAAAACTTCAGTGCTCCAAACATGAAGGACACCTGCATGTCATTAAGTACTTCCTGCTGAGCAGGCAGCTTTCTGGGTCACCATCTGTTCATCAAGAGCACCAGCTCCAGGCTGCCTTTCCCCAATTCACTGTGCTCCAGGCTTTGAACTCTCAGCACTGGCAGCTCAAAATTACTCAAAAGTTAGCATGGATGGTTCTTCTGCGTCAGCAACACAAATCAAAGCACAGTGTCCCATGAGAGAACAATTCAACCACACACAGTTCAGTAAAGTCTGTTTAAGGATTATAGGAGCTAATCAGAATAGCTCATAATGTATATGCCTCTGTTTGTGGTATCCACTGCTGCCCTTCTAATCTCATCAAGCTGCCTGCTGACCTGTAATTATCTGGCTCTGGTAACACTTATTGTGTGTGTTGTTTAAACAGAAGTCCTCTCTTGTGCTAGAAAGTTTGCTGTCTAGGTAACTGCTCACAGAAAAAAGTTCAAAATTAAGATCTCTTGGCCTAAACAACACAACCTGTTGAATACACTTTTTGTAGCAACAGGAGAAGCTACCTGAATAAAGCTTGAGAGTAAATATCTCATCAGCTCTAGAGATCCAGAATTACTCTCCTGCCACTCCACAGAACCCAGGCTAGCCCAATTCTGGCAGTTCTATCCAATGTTTTCAGCCTAAAGTTTCAGCCTTTTAAAGCTGAATAACCAGATGGTTCCACAATATCAACACAATCATCAAAACACGCAAAATTAATCACAGAGACAAAACAAGAGGTAATGGGTCCGAATGCTCACTGGGGAGAATGAGCCTTGTGCAAAACAAAACAGGACAAAGAGAACAGAAGCTGCTCTAAGATCTGTGGAACTGATGTAGTCTATAACCACCTTCCACACTATCAGCTTACAACTTCTGCTTCCTCGTCCCCTGTCCTCCCCACTCAAGCTGTATAACACGATTTAAGGACTAGCATAGTTCCATATTCTCAGAGAGAGGAATAAACAAATTTTCCCATTTGGGAAAATCCTGCTTGGTATTTGATGTTTCAGAATCTCCTTAAATATTGCCAGCAATTTATTATAGCTAAAGCCAGTGCTCAAATTGAACTAGAGTTCAAAGCTGCTAAGCTGTTTCATTCTTCTCAATGAGAGGAAAATCAGTATTTCCCTTGATTCTGGAAACAGAACTGGCTTATCCATATGACCAGAAAGGCATGTGGTGCTCTCATGAGCAAAGGAAGCCTATAATGCCTACTTGACCTCCTCCACCCCACCTAAACACAATCCACCTATCTCAAAAATTAATGTTTTTCTTCATTCAGATCCACCTTTCTAAGAGGCTTCATAGAGGTGAGACTTGAAGAGAAGAAAATAATACTTGGATGGAGACCTTTTGTGCCTAAGGACCTGGGTTTCAGGAATAAGGGCTGGGGCCTGCTTGTCTGCTGTCAAGAAAATATCTCTTGATTGGAAAGGAAAGCATGCACTTAGCTAGCATTCCAAAAAGCCAAGGTAAGCAGGAAAAAAAAAAGAAAGAAAACAGAATAGAACTACCAACAACCAACACATGCTTAGAAAGGAAAGAGGAAAGAGTAAGCAACTCTCTGCTTGGCTAGTAAATGACCTCCCAACACAGCCCTTTTGGTTTCTATGATGCATGTTTTTCTGTTCCCTCTGCTTTTCACGTGATGACTCCATTTCTCTAGGTTTACAGGAGCCAAGTTACAAATTGGTATGATAAAGCCCAACACAAGAGGTGTGACTTGCAACCTTTGTAGGAAGCAAACTGGCACCTAAATTACAGTATTTGCATATTACAGTTTAAAAGTGAACTCGATTACTTGCTAAAGCAGGACATATTTGCTGTCTTTTAAAACACAAGTTCTGCTTCCCTGACCTGCCCACATTTCACCTCTGAGAAGCTGAGAAAAACTCTTCTGTCAAGACAAAATGGATATCCTTATGCAAAAGCCCCGAGTTAGCTCCTTGTACCAATCTTATGGTATCCACAACTCCACATTTGCCATTTACACTTTGTAAGATGAGGGACCCACTGCTTTCGAAGGAAAGCCTTCGTGAAATTATCATCCTGCCTCCCACCATCAGTACATACAGTAAATTAGTTTGTAATTGAATTCTTCTTACCATAGCTTTCCCCAGAAAGTTCGAGAAGCCTTCAGTACTTGTAATTTTTCTTCCCTATGAGATATTCATAATGTGGTTATCTGTTCATCTTGAGTTTGTCAGACAGACTAAGCTCTTTAGGCTGCAGAGCAAACTTTCTCCAGACACTAGTTTGCTGGGGAGTTTTTGCTTTCTTTTTTTTTTTTTAATTTGTTGAAAATGTTGACACCAACACAGGATGCCTTATGCTGGTATCTTCGTCTTCACCCTGGTCTGGCTCTCTCAGGCATATGCCTAAGATTTGGTTTTAGACTTTCCTCCACAGCACTACATACAGAGCTCATCTGCCAATTCCTGCCTCCTATGACCCCCTAAAATCCTTTTTAATCACTGCTTTCCAGATTTTTCCACTATGTAAGTTTCATGCATACATATGGAGATAGAAAGAGCCAAAACATCTGTGATAAATGATGCTGTGCTAAGCCACTTGCATCATTAGTTTCAGCATCGAAACACAACAGGGAATATGTCACCCAACCCTAAGACACAGACATAGACACAAAAAGGAACAGGTGGAAAGAGGCTCCTTGCCTTTTCCTGACATCTTTCCCTCTTTCCAGAAAGGTAGAAAGAGGTCCTCAGCAGCCTCAGACTGTTCATTACTCCAGTGCTCAGTTAGTAATGACTTTCGCAATATTTAACATTTTCCTTATAGACTAAAGTCTAATTCTGCATTAATTTTTAAAAGAAAAAAATATTATAACATGTTTTCTGTCTTCAGCTTCAAAGAAAATACTTGAAAGTATGACCATCGGGTTACATTAAAATAATAAAAACCTATGCAGAAGGCCAGAACAAAGAATCCCATCATTGTTTTGGATTTTCTTCATCTAGCTACTTTTAGGCAAATATCCTGACAGGAAAGGGGGAGAAGTGGAGCTGTCAGTACTGTATTCAATGAGTATGATTACACTGAATTAGCGCTAAGGGGTTTAGAGAGAGGGAAAAATACTATTCCAGAGAGTTACGACAAAGTGGGCTTTCACGTACATACAAATCCACAAGCAGCAAGCTACTGCCTGCTGAGACCTATTTGAGAGCCAAGGGATTGATCAGACTGGGCCAGCCCTTGCCCAAGAGAAAAGCTGCAGTTGTGAATTACTGTAAAGCAGCATTCACATGATTGATGGGTTTACCCCCACTACCACATTTGTTTCAAAGATCCATTTTGTCTTCTGTGGCGAGTGTGAATTAACCACACTCACAATAGCTGGCTGGATTTTGCAAGACTGATCCAAGGTCCTGGAGTTCGAAGAAGCTTTTTATTTTATGCGGCCGTGTGACTGGAAAATGGGGAAGGGATGCTATTTAACACCCAGGCTTCTGAGGAGCACCAGAATATCAACCTCCTCAAACAGTCTGCAAACTTTCTGCCATCAGACCAGCCAGCTCATGCCTGGGAAAGGAGCTCTGCCTCTGATTTCCCTTGCAGTCTGATACTACACCCACTTGTCCTTATATTTCAGGGACCATAAATTGTATTTATTTCATCTTGTCTTCTTAACCCAATGTATTTTCAGCAATAGATTTTTTTTTCTCCTTTTTCCCAATGAAGAGCAAGAGAAAACCTGAACCCTGTATCCAGTAAAAGACTCAGAGACTCCACACAGTTTGTGATGGGATTTCTCCTCAAGGCTCAGGCACTGTGAATTAAAAGTAGTTAGGTTAGCAGAGAGAATGAGAGAGAACAATCATACATGGGCCCAGACCAGGACAGCTTTTAAAAATGTCCTGAAATCTTTTGAATGGACAGTATGACACAAGAAGCCGGAATTTTGCGAAATCCCAATCACAGGCCTGACTGTCCCAAAATATCCCAGGAACTGATTTTTCAGCCAGGAATAAATAAATCTGTGTCAACTGCAAACTGCAAAATTCCTCTCAATTCCATGGAAGGTACTACATACATGAATAACATTCTGTTTTCCTTAATGTAGTAGATACACTGCTTAAAAGAGAAGAAAAGAAAACCTCAAAAAAAAACCCCAAATAATAGCATTAAATACTATTAAGTACACCAAGTTTGCTGCGCACAAGCAAAATGTAATCTTCCTACATGCAACGCTGCCAAAGCATTTCACACTGCATCATCTCATTTCTCTTGCCCTGGTCTTCCATATAAACATGACATCCTACAGCATTTCCTCTGTATTCATAGTCCTGTTCTAGTCACAAGGATAAAAAAGAAAGATATACATTGCTACTGCAGTCCTTGGTGGCCCGGTACTCACACCATTTCTAAATCACTACCTGCAGCATCCACTGCTCCTCATGGTGTGGGAGCCACACCATTCCAACAGCTGTCCCAACCCTGGCCCTGGAAAAAGGGTCTAGGAGCACAACAATCCAGCTTGTTTTCCAATCAACATTGGGCCTGGGAGCTTCCCAGCATGTCCTGTCTAGGTTTGTCATAGCACATCAAAGTCCTCTCCTCAGGTTTAGAGCACTGTTGCAGTGTGTTTCTTGTTAATGGTATGTTCTGCTATTGCCCAAGTTAATGGTTTAGTCCAAAATTATACCCTCCCACCCACCTTGTCAATCTATCCTAAACTACCCGTCAATCCTGCTTTGTGCCAGCCTCCTGCTTGGAATTCCTCTTTGGAAGTCCCCTAAAACTCCACTCTCATTAGTCCATGTGACCCAGTTTCCACCGCCTCCTACCTCTCTCATTGGACAATGCCTTTGTAAACCCTACCTTTATCCCTCCTCAGAATTTCTCCAATTTGCTAAGAATTTGTACCTTCCCCCTGAACCTCCCCCATATTTAAGTTGTTGCACTTTCACCATTTTTGTCTTTTGCCCCGTGGATTCCCCAAAGTAATAAATCCTTTTTATCCTATGCAAAAAACCTCCCCCTCCTCCTTGCCTCCTTTGAACGCAATCTGACAGCCAAAAGGCCATGGAGCCATAGCTCGAGCCACATCTAAGGCTTCCTGTTCCTGGAGTGTGACCCACTCTGGGCATGGGACTGTAGTGGCAAAGTGAGTGCAGCTCTGGCCACTGCGTCAGTGCACCCTGCAATCAATCCTCTTTGGTCTTTTCTTGGACACCATCTTCATCTGCCTTTACAGCTATGTTCTAGGAATCACAAAATCAAATGCTTTGAGAGGTCTTTGCCTCTTCAAGAGCCTCCCCAGCTCCAAACCAACCCAGCCTCCAAAGAGGCAGATGCTGAAGTTGCACCAAATGGGGTGAAGCACATTTTAGCCACTACACCCAATTCTCACTTGGAAATTCTCACACCAAAATGTGTCATAACTGAAAGCACACAGAAACTAGGCTAGTCCCTGTGCACCAAACAAGCCGTAGAGACCACAAAGACCACAATTAGAACTCAGCAATCATGGAGTGACTGGGTTAAAAGATGAACACTCGGCATTCTTGGCACAGCAAATAGAAACTGCTCTCAGAAAGCCTCCTGCTACCATACATTTCCAAATTTCGTGTGTGCACATTTTATTAACCTCAAAAGACAGTGTGTTCCATTTTACAGTGAAATACTCTCAATTGCAGAGTAAGTGATTTGTCCAGACCATTTTGACTTCTCCTGATCTCGGCTGCTGTGATTTGCCTGTTATGCACACATCCTGCGTGCTCCACAGGGAGGGAGGGGAATGGGATCAATGGTGGGTTTCTCTGGGACCTCACAGAGCTGCTGAAAGCTAGCAAAGCAAACCATAAGACAATATCATGGACGCTGCATGAGCTGTGGTGAACACCGGAGCAGCAGAGAACACACCACTGCTACATTAACAGGGCCACCAAATCCCACAGACCAATCCCACCAGACCAAGCTGAAGGCTCACTCCAGCCCCAGGAGGCTGGCAGTCCTTGTTTCTACCTGTCATATGACAAAAACATTCCCACTGAACTCTGATCAGCACACTTAAGTTTTTCCTTTCCCTGCAAATCCTCTAACCATGCAGCTCAGTGCAGTGGCATTAGCAGCTGGATGTCAAACACAGGTGTGTTATTAAGAAAGGTCAAGTTATTTCATTTCCAAAGCCTTTGCACAGTGGAACACCATTCAAACCAGTCATGTTTCTCCTCAACTTCCACCTAAACAATGATTGACTTTAAATAAAACCTTCTTGTCACCCCCTCATTTGCCACACTCAAAGGCATGGTAGGCAAATGTTCTAAAAGTTCCACCTCTAGAAGCAGGAGGTTATCTGCAGCCTCAGTTGGCTTCTGTCACTCCTGGTGCTGCGTGTGTCACAGCAAAACCTGTAATGTGTTTAGTGATTCACATGACAACAAGGAACAATAAGTCCTTGTGCCCATACACAGTACCCTCCATAAAAACCACTTGAGCTCATCAAGATTAGGAATGAGCTCTTTCTTAAATTCAGCCCAATCCAGTTAACAGGCTTATATGGAAATGCTGGGAGACAGGGCTGACAAGTGGCAGTGCACCCAACTTGCACACACCAGTTTGCTAAAAAGTCAGTGCTGCCTAGCTCAGGTTCATAATTGCCTCTTTCCTCTACATATATTCCTTTACATATGCTTTTCTCTAAAGATAGGAATTTAAAATGGCTTGGGTGACCTTTGTGATTACTAATCACTATTATAAATCTTGTTCCAGTAGCACAAAGAAAGAAAACCAACTATTAAAGACAAGCCCATTTCATACTTCCTGATCGAATATCCTTCTCTTCCTGCTCTTGGCATATATTTGCATAAGTTGATTTTCTTCTGCTAAAAAGATGCTGGCATGCATCGAAATAAAATAATTTAAAAAAATGCACAGAGATGTTTTGAGACTGCTTGTTGTGACATCACCTAGTGATAGAACACTACTGTCCCATCTCTCTCATTCCATTTGTGCACAGGAATGAAACCTGGGGAAAGGGTTGCCCATGACCTTCTGCTGAGGAGCAAGAACAGTGGCAGATGTCCAAGCCCTGCCCTCCCCACCACTGCTGAGCATGCAGGATAGCTCCAAAATGAAGGCTGAAACAAAGGCTTCCTCTTTTTCAAAAAAGAGTAGCTTTGGGATTCCATACTTAAAAGCTAATTAAAGTGCCCACAACCTCAACTTACTAAGACTTGATTTTCCACAATAGGAATCAGACAGGGGAAAAAGAGGGGAGAATAAACATCAATTTTGCAAATAATTTAAATAATTCTAGGAGTTAAATGAACACTTAGAAGCATTTTTTGACATTTTAGACAGTATAAGTGCTACTATGAGAAGTTAATATTAAAATAATTTTCTGTGAGATGCATGGAGACTAAGTCAGCATCAGATAAACTGAACACAGTCAGACTTAAGGGAAAAAGGGTAGTTTGCACAGTATATTTCACTTCTGACAATATATTTGTTTTCAAATAGTTATGCATTTACCACTGCTGAAAAGCATCAGGGCAACAAATTAAATGTACATGGATGCTATTAGTTCACATTGCTAATATCACAAACAGCTTCCTGGAGCACAGCTTGCCCAGCTGTTAATTACAAAAAAAACCAAAACAAAACACCCAGAAAACAAAACAAAACAAACCCCAAACAAACAACAAACAAGACCTCCCCCCCCAACAAGGCAGGAGCACAAAAATTGCTAAATTATACAGTCACTCTAAATCACAATGAGCCTATATACATATATACATTTACTTTTACATATATACTTAGTTACTTTGGTGGACCTTCAGATACTTCAGGCTTTTAGCTAAAATGCTTAGAGGGATTTCTTCTAAAAGGAAAAACATACAATATTGTATATATAGCAGCTAAGGAAGAAGAAGTCATCAGAGGGACAAATAGGACTTTTCAGGCTTTCCTGGGAGGGAGGGACAGTAGGTGAGAGTTTCCAACTGGAAATTTTGAGTTACAGTTTTGAGGATGATAATATACAAGCCTCCAATTCAGACCAGGGCTGACTGATGTGAAATAGTTGGTGATCAAATTACCATTGCCATTTAAAACATTACCATTTTCTATAAAGGTGAAAGTGCGATAATTTTCATCAATGATTTCTTGTCAGTGCAACCAACTGACATGGTGGCAGTTAGTTCGAAGACTGCAGAAGGAAAATCTACAACGAGTAAGTCCCGAACAATGAAAAATAATTGATTAAGGGATTAGGGCTGCTTCTAGACTTATTTCCAAAGTGAGGACTGCGACAGCTCAGACACATTTCCACAGGATGTAAACACAGAATTCTCTCACAGTCATTTGAAATCTTCACACCACAGTTACCACCTGATTATGGGAGTATGACTGGGAGGTCATTATCAGTGCTAAGAGAATCAGATTCTAAAAATCACAGAATCTGGGAGTCACTTCTTTCTGTTCTCTAAGAGCTGTCCTTTCAAAAAGCATGCCAAGAATGAGCACAGATATTCTGAAATGATGCCAAAGTGCAATCACTGATGATAAAACAAAATTACTTCGCAAATGTAGTTTAAGAATTTATTCACTCACAGAATATCTTTAAGAAAATGGAAATGCAGCCCAAGTGAAGCTAATAGAAGAGAACAACTTTGGCAGGTAAGATGTAAAATGGAGATTAAGAGGTCCAAGAGCAAGGCTGAAGAACAAGGAAGCAAATGCACAGTGACAAGTAATAAGGCATTCCTTAAGCACATGGGAGACTGGAACCCCAGAAGAGCCAGTGGGTCCTGCAGACTCTCCTGATGCAAAGTCAGTGAGGACAGAAAGGAGACTGTACAGCAGTTAAATGGCTCCTCTGCTTCAGTTTTCAGGGAAGGGAGATGCATGCCCCAAGGCTATGTAAGTAAAGAACTTGAGGCATAACTGCCAGTTAGGGGAAATAAAATAAAGCAAATGAAAAAAAGAAACTACTTGAGAAACTTGATTTCATTAACTGCATTTCCAGAGCTGAGAAAAGTCAGTTAAAGGCAAGTGTAAACCAGCTGAAATAGGAGCCCCACAAACTAGCAAAGTCTAAAAAAGCACATTTTTCACAATGATAAATCATAAACTACAAACAACAACTCACTAACCTACAAAAAGGCTTTAAAAACATATCCTGGCTGTTTTTCACTAAATGTAAATTGTTCAGATTTTCAAAGACTTTGTTAGGAGAGCTTTGTCATCTTGGGACAAGAGGAAAGGTACTGTCACTCTTTCAATATTGGCCGAGGAACAGAGACTCCCAGGATAAGAATAATATTTCTTTTCGTACAAAAGGGAGATGTTTTAGCACCTGAAGTCACGCCTAGAATTAGCATTGCAGAAGTGAAGCATCTGAAAGAAAGGAAAACAAGGCCACAAAACAGCTGCCCAAATAATGTGGTGTTAACCAACACTGTGGGGGTTCTTGTCCTCAACTACCCGGACAACTGGACAACAAAAAGACCAGATAAAAGTCACCGCAGATATATTGAAGTCTAATGGGGAAAAAAACCAAAACAACAACAAACAAACAAAAAAATATATTAATCTGCTTCCATACCACCACACACTAGTGACTACTGAAATAACTTCTAGACATAAAAGAATTCTGGAGACAGATGATGTCACATCCCTGTGCTTAGCAAAAGAGTCATTTCAGAGCAGACAAAACTTTAGAACAGCACTTCTAAAATTGCAAGCTGTCATATGAAAAAAACATTTGACTGTGGAAATTAAAATTATAGAATGCAGGGTTAAATTTCAACTAAATGTGATTGCTAGAATAAGGGCATGAATTGTGAGCACACTTAGAAATAAACTGAAGTATTCTGTTGATTCAGACCTAGGCATGAGGCTGTAAAGGGCTACTGAAAATGAGAAACATGAGAGAATGTGTAATATTTATGAAAAGTGACCTACTGCACTATTTAAATAGAAGAGAGATTAAAGCGAAGTCAAGCTGAGGTTATGAAAATAAGGACATTATAAACACATGAATTCAAAATTAAGATTCAGGAAACCTCAGCTATTCAGAGTAATGAAAATATATCTTAAAAAGCAAAACATATTGCTTGTGGCTTATCTGCCTGGGGGGAAACCCCTTTCAGACCTGTCCACATTTAAAACTAAGGAAGATAAACTCTATCTGCGAAGAGTTTTAAGAAATACACATAAGCCTGGTTTTACAGAAATCAACCCATGTTTTTCATCCACTTCCATATATTTTACAGATGGACTGAAGAGAGTGGCCCATGCCTGGGAAAAAGCTAGGCCTAATTCACAAAATGACCCAGCTGCTGCTACAGAAGCATTTTCTGCCTTCAATGGTTTAGCTCTGCAAGGCAGCAAAGCTGGGACCATACAGGAATCTGAGCAAGGAAACCAGAGTTCACCTGGGATCAGCAGCTGCAGCTTGGAAGTTCTGCTACTCCAAAAAGTATTTAGGCCTAGAACATATTTTTTAAACCTGAAGGAATAGAAGACATATATAAATGAGATTAAAAAAATAACCCTTTCATTTCATATAAATCACACTTTGCATCAGGCAGTGAAAAGCAAGCTTATTATCTGCTAAGGGCACTGATCAACAGCTAAAATGTTTTTTGCAGCAGAAATTATGATTATACAGGGAGAGTAAAAAGAAAAAAAAAATCAAAAACACCATGTCCTGTGAAGCAATTGAAAAGGACATGTACAAGTTTTGGGGGAAAAGATGAAATAAAACTTTTATTTTTGTTCAATTTTACAATAATAGTAGTAATAATTGTAAATAACGATTACACGTTATTTCAACTGTTCACAATTATTTTGTAAATAGACAATTTTATGATAAGTTATAATTATCACAACTCTTTAAAATGTTTACAAATACTGCACTTAGGTTCCAATTCTCAAAGGTATGCTTTGAAGAAAGTTGTACATGGATCAGGAAAGGATAAACTTGATAAAATGCTCCTTGTTGCCCACTGCTGTATTCTATAGCACTTATTTCTGACACATCATGATCATAAAAATGTCCTAATGAAGAGCACGGGCTGGACATCACAGGGTACCATGAAGAGCTTACTGTAGCCAATGTCTCTATCTCATATGTAGGCTAAGTTCTTGTCTCCATTCTCTCAATGCTCATTAAGTGCTGGAAGTGTTCAGATACAAACTAAAATTCCACTGACCTGAACAGAAATCATGGATTCAGTAACTCCAAAATTTCCATTTCAATAAGCCTTAGATGAAATATTCCAACCTCAATTTTTCTAGACTTATGACAGATAATTTACACTTCACAGACTTCTCCTACTTTGAGTTTTTTGTTTCTTGTAGTTTAAATAAGACAAGAAATTCCCACCCATAATTACTTGAGAAATCTCAGTTGGTAAAATCCCAACTGGAATCAGAGACTTATTGCACATGCTGGAAGTGTCAATGCATAAAGATGTGAACTTGTCATTTACAGTACATGTTGCACAATTGGTAAGTCTAAAGTTATCTAACACATTTTTGCTATGCATCCCTGCATTTTTTAAAGTTACTCCAAGCAGAGACTTGCTTTTTGTGTGTGTAAGGCATGATGTCAGGGCAAAGTCTCTACACATCTCTCTCTTCTCCTCTATAAAAGCACATGCCTGCCATACCGCTCATCCTACAGTTGTGGTTAGCACAGGAAAGAGGGGCTCTTATTTAAAGGACTTTCACACATAGTCATAAATAATTCAAACTAAAATATAGTACATAGCAATTAAATGAACAAAGTAGATGCTGTAAGATGCCACCTTTGTTTTTTTAAGTCCTTTTCTTGTGTGGCAGTATTCCACCTACTGCTATTCTCAAAAGCTCTCACCCTTTGGGAAAATCAGTATAAAGGTGCACAGAGGAGCAGCCAAAGAAAGGCCAGGACCATGTAGGACATCCAAGTTAGAAGAGGTGCTTGTAAATGTTAACTGAGTTGCAAAATACTGGAAGTGCTTATAAATATTTTTCAGCTATTTCAAAATAACTTTTCTAGATCAATATTATGAATAAGAACAGGAAGCTGCCACACTTCTCCCATTTCCCATCCCCTTTAGAACTTTGGATCTTTTTTCCATCATGAAAACATGGCCAATTTTGCAGGTAGTTACAAACAGAGAGAGAAAATGTTCCCCTGTGTCTTGATTTAGTTTGATGTAACCAGCACACCCTGTCTCCTACATTTCTGATTTCAGCCAACTTCACAAAACATTTCAGATGTTAAGCCCAGAAGATTTCTCCCTTCAAAGACAAAACCAGGGGTTGACCCCAATGGGAAGTTGGCAGCCTCCATCGCTCACCAGGATAAACTCAGAACTTTCACAGCACCAGCTTGTCATTCAGGGACAGGTTTGGCCAGGGGTTATGCATGGCCCAGACTCTGCCTTGGAAAGGTATGGTCATTAACATGGACTAACAGAAGCAGTTTACATAGGAAAGTGGAGGAGAAACCCAGCTCATCATTAACTTGACTTTAAAAAAAAAAAAAATTAATACAAGAGCAGCTCATGCTTAAACAGGTGTCCAGAAATATACCAAATGAAGCTGTCAAAGGCTCCACAGTAAATATATTGCTATAAAACTTATCACAAGAGCTTTCATCCCCACTCCACTCACAAAGGGCATGGACCTTATAAATGAAGTTTGCACGATCAAGCAAAGATTTCACATGCACTTTTACATTTACTTTTGTCTAAGTAAATCCCACTGTTCTCAGTGAGGCAACTCAGAGCCCATAAAGATGTTCCAACAACATATGAGGCAAGCAAAGATTATAGCTCAAACTAGAAGCAATGGAAAGAGGAGAACGGCACCTCTTAAAACACATACACCTATAATCTCAATAACCACTCAGTATTAATGAGTCCAAAATATAAACCAAAACCCATTTAATGACAGGCTCTTAAGCCAAAAAAACCATGGAAGGAGAGGGTCTTTCCTTTTCTTTTTTACCACCCTATAAATACAGTTTCTCATGGTATTTGCAAGCACAGCAAAGACTAGATTCAATGCTGATACCCCTATTTAGGCAGCCCACAATCCCTGTAGCTCGTTACAAATCCTCTGCTGGTGGATGGTCTATTTGGGATTAGTACTAGAAGGAAAATGAGAGCAACCTCCAGGCTCCTCTGAACTGCAAATTTCTGGCCAAATTGGCCAGAGGATCATCATACCGTAACTGGCTGCCAGATGGGTTCCTGATTTGGTTTGTGGAGGTTTGTTTTTTTGGTTTTTTTTTTGTCCTTTTGCTGCATAAATAAGCCTAGAAGAGGAGGAGGCCCAGAGCATGGAACAAGTATGCTAATGCCATATCACACCAACTGCCATGCCAGCAGCAATCACACACATACACGCCTGCTCTGCCAAATAATCACTTAAACAAACATCAACTACAGAGATTAGCAAAAGCATCTGATAATGTGCAAATCCAATGAGAAACATGGGCTGAAGGGACAGTTTAGCAAAGTGAGGATTTAATAAGTGAAATGACATGAAGTTCCTGAATCAAAGCTTGCAGCATTTTTGGAAGACTGCTGAAAATCCTATCTGTTGGCTAGTAGATTTTTTCCATCCACCCGTCCCTACTGCATATCAGTTGCAGACAAACAGGCTTCTAATAAAAGCAAGTGACTTGCACAAAGGAAAACAGCTTTCTGGCCTCTGGGAAGGCAGCAATCCAAGCAAACAATTATGCACTCAGGTGGCACAAGTTATTGGGAGGCAACAATGGTATCTCAGGGGCTTTTCAGCACCAAAAAGCAAGCTAAATCCCTACAGTATAAGACTGGTTTTCCAGGTAAAACCATCCTAGGCAGAAAAAGAACTTCAAATTACTTCTGTTTAATGTGATGGGGTGGGGAGGCTACTTTTAAACATGTAATTTTTATTGTTCAAACTACAGGAACAAAGAGTTTTTCTACCAGATTTAAGGCAGAATATCAGAACAATCTATTATCTCTAATTTACTAAAAGATGCTACAGTCCAAAGGCTCTTTCAATGGAATTTTGCTGCAAGAAGCACAAGAGTCACACACATTTAGCAGCATTATAGCACATTCGTGTCTTATTTTGAAGAATTTGTTGCCCAAACAAAGGAAGGGGTACTCTTTCTAAATCTTAGACTGAATTATATATTCCTTATTCTGATTTAGCTCTTGCTGCAGCATCAACTTTGCCTGAATAATGTTTGGAGGATATGTGCCTGGTTAAATATTAATCTCTTCTAGACAGGAAGAATATGATTTCTAGTGAGCTGAAAAAGAACTAAATACTGAAATGGAAGAAGCTTGGTTGTCTGAAAGCAAGCTGTGACTTCGTAGCACCATTGCACAGACACCACCATATTAGAACTGCCATCTTTCTACCAAGGCTATTTCTAAATCATTTCCTATCTTACTTTCAAAGAAAATCTTAAGAGATCCATTCTTTGCCATCTGACAATGTGCCTAAATGAGCATTACAGAAATGTTAAAATGGGCATTTTGAGACAACGTCACTCTTCCCACTGTTGCTCACATGCCATAAACCTGTTTAAAAAAAAAAAAAAAGAAAAAAAACCAAAAATAGAACACCTAAAATAGTTAACTTTAAAAACAAAGTTTTTGCTATAACAAATACCCTTACACAATGTATTAAGCACATTTTGGATGCTCCTATCACAGAAGAAAAGATGCTACAGACTGTGAGCCTTCTGGTGTTGGCTACAGATGGGTGCATACATTTGCACTGCACCACTAAGGCTCCTTTGCACTTCAAGATACATGATGTGTGAAGAGTAGAGCTAAAAAAATAAATACATACATAAATGAATCTGTTGTTCCAGTGATCCAGTAGAAACAAGGAAGCTTTAAATGCAAGAGTCATATCATCTTTAGTTGCTTTTGAACCTAATGCCACTGTTTGTATGGCTCTGAGGCCAAAACCAACCCAAAAAAAACCCCAGAACAATACAAGTTTTGTGCCTGATATCCACTGGAACTGAATCTGAGAAGTTAACTCAGTTATTTCTGTGCAGGGACACTTTGGCTTTCACAGATACATATATATTTACTGTTTGTGTCAATGCACAAGGAACTCCTATGTACCCATGGAATCAAATTATCTGTTTTTTTTTTCCTTTTTAATCCTTAGGGACAGAAAAGGTATCAGGTAGCTGCAATTAGCAAAGTCAGATGACGAAGACAACTTCAGAGTTGCCTCTGTGCCTTAATGAGCTCAGAAGATCAAGACCAACTTTGCACCCAAGCATGAAAAACAGTCTACCTCCACCTCATAGTCCTCTGCCTGTCTCCACCCAGCTGGACCAGCCTCCCTAAAATATCTCAGCATCAGCCCACATCCGTAGATGAGGCTTTGAGAAGGAAAGCAAAGCACATCCTGCCTCATCTTCCCTCCCAATCCCTCTGTCTGATTTTACTCTTGAGAGGAGAATTTTTGTACAGATAGGGAATTCCTCTGAAAATATTGTTTGAAGATGACAAAGATTCTGTTTCATTAGTGTGGTTGCTACCTGTAGACCAGTGTCAAAATAAGGATTTAGGCTGGGGTATTAGAGAATTTCTCCTCTTTCTCTTCCCTCCCCACAGCTATTTGATGATGGTTTCACACACAAGCAAATAGGGGATATTTACAAGGTCCAAGCTATGCTGAAACTGTGTAGAAACTAATGAGGAAGGAAGATTTTTATAACGTTCTCGTGAAACATTTAATGAGCTCTGAAATAGTGCTGGTAGGCCTCAAAGGAGAAAGGCCCAGTTTAAAACTGCACTTTGCAGTTTACTAAATGGCAATGCGCTGGAACCCCAAGCACTATTTATTTTCAAAGACTATTTTTATCAGAAAATATCCAACTCCTGTAACGCTCTTCTGCTCTAAAAGCCTTTACCCCTTTGTTGCAGCTGCCATGAAATCAGTGGCACTTGCCAAGCAATGTGCTCCTAAGGCCCAAAATAACACATTAATGTATTCTTCTTAATGCAATGGAATTGGATTTTGCCTCAGATACAGTTAGCTCAACTCCTCACCTCCAGAGGTCATCCCCATTGAAACCACAATGTGCCATTCTAGGTAGGCTAGGAAGGGCTTTTTGGAGTGGAGAGATGGTGAGGGTGAAAATCCCCCAGCTTTATCAGTAATACAGCTCACTATTACATTCCCATTCCCCCTTCTCATCTCCCATCAAACTGCCTACAGCTCAATCTTCAGCCTGAAAGATATGAAAAAGCAGTCTGCAAGATGACTACAGTTTTTCCAAAGTCATTCCCACATGTATAGACAAGGAAGGAAACAAGTTAAAAAATAAGAAAATCATCACAGCGCCACTGCAGAAGTTAGAGCCAGGTATTTTAAATGGCACAGTGATTCTGCTCGTTGGAATAAAAGAAGGTGAGACAGATTAGCCAAGAGAGTGTCTAGTCAGATGGAGTCCTGCTGACCCTTTCTGCCATGGTAAGATGAAACACTGATGAAAAAACTGCACTACTTTAACACCAGCACCTGAAACAGGTCCTTTTAAGTCTTCAAAGTCCTTACTTTTCACTAGGAAAAAACTGTAGGAGCCTGAAAAGTTTTGACAAACTTGGCATCATAAGATCTGTTCTTCTGGCAACTCAGAACAAGAAAAATATTAAGAAACAAACTCCATACTGACTGCCAGCTCTTATTTCATGGGTTGGATCAAGCTCATGTTAAAGATAGTGGGATTAAAGAGTTCCTTCAGCTAATGACCACTTTGTTCAATCTAAAATCAAGAGTTTGCAAAGCATATTTAAATTTTTAAAAATTCGATATGGTCTTTATTTAGTGCCTAATACTGCTGACAGGAGTAGCAAGTAGTCAGTGCCCTGAATTTAGTGATAAACAGAAGATGTGCCTTTTCTCACCTGGCTTTGCTGCTGCTGTGTCAGTCCACAGACAGCCACACCATTTCTTACACAATGACTCTGCTCTGTGGGTTATTGTAGTAAAACAAAAACATCCACATTACGGAAGACATTGCTGGCTCCTCTAATTCCATTTTTCCACAGTGCTTCTGCTGAAGAAATTGATGTCAGACAACTGACTCAAATTTCCCCAAACTCCCCTCAAACACACATTAAGCACTTGACAATGCCCACTTTTCTATTTTCCTCTCCACGGCTCCATTGGAGAGGAACTTGTGTATTCAGAGCAGCACAATGAAGAATGATTTCCAAAGCATTAACTTGGAGCCATTGAGACTTGGATGTTTTCAAAACGACTCTATTGTGCTCAAAGGATTCTAGACTGCCCCAGCTACTCTAGAAGAGAGTCTTTTTCCCCCTTCTCAAAACATCCATCACTGGAGCCATCCCTGGAATGCATTGTTGGGGCCGATTCCTTAGGGCAGCAAGTTTCATCAGTCAAAGCTCAACAGATACAAATAACATCAGGATATGGATATAAATTAGTGTGACAGATCCTAAATAGTTTTGACAGATTTAGTAATTACATATAGTGACACAGAATGCTATTTCTGCTGTCAGACATCAGTATGTAGACAGAAGATTGGGGGCACCATGGAAACTCAGCAACATAAGAGTGGTATTGATTGGATAGAAAATGAGGCTGCAATTTAAGCTTAAGGCTGCCAGTGATGCCAAGAATGGAGAATGACCTCCAGCAGTGAATTTTCAGCATAAGCTCCCTGTGAACAAGCCAGTCCAAGAAGGATAAATCAGGGACAAGCTCACCAGGGATATGGCTCAAGTGAGCGTCAGCTCCCCTAAGCAGATGAGAATCCCTCTATGTGTGCACACGTTACAGTGACCTAGTTCGTTCAAAGACAGCATTTTGTATGGTTTATTATAGAGCCTCGAAACAAAGAGATTTCCTCAATTAAAGTCCTGAAATGAATCCTCTAAATAAAAATGCTTTTGATACACTGATCAGCAAGAGGTTGTAAATATTGAAGCAAAGTGTACATTGTTAAAGAGCAATTCCCTCAGAAAACGCCACAGTTGGGAATGTAGGTAATAAGGGGGCCTGAACAGAGCAGAAGCAATGAGCCATGCCAACTCCATCCCCAATGCCCTAGTCTTACACTAAAACACTTGTTATACCATAACACTAGATAAATTGTATTTTCCTTGACAAAACAACCCAACATGCACAAACACACACACAGAAAAAAAAAAATAGTATGAGTTAAGTGAGTGCATTTTCAAAGCTCCTGTAAATAATTATTTTTAATTGTTATCTAAGGACTCAGGAACAACCATTCCCGGAATGATCAAGAAAAAATAGAGGACATGTCAAGGAAGTCCCTTGCTGAAGCCACGACTGCTGGAAGTTCACTAAGTAATAATATTCACATTCGTGGCAGAAAGATTAATCTACACAAAACATCCATCAGTACAGCTGTGTCAGGAATAAGATAAGCCTCCAAAGTGTCCCAGTGTCAGGCATATGGTACTGGGATAGCAGCACTGTATTTTGTCATCCTATAGTAAGACAAACCCTCTGCTGGCAAGGATTCATCAGCCACAGACTGCATCTCAAATAACTGGGGATAGACATCTAGATAATTGAAAAAAAACTGTTTTTCTTAGGCTGCTGCTACACTATAAATGAATATTTGCCATTTGTAAAATAAATATTTGTTGCTGGCTTCTCTTTTTCCCCACCCAAGAGCTCACTCAGGAGTAAAGTCGTTGAGTTTCTGTCCTTCAGTTTCCCCCAAAGCTTCATACATAAAAAAACACTGAGGAGTTTAGCTTAGCCTGGAGACAGGACCATATTAAACTTCCACGTACCTTCTCTTCAGCAAAAGTCACTAAGTTATGCAGCAGGAATTGGTTTTGCTGCTTTTTGGGGTCAGTTATGGGGGTTTGTTTGGATTTTTTTTTTTAGTCCAATGAAGTACCCTCTCCATGCAATTCTAAATTTTCTTTCCTGCAGCAAATTAACAAATTTTGTCAGAAATACACTGGTTCCTTTTTCCCTTCAAACTATTTCTCATGGAAAAAACTTCACACCTTTTTTTTTTTTAAAATTCTTATTCCTTTGCAGGGAGGAAATCGAAAGAAATGAAACAAAACAAACACACAGAAACATTAAATTTGTTTTGTAATCAGCTCAAGAACACTGCTCAGAACACCTAAAAACCCAAGTATTTCTTTCTAGCAACTTTTACTTTCCTTCTCTCTTTCTCTCTCCATCCCTTCCCTTCTTCTCCCTAATACAGTCAATTACAGCCACGTTTTATTTCTTGTTCAAAAAGTTGAGCTTTGTTAAATCTCAAAAAAAAAAATCAGTGCCCGAAGGGAAAACAAGGAAAGAACATCAACTCAAGAGCTGATGAGCCACAAGTAGAATGTTCCCCTACCATAGTACAACTCATTGCAAGCAAACAGGATCTAGTTAAAGCACCACTATCCATAGCTGCAGGGTTAGCTCACAGAGGAAGATCTAACTCCTGTCACAAACATTATCCCAGTGCTCCCAAGAACCAACCAGTCTCACAGGTGTACACCAGCTCCCGAGGGTACCACTGAGTTAAAGGGCAGTAGACATTCATTACCACGGCAAAGCCACTGGCAGCGTGGAAGAGAGGTGCGACAGCCAAGTGGAAGATGTAAAACGGGCAGATAAGCTCCCTCAGAATGAAGACTACCTCTCCCCTATGAAAAGCTGTACTTTTAAAAAGGAGAGAAGAAAAGAGGGTAAGGAGTTAGAAGCACCGACATTGGAGACCATGAAACATTTGCAGAATAACATATAAGTTCAACGAAGAGGAAACTGTTTTCACCACTGTTAACTCAGATTTTCCCCAAGCCTATCCCTCCCGAGGAAGGAGAACATACAAACAAGCAATGGCAGTTTTAGATAGATCTATCAGCACTTGCTAGATTTAGTTGTTTTACCAGAAGTAAACTAGGGATAAGAAGACAAAGTCCCAAGAAAAATATCAGCCGAAGCTTTCGGTCTGGAGGTACAATTTAAACTCCCGAGTCTCAGCCGGGACATTCTTGGCATAGGGTACCTGGGACCCGCAGGGGGTTTGCCGTTCCGATGCCCTTTTATCCTCTGGAAACGGACCTGCCCGAACACTCCAGCCTCCCTTCCCCGCTGGGTCACGTTAGCCACTGCCACCCCTGTCCCCGTCACCCTCCGCTGGCATTTAAGCGCTCCCAGGGACCGAAGCACCGCGGCAGCGCTCCCGGCAAAGCGCGGTCCCGTTCTTGCTCCTGGGCACTACCAGACCTCACCCACCCCCGCCTGCGCCTCGGCCAGGTGTCGCCGGGGGCTCAGGTGGCCCCCTCAGGTGCACTCCTGTCCCACCCAGCCCTACGACCCCTCTGGTCGGCCACCCTCTGCGGAGTCCTGCTGAGGCAAGTGTCCCGGAGCCACGGCAGGAACGAGGGGAAGCGCTTCCCACTCTGCCCCGGGGGAACAAGCGCTGAAGGCACCATCCCTCGGGCAGACCCAGGAGAACACACTGGGGTACCACCCCGCGGGCAGACCCC
>VWZS01003247.1:429595-443853 GCA_013397075.1 Rhabdornis inornatus | reverse complement strand
TTTCTTGCAACAGGAGAGGGGGTGTAGGGACATGGAGAGGAGGAGAGGTTTTTGGCTGGGATTCAGCATTTTCTGAACATGCATCAAGACTCCGAACACCTGAAGCCATGAAATGATAGAGACAACAAAATTCTACAAATGGGAAGTCTTCCTCACTGTGTAGCTTTTCCCAAACCTCTTCTAAAAAATTATCATTTAAAAAAGAGTCTCGTGAAACATAAGGAAAATGTTCAAACAACCGGTGTACAAAGCACTTCAAATCCCCCCTTGAAAAGATTTGTTTTGATGAAGAGACTCTTTAAATTGTAGATAGATTTCTTGCTGAAGGTAGATGGTTCCTGCTTGCATTTCACCCCAAGTCTTTCTCCAGCACCCAGGAGTAAAAGGAGAAAAAGCGAAAAGTGCCCCAAAATTTCAAACTCACCACAGTGCGGTTAAAACTCTTTCAGGGTGGTCTCAGCATGATCCGTCCCTGTTCGATGCGCCATTTGTCGCGGCGGGCCCTGGGGCAGTGGTGGAGTGTCGCGACCTTCTAGAGAAGCATCCTTGGAAGACGTCTCTGAGGCACTAGCACGTCCTCCGGCTCGCTCTCAGGCGATGAGTGATTTTGCTCTTTTGTGAGCGCTCCGATTTGGCCAATGCAGGAGAGAAGAGATGGGAGCCGCGACGGGATTTCCAAGGCGAGATTGATTCCTCTTCCTTGAAGGGTCCACGGACGAACTGGTTCTCAGGGTAGGAGTGAGCAGGGCAGATACAGGATAGCCAGAGGGGCGGGGTAGAGCAACAGTGAATAGGCTGAGGGCTCAGGGGCGGTACAAAGGGGGAAGGGCCAATGGGGTACAACAAATTAACATGTAACAGAAAAGCATGCCGGGAGCAAAACTATAGATCGCATGATAAGGAGGGAGTGCCTAAGGGCTTACCCTCCAAGGGAGAGAGATAAGCTCTTTTGTTGTGGGGCTTTCTGCCTCCACAAGTGCAGATTCTCTCTCTGACCTATTTTCATAAACTGAACAGTTCAGTCAAGCCTGGATGATAAGAGTCTGTGTTTTTACTTCTACTAAATAACGTAAAGCTCATCTATAACTTCAAGTTCCCTTTAGGTGCTGTTGTTGAAAAAAAGTTAGAGGTACAAAACAGGACACTTACTTTCAAAGTTAAATCTTGAATGTCCTCCAAGTCCTCAGCATTGAAGACATTTTTAGTCAGAGAATCTCTTCTCTAGTTCATCTCCATATTATATCTATAAAGCAGATGTGATTCTCTCACCTCATTCCTTGGCAGTCTTGCTGTAGAGGAAGACGTGCTTTCATTTTCTCTCTTGTGGTCCTGCCTGTTTGTTCTTTAGTGAATCTTATTATCCTGTCTGAGAAGCCACACAAGTTAAATGACTGGGGCAGAGACTGCTTCCCTGTCTGGCTGCTGCCTAGGGTCTGGTGTTTCTAGTTACATTCTTGGGCACTAAGAGATGTGGCTGTGAATTCCCTAGGCTATAGCAGGTATGCTTTCTCCAAAACACCCACTCACACACTGGAGAGGTGAGGAGGGATCCCAGGCTTATTACCATTGCCAAGTCTTCTAGACCACACAAGGCAGCTCCCACACAGCACACTGGATTTCCTGGGCAGTCGCTTCTTCCCACGCACTATGAAAGGGAAGTGGACAGCTAGGACTGCATTTGGCATTAGGCACTGCAGTGCTTGAGTTGTAGGGACTAAAATCTTACACTGAACCAATTTGATGAATACAAAAGAAAACCTCTGAAGTTCACTGATAATCTACTCTTTATAGTTCTCTTTACGAAAAGCAATATAAAATCCTCCCAGTCTAATACAATTTCAAACCAAAGCAATAAACTCTCCAACAAAAAAAAAACCTATTTTGCTAGATGATTCTATCTTGCTCTGCCCTGATGGGCCAGCTGGGAAGTATCAGCTGCCGGTACCCCAGCTCAGTGTGACTGCTTGGAAACTGCCTATCGGGCTCTGAATTTAAGGAGGGGCTTTTTCTTTCTGCTCCCCAGGCTGAACTTGCCAACTTCTGAGCCATGTCCTATTGCCATGGGTTTGGCTTTTGATACTGATTTTTTTCTCTGTAGGTACTTTCAAGTTAGCTGAGAAGGTCTAGGGAAAGGGAAAAGAAGAGACAGGTAGTAATTGGGTGTTGCATTGTGTTGTTTTACTTTTGTTTTTTCCCTATGTTAAATGGTTTGTCCCACTGTTTTAACCCCCTATTTGTTCCAGTTGTAGTTGCCCCATTCCCCGCCTTCCCCCTATCAATCAGTCCTATCCCCTCCCAAGTTTCCAGATTCTTCCCCGTCAGTCTCCCTTATCCACTCCCCTGCAGTTGTCAATCCCCCCTGGCCCCTCCCAAAGTTCTAGCAGTTTCTATGTCAGTTATCCCCTCCTTGGTCCTCCATTTGTTAGTGTTACACATTCCCCGCCTATGTTTTCCCCCACTGGTTGTTAAGTTACTGTGTCCCGCTTTATGTTACACCCCTAAATTGTATGGATTGGTTCACTGGATGTACCCTCCCACGGGGGAGGTCCCCTATTTAAGTTGCTGTCACCCTGTTTTCACTGCCTTTTGTGGTGTCCCTTCCTACCCACTGTTGCCTCCTGTTCCTGCTCCCTAATAAACCTTTCCCTGGACCTGCAAAAGGACTCCCTCTCATCCTTCACCTCTCCTCGGACGTGCCACTGCCTGTTCGGGAGGGCGTTAGCCTTAGCTGTACTCCTGATTCCCAGGATTCCGGAGACAGCCCACTCGTGACGTGGTCTCACCTTGGGAGCTAGCCGGGTGGGCCAGTGCGTGAGTGGCTGAGGGGAGCTGCGTCAATTGGGTCTTCTGATCAGACTCCCTTCACTGTAGATTTCACAGAATTGTAGAATGGTTGAGGTTGTAAGGGACTTCTGGAAGTAATCTGGTCCAACCCCCCTGCTCCAGCAGGGCCAACTGTAGCTGTTTGCTTGGGACCACAGTCAAGTATCTTCTTCTTATCTCTAAGGATGGAAACTCCACGACCTCCCTGGGCAACCCATGCCAGTGCTGAATTTAATAAAGTATATGTTCCATTCATATTACGTTTAGTGCATTTCTTACGTTTTGTAAAATTAGGTAAGGACTCCATACACAGAACAAAAAAAAAATCCAGAAAGTGTAATATGAAACTAAGGTCCAGTATTCTGAGTATGAAGCAAGAGTACCTGAGGAAATCTTTGTTCCTATGTAACCATACAGTGAAAAAGCTGTACAGGACTGAGTATGACATAAGGGACTACTCTTAATGCCATCCTCTCTTAGATTATCTGCCAGGGCTATTTTCTTAGAAGGAATCATCTAGCACTCAGTTATTTCGTGAAGGTTTCTTAAAGGATAATGAGGTATTAACACACAAAAAGAGCACAGTCTCAATCGGCACTTGGGACCATATATAAAAATAAATCAATAAAATAAAATTGGGGTCTGATAGACTATAGAAGTAAGGTAGAACTGAATACCTATGTACAAGAATTCAATTCAAAGAACTCTGCAGCAGCTAGTTAGTAATGCTGGAGGCACCCTGCCTCACTAGAAATTTGTCCATGCCACTTGAAAATATTTGTTTGGTGTAGCTCAATTTTCCCATGCATCTGGGATTTATTGCCTACAAGCAACTAAGCATCTCTTTAAGTCTCTTAAGAGGTCCAGTCCAAATGGCTGTCTCAGAGTTTATTTAAGGCCCTCAAATATGAAGGAGTCCAACAACAAAATGGAGTTGTGAAATTTTGACACCTTTCCTATAATCCACCTTCTGGCTGGATTATTCACCCCCATAATAGAAGAGCTATTCCTAAATCACTTCATCAAAGGGGGTTTGAATAGAGAAGTGACTGCCATGTTGCAGGGTGTTCCCAAGCAATGTGCTTCGGGGGATTATTTACTCCTTTCCTACTGAGGTTGTACCTGCAAAGATGGGTGATATTTACAATTTCTTCTCTAGGTATGTTCTTCACAGAGGATAGTACACTGAGGACTGTGGATTAGACCATGCATCAGCTCCATGACTTTGCAAAGTGTTTTATTAATGTGTTAGTCTTAGTCACTCTTAGTCTTTTTAAAATATAGTGCAGGAATTACAGTTTACAGAAACCTGGGACTATAGTATATATATGGGATCTAGCTTTTCAGGTATACTTAGCTTATCTACATCCAGCTGAAGGATGTTGTAAACTACTGATATGTGCCAACATAGTCTGTATATTAGTACCTTTCCTTACACAAGATAAAGTCCAAGCCACAGGAGAGCAAAACAGCCCAAATTTCCTGTCTCTCTGAGCTGAGAGATGTAAGCACATTCCAACAGAGAAAAAAAAAAGAAGAAGCAGTAGTCCCTGACTACATGAAGGATGCTTTATAAATTCTATAAATCCTGAACTATTCAAGGAAAAGAAAACAGGTTCTGCATAATTATGCTTGAACTGCAATACTGTAGAGCATGCTTAGGAAAAACACCAGAAGCACAGAATGCTCGATTGAGACAAGGCATATTGATGATTCAGAAAAGGAGCTTTATTTTTCAATAAACGTAATTTTTAAAGCAATTAGGCAGACTCAGTGTTCTTAATTCTGTAGTCATACAGTATCACAGGAGCATAATTAAAAGCACTTACTTTTCCAAGCACAGAGACATGCAGTTGCCAGGCAATATATTATATACTTGAGAACATATAACACTGCACATGATTTATGTACTGCTGTTGTGTCTCCAGATGCTGATACCGTTGTATCTAATGCAGATTCTTATAGGCTCAGCCACCACCTATCTAAAATCACCATGCTGAATCTATTCCTTGGTTTGCCAGCACTATCCATCAGCTACAAGCCCATTTTTAAACCTACCACTTGAATCACTATTGAAGAGTCAGTGATGTGAACAGAAATTGGAAAGGAGTAGTAATGAACTGTATTAAGTTCCTTTAATTACTTTTCTTTTAATATCAAATAACCAATCTAATAATAATAAATCATCAATCTAAAAATTATTAATATAGATGTTGGGGTTTAGTGTAGTAAAAATTAAAATATTTATAAAATGTTTATGTCACAAGACATCATCTCCCAAGAAGCTAGAAAAATTTATGGGATATGAAAATCACACAAAAAATTACACTCAGAATTAGAATTATTGGAAATCTCCCAAAATAATTGTTCTGTGTTTTCAGCTTCTTGGAAAGAAAGAGCACATTTCCATTCTGGATCTGTTACTTAGCCAGGACTAGATTTTGTCATTCCTATGGACATGGCTTCATCCACTGCCACATGTGAAAAATCATAAAAGAAGGCATCAGCTCCTGTGAAGGCTCATAAGAACCAGTAGTCCATGTTATGAAACAAACCTACATGGAGTCACATACGTTCAGACGAATGGCATGTCATTTGTGTTGGACTTGTTGCAGTAGTTTGTTGCTGGAGAATGATGACTTGGAGAATGTAAACATAGGAAACCTTCCTTATCCTACTAGATCTCAGATGTTGTGTTTTCATAGGCCATGCCACCCTAATCCAAATGAAAAACCGTATTTACATAGCAGTCAACAGGAAATAAATGGTTTTTAAAAAATGGTTTGAATATTTTCTGTTTGAGGTTTGGAAGCTTTGGGTTGCTGCCTGAAAAATCCTCCTTATGGAAGAAGCCCACTGGAGGGAGCTGTGACATCTCAAATACATCAACGGCCTCGGCTGGAGACTGCCCTGGAGGCCCCCAGGAAGGATTTTTCACACATCTTTAGTCTCATCACTTTTGAAAACTATGAATCATCTTAAACAGATATTATCTTTGGTCAAAATGAATTTTTGAAGCAGTGGATGTTAACAGAAAGCTTTTGGTTATATGTGTCTGAGAAACAGACTCTATAAAAATAACTTCATTTGGAGACAAGTACCTGTGTGCAGTTTGCAACATCTGCACACCCAATTATTGTAACATTGGGTGGCTGAACAGAAACAACTAAAGGGAACTATGACTAAGAAATGTTCAATCACATGCCAAAAATGAAAGGAAAAAATTGTTCCTGAACTCCTTACTGATTTTCTTCGGTGTGGGATGCATCGTCTTGGACACTAGCATAAAAGCTTAAAAGCTTTACTTTGAAGCCACAGTTGTAAGGCTAAGATCATTATATTTTATCTTTGAGCTACTGTGTGTCTCCTGTTGATGAGAGCCAGCAGCCCACGTGTACAGAGAGGGTCAGCTGTAACCTGAGGATATTACAGAAATCAAGCACACAGCGATTCACACCTCTGCAGCACAGACTTGGGCATTGCCTGAGGAATAACTGACACCTCAAAATTCACCCAGAGAGGGAGACTGCAGCAAGGAGCACCTTCCCTGTACAAAGTCACACTAGTATGAAATACTTAAAAAGAACAATTTTCAAGTTAATCCTTGTCTTTTAAAATCCAGTGGCAGAAGAAGGACACCCTGATGTCTTTTAATACAGGGGAACAGCAGGCTTAGAAGCAGGTCTGGATTAAATTCCTTCTGCAGCCTGAAATCATTCCAACTGACACCACCCAGCACACCCTGGAGAGCTCTCGGGCCATGCTAACAGCTGGGATTTTGAGTGAAGTTCAAGTGGTATTAAGGAAAATGTAGAAATACTGGGTCTCCTCAGACTCAGCTTGGAGTTGGGTATCCCTTCCCACCTCTATTTCACAGTCTAAGATTCAGTTATGTTGTCATTAGTGTTTCCATATAGGATTACAGAATATTTTGAGTTGGAAGGGACCCACAAGTATCTGAGTCCCAAGTATCACCACCTTTAGCCATCTGACACCCCTCCTGCATGACTGGTTTGTCTTTTTCCAATTGTGAAGGCAAAAGTAGCTAAGGGAAAAAAACCTCAGGAAAGCAACATCATGCTATCAATAATCAAAAGAGAAGATGCTACAGAGATAGCCTTTATTTTTCCACTCTTGCCTCTCTCCACATATGCCTTTCTCTCAAGCAAGGACTCAGCCAGAGAGTAGACCAAGGGGCTTAATCAGAGAAACGAGAACATGCTGCATAGACCATTAATAGCCAGGCACTTTTTTTAGCCAGATAGACTGCAGCTGTTCCCACCCATCTAGCCACATTAATGAATAAGCAGACTAGCTGGATGCTTCTGAGAAAATGAACAAGGCTGACATTTGAAGTGTCTTTGCTGGGCTTGAAAATTAATGCCCTTTTGAGATAAATGAAGGCAATTCACAGCCTTTAAGCTACTGGCACAGACAGAAGCAGCCCAGAAAGCTGAGATTCCTGGATGGGAAATCTGGATGGCCCATGAAGGCCATATAAGGATAGCGAGACTGGCAGTTGTGTTCCCCTAAGTCCTGAGGGTACAATCCAGCAGCCTTATTCATAGAACCATTCCAGTTAAATTCAGATAACAGCAGCATGATGAAGTACATAGGACTGATTTTTTAAAATGCGATGTTCTTAATTATCTGATGCTGCTTCAAGCAGTTCTTTCTCCTTTTAAACATAACTCAGCTTCTAATGCTCTCCACTCAAAACCATTAGTATGAGAAGGTCAGGAGTAATAAAGTAGCAGAAGTATTTCATTTTTAGATGAGAATGGATAGAACAAACACAAACAATGCAAGTAGAAAATTTAAACCCAAAAGCTGTTTATCAGAGTTGCAATTATCTGCTCATTGAAGACTTTAAATACCACTAACACAGCCCCTTAGGCTCACTTGGAAGAGTTCTTTCAAAATACGCTGGTGTTCCCTTACCAGGCTTAGAAAGAAAAGCCAAACCAAAAATAACCTTCTCGCTTTTCTGGACAATATACTCTTAAATTTAAGAAGATAAAGATACAGAATAATGCTAGTGCGTATAAGCTGGCAGATATAAGGTGTATAAAGCTTATAAATTAGGCATTCAGCTCATTATGTTCAGA
Source organism: Rhabdornis inornatus (assembly GCA_013397075.1). NCBI lineage: Eukaryota > Metazoa > Chordata > Aves > Passeriformes > Rhabdornithidae > Rhabdornis > Rhabdornis inornatus. The sequence goes on along the minus strand of VWZS01003247.1, from coordinate 435,922 downwards.
AGTGGAATACTAGAGTCTCAAAAGCTACCGAAAGAACAAAAGTAGCCCCACAGAGAACACAAACCCTGCAGTGAGGATGCAATTACTTCTATATTTCCTCTCCTTCCAAATGGCAAGAGTGCCTCAGTCTCTTCTCATTAAATGAGAAAGTTATTACTTGAAATTTATTCCTCCTTGTAATTACTAATTGGAAAGTGAATAGCAATACCATATAAAAAAGGATAATATTCTTAACAACAGTAGAAGGTATAAAGTAGCCTCATCACTTTCTATATGTTAGTTATGTCACTAGTGCTATTAGCACTGCTCAAAATGAACAAGTTAACAAGAAAACATTAAAATACACTTCAGAATTGTAAAACCAAAGGACTAAATATTAACATATCAATCACTTCTTTAAGGCTCATTAATTTCCTCAAACAAAATAGCAATGAAACTAATGTGGGGAGGTTTGGGTTTGGTGCTTTTCTTTTTGATTTAGAAGAAACACAATGCTTGTTCAGGTCCCAGACCTCTCAGTCCTGGAGGACTGAGATCTTACCTTATTGAACCAGAAGGATCTCTTAACATTTCAAGTCAGTGATTTCACTTGGAAGATTTTTTTTTCTGCGATGTGAACAAATCTCCACTGGATTCAGATGTGTCTCATGCTGAGAGAACACGCATTTGAACATGGCAAATTGGCTGTATGTACACACACATGCATGCACACGCATATATAGAAAAGGTTGCCTAGTGGTTGTTTTCTTGAATCCTCCTTCAGATTACTGGCCAACAGGATTACTTTCCAATGTGACTGCAATTAGTAAGGGAGCAAATGCAGTCTGCATACCCTTGGCTGAGCATTTTATTCAGCAGCAAAGGATGATAAATATTCCTAATTGTTGTTAAGATTCAGCATATCACTTTCAGGTCTCAGGTTTTGAAAAGGGTATCATTAGTGTCTTATATGACCTCTGCTTATGATACTAAGGAAAATGGGAACAAAATCTATACTAAATTAAGTATCTAAAATAAGTGGATTTCAGATGCCCACCTCTCTTGATTGACTTTTGAAGGAGGTTAAATGACTTGGTTGAATTACAGAATCACAGAATGGATACAGTTGGAAGAGATCACTGGAGGGCATCTAGTCCCACCTCCCTGTCCAGACAGGGTCCCTAGAACATGTTACTGAGGATTGTGTCCAGACAGCTTTTGAATACCTCCAGAGGAGACTCCACAACCTCTCTGGGCAATCTGTTGCAGGATGCAGTCACTTCCACAGTAAAAGTAGTTCTTCCTCATGTTTAAGTAGAACTTCCAGAGCATCAGTTTCTGCCTGTTGCCTCTTGTCCTATTGCTCATCACCACTAAGCAGAGCCCAGATCCATTCTCTTGATACCCTCCCTTCATATATTTACAGACACGGATGAGGTTCCCCCTCAGTCATCTCTTCTTGAGGCTGAACAGGCCCAACCCTTATCAACCCGTCCTTGTAAGAGAGATGCCTTAATAATCTTTGTAGTCCTCCACTGGACTTGCTCCTGGACCTTTGTGTCTCTTTTGTACTGAGAAGCCCTCATTTGAATTGGGCATATGACTTCAGTTGCCTAAATTAGGGTGTGTGAAGCTCACAAAATGGACATTCTGATCATTGTATCCTAAAGAAACTCAGCATAATGGACAAAAAAAAAGTGACCTGAGGGGGTACACAGCAAAGCCTAGGGCTTGAAAATGGTCATGGACCTAGTAGAGCATGAACTTAAAACATATTACCAATTCTACATACTCCAACTGTAGATGCTCTTACTGTGGAACAAGAATGCCTTTTCTTCCTGCTTCTGGAAGAAATTGTGTACCCTTGTCCTGACAATCAATATACCCACGCCAACGGACAGAGTACTATTCCTGGGAATGAAAGGTGAGTGACAGCTTAGCTTTCTGACAGAGAAGGGAAAGGTAAGGAAAGCATCTTTCCTGAGCTACTAAAGTTTGGGCAGCTCGCAGTCTTATTGTTGTGAAGGTCCAGCTGAATGCTTTGGAGCCACTTTCAGGTCAGCCAGGGTGAAGTCCTGGCTCTTCTGCAGCCTGTGACAAACCCCATAAGCCCAGATTTCATCTCCATGTTTCAGGAGTTTATAAGCACATGCAGCAGCATTAAGCGCTGCAGTGGTTGGGGGCAGGGGAGAGAAAAAAAGCCTCACTGGTTTTACATCTTAGATAAGCAACTGTATTTGCTAAAATAATCTCATTCCAAAGCTAACAGATTTGATTCTTTAGATATGTGCATCTTATCAGTGAGAAACATTTGAACAAGCTCTTTGAATGGTGCCTCTTACAATAACAATCAAATGTTTCATTGTTTCAATTAAAGCTTGATCTTTCACTTAGAGACTTACTGTCCAATTGTAAAATGACTGATTGACTGCAATTATAAAGCAAGATGAATTATTTCTCTTCTTTTCAGACTAAAGAAAATTAGTGTAGGGTTTTATTGTTTAAGGGGGTCAATGCGTTTCATTATGTACTCACAGAGAATAGCTCAATGATACTCTAGCAACCAGTTATACGGACTATTTTTACTAGCAGCAGAAGAAAGCAAATACTGCACAGCTCATCAAGCTGTGTAAATGAAATGCAATAATGAAGTTCTCAAGCAAGCAGAAACAAGCATGCCTGCGTTATTCCCTTTTTGCACTAAGTGTATGAAGTATCGCAGGAATTGCTCTCTATACTGTATAAACACATATCTGTTCTATTATACATAATTCAGGTTTTCAAATTCTCCAGTGGAGTAGATTATCTAACTCCATACACTGAGGTACAGTCCACAAACCCTGCATCAGAACTGTACCAGTTCTGGTACTGTACAACAGTACTGTACTACATTGCATTATTGATACAACTTGGTCTCTTGCAACAACATACATGCTCTCTATCAGCTTTATCCTAATACTTTTTAAACGTCTAGAGCATCCTCCCTGCCAAGACCTGGATATGCTCTATAAGCAGTAAGTTAGAGTTCACAGAACACTGGATAAACATGATTTCTCAAGCATCATTAATGAGTGCACAGGGATTTATATAACAAGACCTCCACAGCTCCAGCACTTGCTGTCTCAAAATTCAAGGGAACTCTGTGGGGATCTTTGGGAACAGGTCTCAAATGACAGGCATTCTCTTCTGGGTCCTGTAAGTTACCTAAAACATGGTATTGCAGAGCCCAGGCAGGATCTGTTCCTGTGCAATCACCATCCTCACAATGGGATTGCGGGCTGTGTAAATCAGTGCGAAATTGAGTCTGGAGACTTGAGCTGCCATGAACATCTTAAAAGAAGATTACACCCATGTAATAATGCACAATCCTTTGCCAATCCCTAAAGAGCGGGGCGGGGGGAAGGCGGGGGATGCAGGGGCAGAACAGGGACAGAGGCCAGATTTCTCAGCCAGCTCAGTCCTGGTTGTCCTGGAGTCCAGCCCTAACTCAGGGATCCATAATCTTGGGAGTGCAGCTCTGAGCCTGGCACACTCGAGCCTGCTGGGTCCCTGGCCCATCCTTCCCTCAGTGGTCTTGCCACAGACACATGGCCCTGAACTGAGTGGCAGAATACAGGGAGGTCAGTCTCCAGAGCCCAAAGGTGGTTTTTGCATCTTCTCAAGCAGTAACATAATCTGTCTGCAGCTTCTGTTTTGGCTCTGTGGTGGCAGGCTGATCCTCTGGATGCAGGATCTAGTGCAGAGGGAATGGATGGTGTAGGCATGGGCATTCAGCCTATCTCTGCATCCTTCTCCTCACAGTCTTTCCAGCACAGCCTCAGTGGTAAGAGCAGGCTGCATCCTTCAGGACTCAGGAGAGGATGCACAGAACATTTCTACACCTTCAAACACATTTGGACATGGTTTGTATGCCCAAGTCCTAAGTAAGGGAGAAAAGACTGGCCTGGCTGGAAGTACCAGCCTGCATGACCTCACAGAGAGCACAAGAGGACTTGAGCACTGTTTCCTGTCCTGTTTGCAAAAACACAGTGCTCTGAAAGGCCAGACAAGACTTACAACTAATCCCCAGCTAGTGCCTCATGTTCCCAGGGAACATGACCCACTGTCTTGTAAATCAGCCAGTCCCCAGCCAAACAAATGGACTTCAGGATGAACACCCAGGAGGCAGGATGTTGGCACCAAAGGCTGAGATGAAAATCAAAATGGTTGGGATTACAGAGATGACTGCTCTTTTGAGGCTGGGCTTCTTTATTCAAGGGATGTAATTTGACTATCCAACCTAAATTTTTTAATTGGTTTTAGACAATAACCTCCTGTACTAAGACAATGTTAGGTGATCTGGATTGGGGTCAGAGTGGAAAAAGACTGCACTGGGAGGGCAAGAGGAAGAAATATAATAAAATTACAGAGAACAAAACATGAAGATGGAAAAGGGAACAGGAATCCTGTTACCCCGATCCTCTAGCAGGAAGAGCAGAGTACCTGATGAAAGATGAACTGCAAAGGACACTTACTGCTGAAATGCAGTGTGAAAGTGAGCAACTGTAACACCAATGCAACATGATTATAAGAATTAAATACAAACACAAGTAAGAATCTCTGCATGAGTACAGTTAATCGTGCCAATGCTCTCTGAGCACCAGGTCCGCACAGCACTCAAGCTCAAATCCAGCCACTGGATAGCTGAACCTTGAACTTTCCCAATCACAGATGATCCCACAATTCACTTGTTTGTCCTGAAGAGTCAGGTCCTGGCAGCATCAGAGCTAGCTGTCCAGGACAGGATCTCTGGGAACTTCCACCACACAAATTATACAGCCACTATCTTTGGAAACTCATTGTAAATAGTGTGCATCTATGCTTAATCACTCCTGGACATACCTGACACCAATGGAGCCTTCTGTCTCCAGAATGTCCCCTGCCTGTTTTTAACCTCCTCAGAGCTGACCTCCCTGCAGCTCAAAGTCTGAAGCTGTGTCCTGGTTTGACTTTTGGCTTTGACCCATGAATGACAGACACATCCCTTGTTCATCACAAGGCAGCAGTGTCAATCATTCTTCTTTTTCAATGTTTTTTTCCAGAAAGCTCTTCTCTGACAAAAGCAAACTTTCAGAGCAGCCGGCAGAAAAGTGGGTTGTACAACCTGAGCCACACCTGAGCCCTTCTGCATTCCCAGCCTTACAGCCGGGGGCCTTGGAGAAGCGTGACTACCAGCACTGTGAACCACTGTGCTTGACTCCTGGCAGGCATGGTCTCACTCCACCTGCAAAGCTGGCAGCCAGCTCTCATCCTCCACAGTCTCCAAGGGCTGAACCAGGTTCCAGCTCTTCAGGCAGAGGAGGCCGTCCCCACCGCAGCTGGAGGCACCCCAGACCAAGAGCATGCCAGGGTCACTTATGCCCTTTTGACAACTTGCCCCATGCTCCAAATTTCAGATATTCCTGCCCTTCTGGATGATCTCCTTCCCATTTTCCCAGCCCAAGCTTTGCGGGGAGGGCTGTGCACCACTACTTGCTGGGCTGGAATCCATGCTTCTAAGGCTGACATTGAACGTGACTGTCAGACATCAGGGTCAGCCTCGATGCGTGCCATGCACAGCAGGCCAAGGGAGCAGCATTCTGAGCGGCCTCCCACCCAGCTTTGTTTGTTTCCCGCAGGAGATGTGGGGATTGCCCACACAGGCATGCCGGCACTCATGCCCTCGAGAACAAGCTGCATCCGCAGGGGAGCACCAGGCGGACAAGGGCGGTGGAAGCAAGACCTGCTGTGCTGAGGGTGCAGTTCTCTCCCCCCTTGGGTGCCGCCGTGCTCTGGCCCCCTGGGTCCGGGCCCAGAGCGGGCTGCACACCGATGCAACCGTGCTCGGCCTCCGGAGACACTGGGGAGGCACATGGGGTCCCCAAAGGCCACTTGTTCCCTCCGGCTTCGCCCTCTCCGGGCGGCTTGGCGCTGACGGCAGCGCGGGACTTTAACCTTCCCCGCCGCATCAAGGGCCTTCTGTAACCATACCGCGACCTCACACCCCTGTCCCCCGAGAGCATCCGGCCACCATGTGCTCGATGGGGGCGGCGATCTCCCTCCTCCCACCCCCGCCCGAGCACGAGCCCGAGCCCCCCAAGCCTGCTGGGCCCCCGGCTGTGGGCCGGCCGGGACAAGCTGATGCTACACCCACGGGTCCGGCTCGGGGCGGTGAGCGGCTGCCGCCAGGGCGGGCGGACAAGGCGAGCGAAGACCGGAGGCAGGCAGGCAGGAAGGGAGGAGACAGCGGCTGGAGGGCGGGGAGAAGTTTGTTCCCGGAGACACCTCTTCAGGGCGCGGCGGGGGCGTCGCCCCGAGCTGGCGACTACT
>VWZS01003247.1:354841-429534 GCA_013397075.1 Rhabdornis inornatus | reverse complement strand
GTCGCCCCGAGCTGGCGACTACTGGCCCCGCGAGGTTGGGACATGCGCCGCGGCGCCGCCGCCCGGGGGTAGGCACGGCGAGGCGTCGGTCCCGAGTTCCCACCCAGGCGAGCGCGGCGGCGGCAGCAGTAACCAGTGTCTCTGGCGTACGGAGCGAGCGGAGCCGCCTGCCTCCCGCCCACCTCTCTGTCCCTGCTTCCCTTCCCCTCTGCCGGGTGCGCGAGGAGAGGTAACAATGGTGGGGCGCAGCCGCCGGGCCCCCGCCCTCGCTTAGTGAAAGCGAGTGCCCCGCCACTGCTGCTCCGCTACCCCGCCCTGCGGCGGCCCCGGGCCGCCGACCGCGTTGCTGCCGGCGGCGGTGCCGGGAGGTGATGGTGCCTGCGCCGGGGTTAGTCTGATCGCCGCTCCCCGCCTCGCCGCCTCCGGTGCCGGCGGCTCTCCCGCGGGGCCAGCGCCCGCCGCCTCCCCGGCCGCCGCCGCGCTCTCTCGGGCTTGCGGCCGCCTGACACAACTTGGGAGCTCCTCCAGAAAAACAAGAATAATTAGTGATAATAATTTAGAACAAGGCGGAGAAGCGGAAGAAGCGAGTGGATAATGTCAACCCCGAGCAGATTCAAAAAGGACAAAGAGATAATAGCGGAGTATGAAAGTCAAGTGAAAGGTAAGCGGGGGGAGGCAGCGGGAAAGCCGCCGCGGGGGGCGGGCGTCCTGCCGGCGGGGCGCCCGGTCCCAGTTGCCCGAACTTCGGGGCTGGAGGGAGCGGCGAGAGGGCGGCGGAGGCTTCGTCCCCTCCAGCGCTCCGAGCGGCGCCGGTGGGTCCGAGGGGCCGCGGCCGGAGCCGGACGGCAGCTGCGGCGGCTCTTCCACAGCCCGGCCCGGCCGAGCACCTTCCCTTCCTCCACCGACTTCGGTAACGCCCGGGGCGGGTGGGTACGGAAGGGGAAAGGGAGGACGAAAAAAAAAAAATCTTGTCACTTACTGAGGCGAGAGACAATGCTAAGCCATACCCCTTTCTTGAGGCACATGGCTGCTGTCTCCCACCCTCCCCTCAGGGCTGTAGTTTCTGTGCTGGGCTGTAGAAGACGGCTAATAAAGAATTACCCTTGACTGCTGAATGAGCCCATTCAGCCATCCCAGGAAGTATTTCAGCCTCGCATCGCCCGGTTGTATCACATTCAACTATTGTGCCAAGGACAGCGCTGGCAGATTCTGGCTTGAGCCGCTGGCGCATCCAGACTCTCGGGTTTCCTCGCCTAGTGTTTTCCCTCTGCCGGTGTCTTGGGTGGAACAGAGATTGGGAAAGTAGCGACATGGCAGTGGGGTGTGGGTCCTCTTGGTGCGCATCCTTCTGAGTGCTCTTGGGGAAAATATTGCATAATATAAAAATTGTAACAAGTCCAGGGATGGATGCGAACCTGAAACACGGCATTTAAAAAGTTATGCAACGTCTGAACTCTGATTTTTAAAATGATGCTGGTGTGCACTTTACATAGGTAGGGTGTTCTCTCCTTGATGCTGTCCATAGTCTGCGATGTGCAGAGATGGAGCGTGTCCTCCTGCAGGTCCGTGGGCTTCAGGAGCAGCCTTCCTGCTCCATGCAGGCAAGGGCTGGGGACCTTCTGTATGAAGCATCTGGAACAGGGTAGGACGGACCACTCCTCAGCTGTTGAAAGATTTATTGACTTTGTGTACTTGCACAATATATTTTCCTCTCACTTGATCCTATGACATCAATTTTTCAAGGCAATGCTTGTAGTTTTGTTGGAGTTTTTCCTCTTAAACGTAAAGAGGTAGTTTTTGAGTTTTTTTCTTCCTAAGCTTAACTTTGTTTGAAAAATGCCTGTCACTGTTGAAAGTCTTTTTCTGTCCAGAAAAGGATCTGTGCTGCCTTCCAGACAGGTGGGCAGTGAGGGGTCTGAGCTGGCAGGCAGACCACGCTTCAAGTATCTGCCTGACATGGGCTGGGCCAAGACCGTTCTCACATGGCTGGTGTATTCACTGCCGTTGAGTCCCTGAAGGGTCGGCACTTTTGCCTCTTTGTGGACATGTTGCGGATTTGTCTTGGTCGCTGAGCATAAAAAGTGTTTGAGATCTTAAGCTCATTGCACAATGTGCAGACTGTTCTTTGCCTCCTCCTAACCTGATTGTTAAAGGCTCAGCCTTTATTTTCTGCTGCTAGTTGCTATATATGCCAGTCTTTTCTTTTGAATAATGAACAAAAAATGCCATGCCCTTCAGCTACATTTATTGTATCATTTCAAAAGACACCAAAGATTAAGGCATAAAGTAGTGTTGATAACCTGGCTTTTCTTTGGTATCATGGTCCCCCATCATAATTGCAGAGGGAGGTGGCGTTTGTAGATATGGCTAAGTAGGAATTATAACTTGCTTTCCTTCTTCGTGGTGGTCTGGAGTGTGTGCAGTCTGGTCCCACCCAACTGTCTTGCCGGAATTGTTGATTAGCAGCTTTTTGAAAAGGTATGCTGGGCTAGTAATTGTAGGCAGAGATGCTTTTTCTTTAACCAGCATCACGACAGTTGTATTTCAGATGGCAAGAGCTGTCTGTGCTAAGATATAATTCTGCTTGATACCAGCTCAGAGATACTATAAAAAAACAGTGATACCACTGTGTGATACCTTGAAAATATTTTTGATATTGAGGGTTCAAGGTCTAAAGAATCAGCCCTAATTAGCCAGCAAGGTAGCTTTAAGGGAATGTAAATGTAGGAAAGTCAGATCCCTATACACTGCTTGGAATTTCTTAGGTTAGGAGAAAGGGTGTGGCCAAATCGCTTTTGCTGCCTGTGATTTCTGGTGGTTGCAATGGCTAGCTGATTTCTCACTGCTGATGTGTTTAGTTGCTGAAGGATGTGCACAACTGGGCAGCAGGCTGGCCATTTGAGGTCCTCTGGACAGGTGTGTGCACAGGAGTGCAACAGCACGTATCTCCTGTATCTTGTTGTGAGATTGCATTGAGCCTGGCTTGCTGAGCATCAGCGCTAGTGCTTCAGAAGCCGTGCCACTGATGTATGCATTTGTAAATTCTGCCCTAAGATGTCTGAATACTAATACTGAAGGAAGAGGGGCCTGAACTGTACATGCCCTGTAGGGTATGTGTATGGTGCCATATTTGGAAATGAGGATTTGATAGTGCCATTCTTCACATAGCTTTTCTGCTCTTAACTACTCAAATAGGAAGCAGTAACAGATGTTAATTGTCATGTCTGGTTCCTGAGTGGTGTAAACTAACATCTTCTCCTTGGATTTTTAGCAGTATCACTAGATCAGCTATTGCTTTAGTAGAGGTCATACAGGAGCAGCAGGAAGTCTATAAATGTTACCTGCTTGTTCAAGCTGAAGTAAACAAGGTACTTCTCACTTGTTGGGCAGAGCATTTTATTGCACCTTTTTTTGCAACATCCTTGTTCTTCAGTCTACCTTCTGTCAAGAACTGTCCCAATTGAGTCAATAAGGTGTGTTTACTTCCCTGCACGTTGTATAGAAAGCAGAAGAATATTTCTTAAGGATGTTTTAATACTGGAGTTAGATCTGTCTAGCTGAATACCTATACCTGTTGTTTTGGGGGTTGTAAGAATATCATGATGGCGTGGGTACCTTATTTTGTAGACATAAAGGTGCCTGGAAAGTAACATAGCTAATAAAATATTTCTGATCATCCGCAGTGTCAGTTGTGAAGAATGTAGTAATTTTATTTGCACTCTGAAATCTTCAGAGGTAGTTTTACCAACCTTTCAGCTGGGGTGGGATACAACTAGAGCTAGAGAGTGGAAGGAACACTTTTTAGATGAACCACAGACTGGTGGTATAGTTATGAGCCAAGTATTAACTTTCTGCTGTATGACCCTATTAGATTTATAGACAGCATGCCTTAAGGGTCAGTTGTCTATAGTAGCCTGTCTTTTTGTGTTTTGAGGACCAGCTGCTCCTTGGTACTGCTGATAATGTCAAGTAGTGTCTATTAATAAAGTTACTGAACAATTCACAGTAGTGAAGAAATACTAGAGCATCCTCTGATGTCTGTAATTGTGTCTTGAGTATGGTAAAGGGTATGCTGGTGAGATCTTGAGTACCTGGCTCCCTTTGGAAATTTATCGTTCTGAAAAAGAAATCTCTCAGTAGCAAGAGGATTAGGGATATACTGGTCTGGAGCTTTTCAATCATTCATGGTTAACTGGCATGTTTGCCTTCTTAGGACTTGTAACTGGTCTTCCATGCACAGGAGAAATGTGCTTTGACTAGGTAAGCATTGTATTGACTAATTATCGGGCCTGTCTCTTCAGAGAGATCCTCTGTATGGTGTGAACTGTTGAGAATCATTGGAGTTTAGGTCTCAGCCTTCTTACGCAGCTGCCTCTCCAACTGAAATGGGCTGAGGGAAGAGCTGCTTAGATCCCTCCTTTTTCTGCCTTCATTTTTTAATTGAAAATGACCTGGTGGAAATGCAAGCCCCAAAGCAGTTTGCGGAGGAAGACACTTCCCCAAGATAAATATTTTCATGGCCTTCTTCAGAACAAAGCACTCCTATTTTTCATCAGAAAGAACTTGGTAGCAGTCTGTATTACATTGCCTAGCTATTTTTTGTGGAAAATGAAAATTCTGAATTGTGAAACTGAATTTCAACTTCAAATTAAAACATTTTCTCTCTGAGAAAAGGCTGAGTTCTGAAGTACAAATTGGGCTGTTGTTTTAGTAGACTGATAGCTAGTTTGAATAGCTAGTTGTAATGAAACGTTTGGTACCTTGGATGATGCCAGAATTCTTGAGGTTTATTTAAAGAAACATCTGATGAATAGATGCCAGTTTTCAAAGTTCAAGTTTATTAAGTGTGGTTTAGCAGAAATTTTTCTAGTCAAAGAACTTGACCACATACAGGACTTTGTCTGATACAGAAAGGATATTGTTCTCCATGCTATTTTCCGGTTGGAGTTACGTTGTGTAATGAAGTTCCTTTTCTTTTCCCCCACCATTTCCTCCCAGCTCTCTAGTCCTTCCTTTCAGAGTATAAACTCAATTGTCCAGGTAAATGTTAATGAGTTTGTAGTTGACTGTGTAGCTGAAAGCAGTATCTGCAGATTCAGACAGTTCAGTCATAAACTGAACAGATTTTTGGTTGGTTTTGAGTTTGGTTGGTTTTGGGTTTTGTCTTGTTCTGGTTTTTGTTGGTTTTTTTTTTTGTTTTTTTTTTTTTTGTTTGTTTGTTTGTTTTGTTTTTGTTTTGTTTGTTTGTTTTGTTGTTGTTGTTTTTTCTTTTTTTTTTGTTTGTTTTGTTTGTTTGGTTTGGGTTTTTTTTTGTTTTTGTTTTGTTGGGGTTTTTTTGTTTTTTTGGTTGTTTTTTTTTGTTTGTTTGTTTGTTTGTTTGTTTTTTTGTTTTTTTGTTTTTTTTTGTGTGTGTGTTAACCAACATATTCAGTACTCTTACTCTTCCACAGCTTTCTTGGAATGAAAACTAAGGAACTTGATTCATTACTGTGCTGTGTACCAAAGTATTTAAGGCATGAGGGAGCCCTACAAAATGCCTGCTTCCCAAATGTCATGACTGAGGAACTTCAGAGGTTTTGGCTTCTTAGTTTTTCTATATCATTAAAGAAAAAAACCCCACCTTTTCTTTGTGCTTTGTTGAAAATATGACCAAGAGTCAGGAAAATACACTTTTTTTTCATGGTTTGACCACACACTGTAGCTGCTGTGTTCCCGCACCACAGTGAAGCTGCATTTATTATTTTACTTGAATTTAAAGGCAAATAAAGTCTTGATTACTGTAGCACACATGCAAAGGTAGGTAGTGAATGGATTGTCTGTACAGTGTTTCTTTCTGGCAGTATGGCAATCATAATGCATATTTAATGCATATGCTTTGAAGATACCCCGTTTTGTTAGTCTCTAACATGATATTTGAACTTGCCTCTGACTCTGAAGCAATTTGGAAACTTTTTATGATCACTTCTTTGGGGCTTTTTTTTTCCTTTCCGAGAATACTTTCTGTGCAGTTTTGCTGTTTGCAGAGCAATGCTCTAAATCATGCTAAGGTCATTTAATTTCCTGTCATTATCTTTTACTGGTAACTTTTTTATGAACTGGAATTCTAGTTACTAATAAAATTAAACATAGCTTTGAAGTGGCTGCAGTAAGACAGAATGGGATCTGAATTTCTTTCCATTTTCTGCTTCAGACTTAGCTTGTGTTAGGTTTTGCCTTTTGTGAAAACTGGTCTCCTTGTCACTCAGAGGTGATGGATGGTAGTGCTGAAAAAAGTGGGTCAGTGCAGTTGAGATTGGATAGAAAATCCCCTCCTGACCATTACAGGCCTCCTGGCCTGTTAGAAATCGCTGACCATGACTTGACAGTGCAGCCTGTCTGGTCTCTGCTTTGGACAGGGATGGACATGAGAGAGCACAAATGGAGCAGGGCAGGTGTCAATGCAAGCTCCTGTGGTATTTGTTCTTCCCTTTACGTTTATTTTTTCCCAACCCTTCCTACATCTACCTGTCATGCTATCCCACGTCTAATCTTTCTGGTCTCCCTAGTGGAAATCGCTGCTACCTTAACTCGTATTAATCCCTATTAGAGTCTAATCTACTCTTACTGCTCAGCTTTCACAGGGCAAGATAGGCTTTGGAGTGTGGGGGTTTGTTTGTGTATGAGTGATTAGGCTAAATGTGTAGCAGGGCTGCCTGTGTTCGGGGTGCTGCCGCCTCTGCTTCCTGCAGAATTTAGTCTTATGGCAGCATTTCCTCTGTGAGTGGCTTCTCCCATCTTGCCACATATGGGCTGGACCCGACCGTTCCAGGGATCTGCCCCATACTCTCTGCTGTGAACTGTCTGGGCTGATGTGATTGAGTGCTGGCCATCTCTGAGGCAAGGCTGTCTGACCTTGCACTGTGCTGGTCAGTCTGGGAGCTGCGAGTCATGAATGGCATCTTGTTCCCAAAGTTATTTCATCTTTTCTTTCCCCACTTTTTGTCTCTTGAGCACTGTGCCACACACCCTGAGGTTCAAGAGATTGTGGGGTTATATGTGTAGGTACATACATATGTGCATGTGGAAGAAGAGCAACAGCTGGAAATTGGAGGCGGTGGTTGAAGGTGCAATGACTGGCATCACTGCTTGTGTACAAATACCAGGGATGAGCCTGGTGGGCTGTGCAGTAGCAGATACTTGGGATGAAGCACAGAGGGCCATTGCTGACAGCATGGATCCATCTCTTGGGTAAGAGTCAGAACTGTCTGCACAGGAAAACTGCTTGCTGTGTGTCTTTTACATTACCAAGGCTATATCTGGCACCAAAACTAAAGGAGTTGGTTATCACTGCTCTTTCCTTTGTTTCCAAGACTTAAACAGCTGCAGGCTGTTCTGGCAGTTTGGTGTGGTGGCTTGGTCCTGTGGGAGTGCTCTAAGACAAACAATTCACTTTGATCTTTTGTAATGGAGCCATAATCCTGAGGCACTACTTCCTCCGGAATCTACTGTTTTCTGCAGCTTGTGGAAGTCATCTTCTAGTAGACACTGAAGTGTGTCACAAGTGAGTTACAGACACCTAGTAGACTAAAGATGTTTTTCCCTATGCTGTGCCCACTAATCCATCTTGTCCAGGCAAAATACTCATATTCTCAAGCTATTTTCAGTAAATTTCAGTTTTGTAACTGATCGAGGAAGATCTCTTTAAGAACTCTTTTCCTCTAATTTTTTCGTCTCTGTCAGTATTTATCAGGCATATACCTGTATGAATTTCAAGGTGCAGTATTCAGTCTTGCATCACACAACCCACTGGAAACCTGAATTTTACCCAGAGATGACTGATAAATCCTGAGATTGAGATATAATGTCATTATGAAGAATGAAGAGCATTTTGGAAACAACTCTGAGCAAATCTGTTGTTCTGTTTCCAAAATCTGGCTTGTATATAGGCATGGCCATGACTTCATGTTATTCTCCTGTCTTCTCTGGAAGGTGTGAGTGCTTGGTTTAGTTCATAGATGGCACAATAAAATAATCCCAGCTTTAGATGCATGTTAATGAGGTATGTGTTGCAGGTAGGAAGGGAAAACCCACTAAAAGCCCTAAGAAAATATTGTGGAGAAAGTGTATGCTTTAGGATTTGACTCTTTAATAACCATATCTCTGAAATAAATTAAAGATGGCCTGTGTTATTTACTCCAAACTCTATCCAGTGCAGGACAGTGCTGTTGATCTGTCTTTAATGAAGTCACTCCTAAGGTATGTGGGTTCTTTATCTGTGTTTACCTTGATCATAACATATGAAGGGTTGCTTTTAGTTAAGGTGGTGAGAAGGGAAAAATACTTTTTCTTTGTCTATTTTTCTCAAAAAAGATTCAGTAGAACTTGCTTAGAAGTGTGATCATGGATTCATCAGTTAGAATATTCCTGTTAACTTTGTTATGTTATCTACTATTGACCAATAAAGCATGCTTTAGTTTCAGTTGCAGCCTCCTGAGACTTTCCTTTATAGATGCAGAAGTGGTGACAAGCAGGCAAGGGAGCTGTATTAATATATTAACCGAAACATTCTCGAAGTATACCAGACCTAAGTGTTTTTTTAATTGTAAAATGGAAGTTACAAAAAGTATAATTAGAACACTTACGGTGCAGTATTTCTTTTTAGCTATACTGGGAATAAAAAGCAAATGCAGCTGGCTTACCGGATGATGGCTTCCAGGAAGTAATGATTGTAACCCTTTACATAATTACCTGTTGTGGGAAACAAAACTGACTAGAGATTAATGTAAAGTATCCAGACTCCTTAACTGACTCAGTGCTTACTCATCTGAATTACTCTGCATGTAAAATCTGCTAGCAGTTTGTTAGTGCTGTCTTTTATGGGGAGTCTTTGAGATGCTGCTTGTTTCCTTCATGGTGTCACAGATGGAGAGGTGCACACTTTTGGCTTTGCTCTGTGTGTAAAACTAAATAAGGAGACAAGCTGATCCCCTTTCACTTTGCAGTGTACATTCTTTCGTACGGGAAAAGAAAGCAGTCTTTACTGTTTTAGCCAGTTCCAGAGTATCTGCTTCCTGAAAATCAGAGGAATCTGTTCATGTTTACAAAGTACAGAGTACACCAGAAGTCTAATAAGATTCAGAGATAGAACAGTCATACAAGAGCTTTCGACAACCTGTCTTTTTTCAAACCTTGCTGTTCTTTACTTTCCCCTTCTGATTCTTTTTTAAGCAGAGAGAGGATAAACAATCTAAAGCATCACGTCAGAGGGAAGATAAAATAAGTGTTCATTCAGTACCAATATGAGTAGGCATCTCAACTGAAACTTTCTAACTCAAAAATTAAGGTACTATTTTACACAATAATGGAGAAATTGAAATTATTACAAGTTATTTAATTTAGTTTTTAAAATACAGATCAGTATTATCTGTTACGCTGCTTGTTCTACTAAAACCAAGAAAAACCACCCCAGAAAGGCTTTTCCCTTTTGTCATACGCTTCAATACTGGTCTCTGTGACTAGTTGCTGTGACTAAGTTGCTAGGCATAAAGTTACTTTTATTTCTTTGAAAGTATTTATGCAGGCATTCAAAAGACATGCTAAAAAAGTTTTTAACCCTTATCATAGGATTTTTACTACACCAAGGTTGCTAAAAGTGGTTAGACAGCACAGCAAGCTCTACCTCTTGCAAATCACTGACATGCTGATGAGTAGAAATGAAAGTGTATAAGCTCTTGTCCATAGGTGCCTCGTGTATTTTGCAAATTGATGTCTTAATTCTTGGCTTAAATAATACTTGTTCCTTGAGGAACCAGCTGTGTAGCAGAAAGCTAGCTTTTGTGTGTGTTGTGCATGTAGACAGCTTGTATGTTTAAGAACTTGCCTACTATGCTGTGCTTGCTGCCTCGCAGACTGCTTGAGGTTGTTTGTATTATGTACCTTTTTTGGGGGCTGTCTTCATTTGTGCCTTCCTAATTTCCAAGTAACAGTGCATAAAGTTAGTGAGATTGTTAATGTAATGACAGAAAATAGAATAAAAGTGTTAATCTGGTCAGATACTTTAGTGTTAAAATCACAACTGTGTGCAGAGTGGGACAAGGTTCCCCTGTGCAGAAGAGATGAGGGAGCCCAGTGCAGATAGCATGTCCCCACCTGCTAGGTGCTCCTCTCCTCCCAGGGTGCCATGGAGGAGCCTGGTGGCAACAAACACCTTTGTGCATGCCCAGCATCACTTCTTCCCCAGCAGCCTGCGATGAGCAGTCTATGTGCATCTGCAGCTGAGCTCATCGGATTATTGTGGACTGCATTGTAATCCTTTAATTGCCAGCCACTTCTGATGCCATGATATTGTAGTTGTGGGTCAAATCCTGTGCTTCTTAAGCAGTATTCCCACTTTACCTATGGGATGGTGCAATGGACTACGCCTTGTGAACTTATTGTGTGGCCTTAATGAGAAGAAAAACCTCACCACTCTTACAGTAAATATTTTCTTCCTCATATCTAATCTAAAGCTACTTTGTTTCAGTTCAAAGCCATTACCTCTTCTCCTATGACTACAAGCCTTTGTGAAAATTCCAGCTCCCTTGTTCCTTTTGGGTACTGGAAGACTGCTCTGAGGTCTCCCCTGAGCCTTCTCTTCTCCAGGCTGAACAGCACCAACTCTCAGGCTGTCCTCATAGGAGAGGTGCTCCAGACCTCTGATCATATTCATAGCCCTGCTCTGGGCTTGCTCCAGCAGGTCCCCATCCTTCTTATGTTGATCGCCCCAGAGTGGGATGCAGCCTTCCAGGTGGGGTCTCACTGGTGCAGAGTAGAGGGGAAGAACCACCTCCTTTGGCCCACTGGCCATGTTCCTTTTCATGCAGCCCAGGATGTGTTTGGTGTTCTAGGCTACAAACACACATTGCCGGATCATGTTGAGCTTCTTGTCAGTCCTTCTCAGGGCTGCTCTCAATGCATTTTCTCCTCCGCCTGTATATGTCCTTGGGATTACCCTGACCTACATGCAGGACCTTACACTTGGCCTTTTTGAACTTCATGAGGTTTGCAGGGGCACACATTTCAAGTCAATCTAGGTGCCTCTAGATGCCACTCCTTCCAGCGTGTCAACCACACCACACAGCTTGATGTCATTCACAAACTTGCTGAGAGTGCATTCAATCCCATTGTCTGTGTCACCAATTAAAAAAAAAAAAAAAAAAAGGCTTGTCAAAAAGCCCTGGTCCCAGTCAAACTCCTGAGGAACACCACTCAACACCATTGGTTTCCCCTTGGATGTTGAGCCATTGACCACAACTCTGAGTAAGATTATCTGGCCAATTGCTTACTGATCAAGTGGTCCATCTGTCAAATCCATGTGGCTCCAGGTTAGAGACAAGGATGTTGTGTGGGATAGTGTCAAGTACTTTGCACAAGTCAAGGTACGTGACATGTTGCTCTTTACTTATCCACTAGTGCTGTAACCCGCATTACAGAAGACCACCAAGTTTCTCAGGCACAGTTTGCCCTTATTAAGTCATGTTCACCAGTCACAGTATTTTCCACCTGCCTTGGCATAACTTCTAGGAGGATCTACTGTATGGTCTGGCTAAGCACTGGGGAGAGACTCACGTCTCTAGGAAACCTTTCTGGACAACCATAATGTTGAGCAAGAAAATCTCTCTTCTGCAGGTCAAAAGGGAAAAATCAATGAAAATAAGAGCCAAAGTGTGATTCGTCCAATATATATTCCCTGACAAACAAACTAGTGGTTGCTGGTGAGAGGGTATGGGTGTTCAGAGGGACTGTTCAATGAGATTGCAAGCACATGCTTTGATAGTGGCTTGCTTGGCAGTTCAGTATAGCTCTGTATTGTTCCCTGGTGGTTCCAGGATGGCCTGTGTAATTGTGGGGAGTGGGCTGGGGTCTCTGCTCAGTCCTAAGAGGACAGACTTTCAGGCTACAGTAGCAGCTTTCAGTCTTCCATGAGGGCTCAAAGAGGCTTAGGGTGTAAAATATCCCATGGGATTAAATTCGTAAAAGAACTCTAGCTCTTGTGTTTGCCTTTCAGATGCCTCATTCAGTTCTGCTTTGGTTGCTGCCTCACTTGTGAGGTGTTGGCATATTTGTGTGACTGCACATACTGGTCTTCATGTTTATTCTGTTAGTATAGTTTGAAATGCAGCATCTCTAATATATATAGGCCAGAAACTGCCTTGCCTCTAGCTGGCAGAGACAAAGTGCCAGCCTCATCCATGCTGATGTCATCTATGCTGAGTTGCCACCAGAGCAGACCTAAAAATGTTGCTTTTTCTGCTGAGCCATGTGAGAATATGTATGAAATTGCAGCATCAGGAACCTGATCAGTGCATCCTTCCTAGGGATCAGAACATTTACGTGAGGAGTTCAGTTCCATGTTTTGTTGTCTTTATCGTACTCAAAATTGAGTCTCGAGTGTAGATCTCCCACATTGCAAATGATTGCTCTGAGAACTAAGGAACTGAGTATTCTTGGGCAAATCTCCCTGGTTTCTTGTTTGTTGAAGCTCTCAAGCTCTTTCCCAGACTTAATGAATATTTAATTATTTACAGGCTGATTATGAATCCATTGCCTGGTAGTTAGAGCAGGCACCAGAGAGATAGAGTTCTCTATGAATTCCAGCAAGAGTGCGTTCTACTCTGCTTTTTTAAAGAAATGGAAAAGGAGGAGGACTGTAGGATTGAGGTAATTATGTGACCATTCTAAATTGAGAATACTTACTTTATTAATCTGGATGGGGGAGTGTTCAGAGGATACCTTATTTATTTATCACGGTATACAGAAAAAAACACAGCTCTTTCCTTTGTAATGATTTTTAATCTGAAAGCTCTTTCAGGATTTGCACCAGTTTTTGGCAGACTGTCTCCATTTTTGCAGATAACCTGTGAAAGAAATGTTTGCTCAGAGTTATTTGAAAGGTTCACAGATGAATGCCTGTTTGCTTGAACCTCTGCTTCCATGACTCTTCCTGCAGCACTCTCTCCATACAGCGTAGTCAGTCCTCTGTCCCATGGCGATTCTGGTCCCCAGGTGCCTGAGCTGCAGATTCACAAACAGCTTCTTTTTTTGCAGCCACCAGAAACTTACTCAGGAAATATTCCTGACTTATTTCATATCTGTGAAGAGTAGGGTTTGGGTTTTTTGTTTTGTGTGGGGTTTTGGGGTTTTTTTGGGGGTTTTTGAGAGCAGAAAAATTACTTCAGCTGATGTTTGAGGATGAAGGAAGGGCAGTTGGTCTGCAAATACTACCAAGGCAAACATGCAGTTTTTAGTCAAATAACAGTGAATGTTTTGAGGTTTAGTGGCTAGAGGTGAATGATTACTGTGCATTAGTATAGCTGTAAGGAGGAAAAATGAAGAACTCTGTATCAGTCATGACAGCTGATGAGGTTATTTCCTTTGCAGGACTGTTTTGTAGGGCAGCAGACAGTCCTTCAAGAAGCCAAGCTACTTGTTACTGATTTGGGGCTTTACTTTGATGTATTAATGGTGTTGTTCTTTACTTCTACTGCTGCAGCTATATGTGGTGAGGTCAGGTTGTTTGAACAGATGTATGCAAAGTTTCATAGCTGAGAATCAGGCAAGAAGATGAAAATGTCTGAATTCTTTTCCACTTAATTTAAAAGTGGATTTAAGATGACCCTCCAGGTATTCTGAACTTGTGGACTGGCGTGCTTTGTATTGGAAAGGGCAATTTGTTCTTAGTTATGTTCTGCACTCCATTCAATTTTCTGATAATTTGTATAACTATTCATGTGATGAATTTTTT
Source organism: Rhabdornis inornatus (assembly GCA_013397075.1). Taxonomy (NCBI): domain Eukaryota; kingdom Metazoa; phylum Chordata; class Aves; order Passeriformes; family Rhabdornithidae; genus Rhabdornis; species Rhabdornis inornatus. The sequence continues at coordinate 415,772 of VWZS01003247.1, read as the reverse complement.
TAAAATTGTAATTGACTGTTGGGTTAAATTAATAGCCAATGCATTACGAATCAGTAGCAGTTCCTACTGAATAAGAGTGTGCTTGTAAGTGTATTGAAGATGCTGTAAATAACGAGATAGTATATATGTGAAGACTTAGTAGGAATTTTAGGTACGCTATTTATGTGTAATATGTTGGTTTTTTAGTTGTAATATCTGACTTGGAAAGCACATGCTGTTTACATTATATGGCTTTGTTTTTGCTTAGCATTGTTTGTGTTAGGATATTTGAAAATAAATTTAATTTAATTGCTTTTTTTACTTCCATCTCTGAAATCACTTTTTTTCTCAGTTTGTAAAATATCAGTAGTGTGGGAGATCGCGGGATTAGATACGATCACTGAAAACTCCATCTTACTTGTAGGTCTGTAGCAAGATGCTCTGGAAAAGAGCTTCTTAGGCTACAACTTAAACCATGTGTAGTGCAGTGGGGATTCAGACCTGTTACTAGGATGATGCAGGCCATTATTTTTATTATAGTGTGTTTATAACCTTGGAATTACCCCTTTGAATCTCATCTGAAGAGTCTGTAATTTTGGGAAGGCATACCTCTTGTATAGTTCTTATGCAAATAAACCTGACTTAGTGGAAAATAGAAAGTTTTTGGTCTCTCCTGTGTCAGGGCCAAGACTCTGCTTTAAATTAAGCAAGAGGACTTAATTTGTAGTGAGGAGACATCTTAATTCCAGGTGAGTGAATGGACTGACAAGAGTCTCCTGAAGTGTAGTGAAGTGTACTTGTACTTGAATCAAAAATGGAGTACCAAGTTCCTTGTTCATGACAGTAAATGAGTATTGATGAAACTGGTGTTTTGCTTTGGTAATTTATTTTACCTATAATGGGTATGATTTTTGCCCAGGTCTGGTATTTAGGTGGTTTCCTAAGCAATGACGTGGGTTTTGCTGAAGCAGTGCTGCATGTGGATGGGGTGGAGCTGGTGCTGGTAGGCGCTGAGGAAACTTCTCAGTTGTGTAAAGACATGTCAGTGCTCTCTAATGTGCCTTGGCTACAGGAAAAGCTTGAGACCCACTGCAGTAAAATTTCAGTCAGTTAATGGAATAGGCTTTGAATGCATTCAGTGCACTGAATAGTTCCTAACTAATGCAGAGTTGGAGGGATGAATGAAGTGGTACTGTTTTTACAAGCAGAATAGTTGCAATGTGTCCTGTTAGGACAGCCTTGCTTACTTAACACACATCGATTCGTTGACCTCGCTAGAGCTCTTAACCTTCCTAGGGCTACTAATCTCCATAATGTCTGAAGGATTTGGCTTAATTTTGGCATGGGAATGTGCCAAACAAATTAATCCAACTATGAGTCATCATTTTTGCAGTAGGACATTCAGACCTAGTCCCTCAGTCAATGTGTCTGGCTGATATTTTCCTGAGAACTTGCAGGATCTGATCCGTGCTTTTGGAATCCTGGCTCCTTAAGTGTAGGAGAGACTGTTCTGAAACAAAGAAAATGTAATGCAGAATATACTGAAGCAAAGCAAGAATTGTCACTTGAATCAGATGCAATTCATAACATAAAATTAGTGTAGGTTGTAGACAGGATTATACATACATTACAGAATGTTTCAGTAGTACTCAAGATACCTTGTGAAAACTGTAGAGGTGTAGTTTTCAATTTACTGACTGTTGCTTCCTTTTTTGCAGATAGGTTAACTAAAACATGGCACAATAAAATAAAGTCACTTCTAAAATTTATTGGAGGAACTGAGTTGTGGAGGTAGTAGAGAATGATGTGACTGTCGCTTTCATGTCTGCACTATAAAATGCAAAAGCACAAATGTAGTAACAACAAGGCTCTTTTTGATGTTTTAATCTTTTAAACCTTTGAAATGGTGGTGTGCTTGAAAGGGCTTCTAAATCCATTGGTTAGTCTGTGCTGTCGAGTATTGTGTTCAAAATCATAGCAGATAAAGGAAGAGTGATCAGAAAGCTTAATGCAGTCAGAGCGTCACGACCTGTTATGTAAAACAGTGTTTGGCAGGGTCTTCCCAGCTGCTGTAAATGAATGTTTAACAGCATTTTATCATCTGCTTTCACTGTCTTTATTACATAATCTGAATATTTATGACCCTATTAATATGTTTAGCCTTGAAATTGCAATATTGAAGGAATGAAGGTTCCGTAGAATAATGAACAACAAGAATTATTTTATTTTTTGCCTTGTGAGCAAAAGTTGTGTTAATATTAAAAAGCTTTGAGTTCATATTTCAAAGAAGTTTACTGAATTGCTTTACAGGTATATATTATTTATTCCCTAAATGATGTATTTCTCTAAACACTGTCATAAGAAAAGTATCTTGGTGACAGAATTGTGTTGCTGAACATGATGCGTCTGTGTGTATATAAAATACAGGGTCTAACCAGGAAGTGATGACTTTTGTGACTTGTAATGCAAGACCTTGAATCAAATGTGATGATACTCTGTAGCCTTGAACAAACATAGTCAAACTAGACCAGATCAAGGCTATTAGAATCACCTCTACCAGAGAGCTGCTCTAGGTAGGATTCTGGGGCAGGCTGTGGGCCTAGTTATTACTAAAAGGGTTTTGTGTGGGTGGGGTTTTTTTTGTTGGTTGGTTGGTTGGGGTTTTTTTTGTAACCAAAATCTTGCTTTCTGCACTTCCTCACAAACATGCATGCCCTTCCTCTGTTGTGAGCTATACTGTTGTCTTGTGACCTGGAATGTATATCATGCAATTAGGGTTTGTATGTACCACGTTACGTATCTGGGGATTGGTTGCAGATGCTGTCCCAGTACTGAATGCACACTTGCATATACCGTGATTGTACTTGGAATTACATCTAGGATAGTAATGTGCTTGGTCAGAAGATGAACGAGGAGCTGTAAGCCATTTCCCTTGGGAACCTCTTGGGTTACATTATGTCCCCAAACAGAACTGAACATCACCATTTCAGTAGTCATCTGCAAATTTCTAACAAGATGGTGTGTTCAGCAAGTGGCTCTCACTGATGGAGTTTACAGGTGACATTGTGGTTCTTTACCATACTACAGGCTAAATAGCTCAGTTAGCTGCAGGCTCATATTTGCAGGTTGTCTACAAAAATCCAAAGTGAAAAACGAAATTTTGCATCTGAGTGAACTTAAGTTTTTGGTCACTTTCATCTTTGGGTGCAAAATCTGTAGCCTGTCTGGAAGCTGCTGTCCTAAATGTCTTCCTACTGATTGCCGAGGCTAGAGTTTGAGAGATGCAGGTATTTGTGGAGGTAGGTCCCTTTTGTTTCTAAAAGTCTCATGGGTATAGAGCAAATCCTGTGGTGTTTTGTGACACTATACCTAATGAGTAGCTCTGACTTGTAATGGTCTGCACTTCCACCCTCTCCACAGTTCAAACCTTGTGAACTGGTACAAGAGGCAATGGCACATGACTGTAAGTGTACAAATTCTTAAAAATTCAAAGATCAGTGATTACAGGGTGTGGAGCGTTAGCGTCAGAAAGTAAGTTTAGCTTAACAGATATTTTTAAACAGTATTTTATCCCCAAGCAAGGTTGTTATAGTTACCGTGGAACTCCAAATGGACTCTTCCCTTGTGGGGATTAGATTTAAATATCTATTGTTCTTCTGGGCAGTAGTACTGAGCAGTCAAGTAAGGTTCATAATAGAACAAGGAAAGCTTTAATTAGGACAGGAGTTTCAACTGCATTCTTTTTTGCTTTGTGTAAGAAAAACTTGCGTTAAATCAGATAAATGAAACAATGGAGGGTTGAAGCAAGTTTGGAAGAAGCACATCTATTTACAAAGTTAAGTGCGGAGTTTACAATAAACATAGTTTTTATTTGGGAAATTCTAAAAATATAATTTGTGTTCTCCCAATCCCAGAGCATCCAAGTCAAGATATTTTGAGATGTTTTTCAGATTATTCAGTGGTTTGGGGATTTCTTGCTGTCTTTGAGTTTTCATCCAGGAGATACCTTTATTGCAATGTAAATTTAATAGCAATGTTTACATTGTTCTGATATGTTTGGTTAGGTTGGTACATGCATTGTAATTGTGTTCTTCCCTTACTCAACTTTGTACTTACTTTGTGTGACCTAAATACAATGCAGTATTTCCTTTAAAAATAAAGAATGATAATGAATCTTTTCTGGTGTCTTCTGGGGTATACATTGCTTTGTGTTGTTGAGGTCTTGAAGTCAGTAACCTTCTCTACAGCCTCAGCAAGTTGCCAGGGTGCAATAAATTATAAAACTGGCACTTTTAAGGAATAATACCTAATAGCTTCAACGGTTTCTTAATTTGTTTCTGAAATTAACTCTGGCAAAAAAAAACAAACTAGTCTCCTCTTTCCATCAGACACTGGTAAGAGGAAGCCTAGCAAGTCTGAAGCCGGCTTTCTTTTGCACTGGCTTATTTAATGTTTACTGGCATATTACGTGTGATGAGACAATGGGATGATCTGTCTTAAATGAGTTTTTTAAAGGAAAAGTTCAAAAAGATGGTGGTGGTGAATCTGGTCATCTGTCTTATGCCTGTCCTCTGCAGTTTGAATGCCAAATCCAACAATGACAAAAGACTGCCATTGTCTGGGAAACTATTGATTCTACTCCTTGTTTGGGTAGAAGAGCTCTCAGACATGGCTCAAGGTAGTCCATTTCCCTAATGACCTGTTTCTTTGGGTATTTTACAGTCTTCTGCTCAGTCCTATCAGGAGAACACTTTGCAGAGCAAAACCCATGTCCCTTCAAAGGACCTAACCAAATTTGCTAAATTCTGAAGAAGGCAGTTGTTAACTTCATTGGACTTTGGGAAAGGAAGGCCCTTTATGTTAAATAACTGATGTGATCTTCTTCGCTCAAAATTTTATTTTGTGGAATGTTCTAGAAAAATGTTCCAGTTTTACTGGGTGAGTGGTAAATTCTAAGTGCAGAACAGCATCTCAGTTGTGTAGGTGCAAAGAATACTTCTTAGTAGCAGTATACTTGAAACTTACTGAAACCTACTGTCCTTACCCTTGTCTTGCATCCCCTTTAGTGCATCCCATATGAGTATTTGCCAAATAAAGCTATTGTACTCCCTCCCCTTGGACCAACCTCAACTGGCACATGGGATTCTTTACCAGGAAGGAGAGACAGGGACATTGTGTTGCATTTATAGAATGTGCTACTAAAGGGCTCTTCCTGTTGCCTGACTTGATCTTGACTGGTTCTTGTTTGTCACAAGGGTCAGTACAGTAACTAATACAGATGCAGGTATTAGTAACCTGAGAGTGGAAATTCAAAAAGGTCTTTTTTTCCCCCCTGAATATCAAATAGTGTCTGTTATCTCTTGTTCTTTCAATGGGCATTGCTGAGAAGAGTCTGACTCCATCATCTGTCTTCCTTCCCCCTGTCCCCCATTAAATATTTTTACTCATTGTTAAGATCCACCTTGAACCTTTTCTTCTTCAGGATGAAAATTGCTCTAATGCTTTAATAATTTTTGTATTCCTTTGCTGAACTCACTCTAGTATTCCCATTAGACTGGAGAGCCCAGACCTGGGCACAGCAGTGCAGATGATTTACCAGTTTTAAATAGAGGCAAAAAATCTTCCTCTGCCGGCTGGCAATGCCTTCCTAGTGCAGCCTAGGAGGCTGCTGGCTTTCTTTGCCACAAGGACACATTGTGGACTCATGTTTGACTTGGTGTTCATCAAGACTTTTTTTGTCAAGCTGGTTCCCAGCCTGTACTGTGTACTGGTGCCTGCAGGTGCAGAACTTTGAACTTCCTTTTGGTAAATGCTACGAGGTTCACATCTGTCCATTTCTCTCACCTATTGAGGTCCCTTTGAATTGGAGTTGATACACATGCTGTATCAACTTGTTCTTCTCAGTCTTGTGTTATATGTAGGCTTGCTGAGGATGTCCTCTAACATCTAGGTCATTAATGAAGATGCTAAAAGAGTAGTGGCCCTAGTATCAACCCCTGGGATATACCACTATTGATTAGCTTCCAGCTGGACTTCATGTTTCTGATTTTAAGTCTTTGAGATTGACAGTTCCGTCAGCTTTCAGTCCATCCCAGTGTTTGTTCATCTAGCTCATACTTATATCAGTTTTTCCATGAGGATATCATAGGGGAACAGTGCTGAAAGCCTTACTAAAATCAGGATAGGCAATATTCTGTGTTCTTCTCTCTGCCAGGGTGTCTTGGTTTGAAAGACAGGCATTTACTAAAAGAGACTGGGGCCTCTTTTTGAAAGGGAGAGTATAAACCCTCCTCCTTTCACTTTACTATGATTTTGAAATTAAAGGGGCTCTCAGGCAAAGATATGGGGGGTAGGAATAACAGTTCTTTACTGAGATAGATATATATATATATAGATATCTATAGATAGATAGATATATATATATATATATATTTGTAANCGGTGAATGGTGTCTGTGTCCCAGATGGGAAGGACGGAAGGGAGACGCTGCTCACGGATCCCGATGCTCCAAAAAGATGTCTGAAGTCGGCAGGAGATGCAGGAGAGAGCGTCCGAGCAGGGAGATTGCGGGATCCCACAGCCAAGGAAGGCAGCTCTCCAGCGTCGGGATGGCAGAGCGGAGTTTTTAGCGACCGTCCTTCTCCGAGCCAGACGAGCGAGGGAGCGAGAAAGCAGGCTGCTGCCCCACCTCTCCTTTTCTGGTGTTCCCCTTCTCCTCACCCACTGCAAGAGAAACTGTTACCCTAGCTATCTGAGCTAGGGTGTAGCCACAAATCCTTAGCATAACAATGGGAAAAATTCCACAGTAAGAAAAGGGAAAAATTCAGCCCCCAACACAGGGGAATCATCTAATTGTAGAAGGTTATCAGGTTAGTCAATCCTGATTTTCTTTCATAATTGCATACTGACTCTTTGAAATCATCTTCTTGTCCTTAACATGTTTGGAAAGTATTTCCAGAATTACCTTCTCTTTCACCTTTGCTGGGGTCCTGGTCGAATTGGCTGAACTTTAGTTCCTGGGTCTTTCTTCTTTTGTCTCTTGAGTATAAGAGTTGTCTTTGCTTTTCTCTTGTCTTGAGGAACCTCTCCCAGTAGTTATGACTTTGTGAAGATTCCTGAATTGCCTTGTAATGGCATTAACCAGCTCTCAGCATTCATGGATATGTTCCATCAGGTCTATAGGACTTAGGTGTGTCTAATTTGTGTAACTGTTTGCTAGACTAATTTACTTGTACCAAAGGTAAGTCATGCTTGCTCCTGACTTTCCCATAGGTTTCAGGAACCTGAGAATGCCAAAGACAGATCTTGCCACTCAGGTCCAAAGTGAAGGTGCCATTGAACATCTCTGCATTTTCTCTGTCCTTAGTCACCATGTTCGCTGCTCCATTCAGCAGTGGTCCCACATTTTTTCCTCATCTTCATTTTGTTGCTGATAAACTTGCAGGAGCCCTTCTTGTTGTCCTTCATGTCTCTAGCCAGATGCAATATCAGACAGGCTTTGGCCTTCCTAATTTTCTCCTTGCATTCTTGGATAGTGTCTTTGTGTTCTTCCTGGCTATCCCTGGGGCTTCCTCTCATATACCTCCTTCTTATGTTTGAGTTTTGCTTATGTCAAGAGTTCCTTTTCATCTATTTAGCCTTCCTGCCACTCTTGCTTGATGTTCTGCTCACTAGGGCAGACCATTCTTGAACTTGGAGGAGGTGATCCTTGGTAACCAATCAGTTGTCCTGCTGCTAGCAAGTCCCTGAACAGACCAAAATTTGCTCTCCTGAGGTCCAGGGCTGTTGTCCTGCTATTTATTTTGTTCCTTCCTTGTGCCATCCTGAATTCCATCATCTCATGGTCATTGAAGCCATGACTGCTCCAGCCTTCACATTCCTGGCCATTTTTTTTCTCATCTGTGAGTATGAGATCGAACAGACCATCTTCCCTTATTGGCTCCTTAATCACCCATGTCAGGAGGCTATTATCAGGGTACTCCAGAGACTTCCTGAATTGCTTGTGCTTGCCCATCCAGCAGTTGGTTAAATTCTACCGTGACAACTGTAGTCTGCAAGTGTGAGGCTTCTTCCAGGTGTGGAGAAGGCCTCTGTGTTCTACTTCCTCATGATTGAGTGGTCTGTAGTGCACACCCATCACAGTGCTGTCCATATTGCTCTGCACACTAGTACTGAGCTGTAAGGTCCCACCTGACTTGTTGCCCATCCCAAGATAGAGCTTCATGCATTCCCATCCTTTTCCCATGTAAAAGGAAACTCACTCTCCTCCCTGTCCTGGCCTGTCATTCCCCAAAGAATCTATATCTGTTCATTGTAGTCCAGTTGTGTGAGCCATCCTGTTACATCTCTGTGATCCTGATGAGATTTGTAGCCTTGCAACTGTAGTCAAACTTCTTAATTCCTCCTGTTCACCACCCTCCAAATGTTAGTGTACAGGTGTGTCAGAAGAAGTATCCCAGTCATGCTGATTTCACAGAGTAGGTAAGAGCTTCCTTGATACCATTCCTGTAGGTACTTTCTTATTTCTATCCATACCACTGAGGTGGTCCCCTTCAACCCTCTTTTGCTGATAAAGGTCTCTCTTCTTCACATTAGGCTGACCTTTGTTCGTTATACTGGTCTCCTGTTTTCTCACTGTATTGTAGTTTTCTTCCCCCCCATAATTTCAGTTTAAAAGCTCTCCTTGCCACATTGGGCAGAGATCCTTTTTCCACTGTTTTATGTGAGACTTGGATACAGGGATTCTTATTATGTGGCGTTGGCATTTTGACAGAATCATAGAATGCTTTGGGTTTAAAGGGACCTCAAATGATCATCTGGTTTTAATCCCCCTGCCATGGGAAGAGACACTTTCCACTAGACCCCGTTGCTCAGAGCCGCATCCAACCTGGCGTTGAACACTTTCAGGGATGGGGCTGCCACAACTTCTCTGAACTACCTGTTCTCATGCTTCACCTCCCTCGCTGTGAAGAATTTCTTCCTTACCTCTAATCTAAAGCTGCTTTCAGTTTGGAGCCATTTCCTCTTGTCCTGTCACTACAGGCATTTGTAACAAGCCTCTCTCAATCTTTCTTGTGAGCTCCCTTCAGGTACTGGAAGGCCACAATTAGGTGACCCCAAACCCTTCTCCTTATCAGGCTGACCAAACCCAATTCTCTCAGCCTTCCCTCATAGGAGAGGTGCTCCAGCCCTCTGATCATCCTGGTGGACTCCTCTGGACTTGATACAGTGGATCAATGTCCTTCCTTTGCTGGGAACCCCAGAGCTGGATGCAGCATTCCAGCTGGGGTGTCACCAGAGTGGAGCAGAGGGGCAGAATCCCCTCCCTGGCCCTGCTGGCCATGCTGCTTTGGGTTCAGCCCAGGACACATCTGGCTCTCTGTGCTGTGAGTGCACATGGCTTGGTCATGTCCAGCCTCTCCTCCAGCAGCACCCCCGAGTCCTGCTCAGCAAGCCTGCTCTGATCTGTTCATCCCCAGCCTGTGCTGATACTAGGGTTTGCCCCCATCCAGGTGCAGTGCCTTGCACTTGGTCTTGTTAAACCTCGTGATATTCCCACAGGCCCAGTTCTCGAGCTTGTCCAGATCCCTCTCGATGGTATCCTGTCCTTCAGGTGTGTCCACTCAGCTCAGTGTCATCTGCAAATATGCTGAGAGTGCACTTCATCCTTTTGTCTCTTTCATTAATTAAGATATTAAGTAGCACTAGTCCCAGTACGGACCCCTGAGGGACACCATATGTCACTCATGTCCATTGGGACATTACATGCCTTCAGCCTGAACAAGGTTTCTGTGCAAAAATTGCATTGTTTATTCTGCCTACAGGAGAAATCTCCAGGAAGCTCTCCTGATGCCCTTCTGTATCCACTGATCTATGGTCTGCCAACTTTCCACCTGCTCACCCACTCAGATGCAGAAGGTAGTACAGAGAAAGGAGGCGGCTAATTCAGGAGAATCAGGAATTGGTTGCTGTCAGGGCTTTCTCTGCTGCTTTTCTGGATACATTTTGACAAAGCAGGGCAGTTCTAACATGAGCTGTCCCAGCTGCTATTGGGTAATTTCTGAAACTGCACTGTCCAGAAGAAAAGAGAATAATGTGGTGTTTATAAAACTTCCTGTGACTGCTCTTCAAGTAACCTGTGCAGATTAGGAGCTTTTGTTTGGTTGGTTGTTTTTCCCTAGCTCCAATATAAATCAGTTTCTCACCTTGATCCAAATGGGACAGATCACATGGCGAGGTTGTACCAGCAGTGAATGTGTACTTATGATGGATGAATTTCTGGAGCTTATTAATAAAATTTCATACAACTTATATTACATAATTAAATCAACCAGGAAAATACGAGTATATAGCTATTAAAGCTATATACTGCACTAATACGATGGGTCTTTGTGAACTAACATTTTTGGTTAAGCAGTAATATTCCTGTATAAACTTTTTAAACCTATCTTGCACTGAGTAATTTTAGAATAAATTCTGTAGGGTGGATTTAGTGCAAGAATGTCCTAGGTTAGTGACACATGCTGACTGTAGTATTTGCAAGAATTTTTTCTGTAAACAAACAAAAAAAAAGAGGTTCATCTTCCATCTTAATTGAACCCTTGAAATTTGTGCCTACAAACCAAATGAAAATGGCAACTAGATGTCTTGTCAGCAAATTGCAAGCTGTCAGTCACAGCTTTAGATGAAAACTAGCATGACCTACATCTGTCGTTTTGATACAGTGGTGTCAGCATTGCAGTTTCATTGTTTAGGTTTAGGGTCAAGCCTGTTGAGACCTCTTTTTATTCAGCTTTGAATGTATCCATTTTAATTAAGTTCTTCAAAGCTGTATGAAAGACTCAGGAGGGCAAGATATGGTGATGCTGAACCTATGTTAATCTTACAGCTATCAAACTGTCTCGTAGTCATAGATGGTCACTGCGATTGTCCACACCAATCTACTGCCAGAGCTGCTATTGGAAGGGCACAAAACTGATGGTACAAAGGGATGCCTTTTTTCCCGCCAATAAATGAAGTTAGTGTTGCTGTGAGCTAGCAGCGTCGAAGGTTTTGTGCAGGAGAAGAATGGTCATTGACAAACCAGTTTCCGTGCTGAAAAATGCTACTCTTATTCCTAAACTTAGAGATCTTTCCTTGTTTGAGTAACTGCTAATAGCAGAGTGGCATTTTGCAAACTATTTATTTGGATGATGATTGTGCTGGGAAATCTGACAGCAGTAAATGTGAGCTTCCTAAAGTAGGCATGTTTTTGTTTCATAACTCCATTAAAAGAAAATCTCTTTTACTGTACACTGGTAAAAACATTGGAGGCCTTAATTACTGCATTTCTATGTTTAATCCTCAAGTGTTAGTGTCTTTACATACATTGAAGGAGCTTGGACTGTTGTCTCTTTGAGTTAGGTAACTTGGTTAACCAAGTATCTTGCTTTTTATGCTATCAAAATGGATAGTTTTGGAGCTAGTAAATAAATCTTCGAAGTCTTTCTCATTGGCAGTGTGAATGTGCTTTTTGTTTTGTCTTTAAACAGAACTGCTTTTCCCATTTCCTACTACCATTTTCCAAGTACCTTTTCTTCCTTTCAGGGTGGGGTGAAAGCCTCTGTAGAAATGACCTGCCTGTTTGTTAACAGACTGGAGAAAGTTTTTGTGAGATTAAAATTGATCTTGCCTGAAAGAACAATAGAAAGCAATAATGCTGGTTCATATTGTATGGGATCCTTTGTGGCCTCTGATAGATACTTTTACCAGTGGCAAAGGAACCTTTAAAATTCAAGTGACCACAGTGATGAAATGGATGCTTGTTCCCAGATGGGAAATATCAAGATTCTGTGGACACCAGTTGAATGATTCACCCCATAACAAGGTACACAGTAATAATGAAGTACAGTTTAGAAATCGTATTTTAATTATCGTAGTATGGGGATTTTGGGGCAGGTTTGCCATGCCCCTTATTTCACCGAAGCTGTCCATTGGTTAGCCTCCTGTGCTACAGTGGAGTTTTTTAGCCCACTAAGGCCTTGAGTAATTTTCGAGTTGCCTTTTGCCCTTGGAATTTCATAGCTGAGTACATGAATGTTTGCTTGTTTGTTGTGTATAAGTTACAAGTTACAGAAGAGTACATTTCTACATGCAAGAGGTAGGGAAGCTGGTAGTGTACTTAAATTTGCAGTCACGAGAATGAAACACTTCTGTACCAAAGATGGAACTGAAAAAAAGGAATATTTTTCCCATAAAAATGAAAATAACTTGCCAAGGGATGGATTTGACTGTCACAGAAAGAAACTTCCACCTTCTTTCTGGCATGATGATTCTGTTAACAAGGGAATCTAAAGAATGAGACTTTTTGCCAGGAAAGTAATGAATATTGATGTGTCTTGGTTTGAAAGACAGGTATTTGTTAAAAAAAGGAAAGAACCCCTTTTCTTTTTTTCTGAGATGGAGAATGCAACCCCCCTCCCTTCTAATTATTATAGTTGCAAATCAGAGGCCTTCAGGCAGAAGATACGGGGATAGGAATAACAGTTCTTTACTAATATATCTAACAAGGCAAACAGCAGAAACAACAACAGCTATAAAGACTGACAACAAAACAGAGCAGTATAGCTCAGTTCGAGTCCCTCTGGCTACAGGCCCTCTCTCTCTGCGCTCAGTTACCAGTGCTGTGTGGGCAGGGCAGGTCCCGTGCAGCTGAAGGGGGCTGGGTGATGGCGGCGGCGGTGGCCCAGCTGTGAGAGGGGGATGGAGGGGAGACTCCCTCCTCACGGTGTCAGTCGTGGCCCGGCCGAGTCTCCGGAGGTGGTAGAACGAAGCAGGAAGGCAGCAGTGCGATGTCCGACAGCAGGGAACGTGGCTCCCGGCGTTGGGACAGCAGGGAAGATGTTAGGTAGGAGCCCCAGCCGTCTTCAGTTCACCCCACGAGCCAGCGAGAGAGCGCGCCCAGGCCCCAGTCCCACCTTTCCTTTTCCGGTCTCCCCTTATCCTCCACCCCCTACGAGGGAAAAACTACCGCTACTAAGGTGTAGCCACAAATACTTAGCATAACAAATGGAGAAAATTCCACAGAAAGAAAAAGGGAACAATTCAACCCCCAACATGATGATTTTCAGATTTTGCAAGAACTAAAAGGAATTTGACACTGACCTAAAGCTGAGTCACTTGCGTGACTAGTACTTCTTAATGACTTAAGTCCGTGTGTCCTTGCTTCTGTGATCATGCTTTCTGCTGCCTTGCTTGGTCTCAGCTCTGGTATTATTTTCCCATTTCTGTCTTAAGAGTATACCACATGAAAATAAGTCCTTAAACAAACATGATGTAAATTATTGGAATTTCTCAATAGTGATTTCCTGGAAGTTGTGTCCTGTTTGAGGGATGGTTTCTAGGCTTGTGGTTTCCTTTCTCATAGCTAGTCTGTGTTTATTGTGATGTCAGTGTAACTTATGCTGTATATTTTTCAGGCAGAAGTTTTTCCCTGTTCTTTCTGATGTATCAGGTGCTTAGTAGAATAAGCAATAAATGTGCTTGAGCCAAGAACTACAAGTTTCAGTCGGCCTCTCCAGCCCATGGACTGTGGAGCTCTGAGGAATGGGAGCAGGGAGTGGTGGGGACGACACTCGGGTGATGGGATCCTATAACCTGGCCCCTCCAATGCAAGGTGGAACCAGCGATAGCTGCTTCAGTAGCCTCTCTGCCAGCCAGTCCTGGCACCCTCTGCACCTACATGGTACACAGAAGGACTTTTCTAACTGTGGTTGGTTCTGGGACCCTACCAACTATGGACGAACAACCTGTCAGTGAACTGGTAAGGTTTAATTATTTACTAGTTTGAGTAATACTGAAAAAGAACTGTTTTGGATTTTCCATAGTCACTGTCAGAACAGAAATAGCACTTCATCCACTCTTTTCAGCTTCAGTTTAACTTCACATCCAGAAAGAAATCAAGATCTTGTCCTGTCAAATGCACTGGAGTCAAGCAGAGGATCTTAAAGACGGGTCCATGAGTTATAGTTGTGCTAACACAAATACTTGCCGTGTTTCATTTCAAGACATGTTTCATGCAAGCCATGTTTTGTGGCTTTGTAACACAGAGTCGGATTTCTAAGAATAAAGGTAGGGGGAAAAATTTTGAAGTGCAGTGTGCTCTGCTGGAGGAGTACTTCCTGGTACATCTGGAGCAGTTGTACTTCTTAGTCTGGTTTCCAATGCAGCTGTAAGTTAGATGAAACAGAAAATCCCAATAAACTGTTAAAAGATCTAAGGGGTCAGGTGTTGTTTTGGGGGATGGTGGTTTTTTTTTTAGCCTTACATTGGAACTAAAGGAAAATCTATCCTATTAGTTATCCCACAGGTGTTAAGGTATTACATAAATTGTACTGGTGGTATAAGTTATATTGAGGATTAAGATAACAGCAATATCCTGGAACAAATGGAGAGGATTAAGGTTTGGATGCTTGAAGAATGCCTTTTTGAGGCACTACTACTCGGCACTTCAGGGAAAAGCCAATGTTTACACTGCAAAATTAAACACATTTACATTGTCCCAGTGCCATAGAAATATTATGCCAATTATCTACTTAAGTTCTCAAAAACACTTGGTTTGTGCTTCCTTACTAGTGGTTTAAAACATTACTTTCTTATATGATTCTTATATGATGTAATTTCTTTAAGATTCTTGTAAAATCAGGTATGCAATTCCACACATAGAAGACTTTACTGTAACTAGTTAGTAGATTGTAAAATTGCTTCTAGATGTTCATGAACCCCAGAATAGTATAAGATTTTTTTACCTTAGTGGTGATGTAGCTGAAAGCACCTGCATGACCTTTAGAGAGGTATCAAGTTTTATGACAGAATTAAGACATCTGGCAAGTGTTCTATTTGCTGGTTATTACCATTGTGATTTCCTTCATGGCACCGATTTCCAATAACTGATCCTGCATTATGGCTTTTCTTCAGAAGAGAAGGAGAGATTCTACCCCAGATAATTGTAATTACCCAGACAATTTTCATACTGTCTGCAAGCCTGGGGGATGTTTTAGCATTCCAGCCTAGTGAGGAGCATACAAGATCTGAGACTTCATCAACTTGGGGCTGTAGCTACATGAGAGCTTTCAGTGTGAGGACGCTTGGGAGCTCTGTAGCCAGAAAACTAGGAAGACAAACCTGTGGGTAACAGGTTTATATTTGCTTAGGTATCTCTTCTGGAAAATACTTGCAGAGTTGCTCAGCTCAAGTGGGATTGAAATGCAGTGCAGCCAGGGTACTGCATATCACTGTGTGCCTCAGCCTACAATTTATTTTAAGTGCTAGGACCATTTTTCATTGGTCTTTAATGCTTCCCTTCTTTTATGTTCTCTCCTCTTGCATTCTGTGTCTCAAAGGTGGCTGTTGCTACTCTTTTGCCTGAGGAATGCTGGCAGTCTTACCTCTGAGCTCTTCCACCTAAATTTTTAATCAGAGTCTACAGCATGAGAACAAGTGTACTGCCTCTGCATCTCCTCTGCCAAGAGCACTGAATTGGTATGTTTGTCTTTCTGTGGTGGATGGACCTTGCCCAGCTGGTGTCTCTCTGGCCACAGAGGGGTTAAATGTCTTAGTTTTAAATGCCTTCCTGTGGTTTTGGAGTGTCTGCTGTTCGGGGTAAACTGGTATTATCGCCAGTTAGACAAGTTGCTGCTACTTTGAAAGCTCCTTTCCCTACATCCCTTAACTTCCTTCAAAAATATGCAAAAAATAAATGCAAATATTTTGTGTACTACTGTTGTTATCAATGCAAACCTTTCAAGACATTCTCTTTAGGGAAATTAGCAACACCTTATTTATCATGTACATGATGGTAGTCTCACTGGCACGGGGTATGGGGAGGGGGAAGGTGTTTGTGTGTTTTGTAAGTGGTTTATATCAGGAAAAACTGGAATTTGCTTTGAGTCTTTAAGCATATAATTCCTGCATAAATTGCATATTAAGTTAAATGATTAATTGCAGCTGGAGCATTATATAAAACCGAGGAAGTGCAGAGAGTAAAAGACTTACAATAATACCTTGAAAGGAGTATATTGCACCTTGAAAATGGTACATTGCAGAGGGAGCTAGAATTGGGCCCCACACTTCCTGAAGAGTCAGCCAAAACTCTGTGCGTTAGTTTTGTCAGCCTTGCTGTGTGGTGCTGTCTGTTTAAAAGTAGTTGAAGTTTGATTTTTAATTTTTTCAAGTGGAGTTTAACCTTACAGTTTGTCAGTACCTTTAAAAAATGTTTTTTGGAAGTGTGTGATGTAAAAATCTCAAAATGAAAAAGCACAAGGAACTTTTAACTGCTTGAGCTGCATATGCTTAAAGTTTATGAAAAGAGGTATTCAGGGACAGGGTACAGTGTTGTGTCTCGCATCCTCAACACAGCTGCTTAGCAGTGATAAGGAAGCAATGCTGTATTCATGCTGACCTTGTTTCCAAAGAAGCCTTGTCCTGAGAACTACTGAAAATAAGGAAGAATTTCCTGTGACATGCTGCTCATGTTGGCTTTTTAAAAGGGAGTAGAATGAAAGCTCTGAGCGTGACACATACTGTATTTAACCATACAGGATTTCCTGTGCTGGAATGGAAGCTTAGTGGAAGCCACGTTTTTCTCTTCCTCTTCATTCATTCATCTCTTCCTCTTCATTCATTCAGCATCATGAATTGATATGGCTATAGTCACTGTTAAAAGCTAAGATCAGCAATTGCTAATGGATGTATTGTGATGCCAAAAGGACTGCAAGGCAATTTTTTTTTCCCTTTGTCACAAGAAGGCCTGTATATATCCTGATTACACTTTTAAACTCTCATAAGAGTTGTGCACATAAAAATTACATCTCAGTGAAGATGCAAAAAATAATGCATGTATTGCCTTAGACTTCAGTGTCTTTTGGTAGTATTTTTGCTCTATTCAGAATTAAGTTATTGATGAATTGGGAAAGACACAGAACAGCAGTTGGATTTTGCCTCTGAAAACATAGAAAATATTTATTTTTCCTAAAATTAAACTTCATTTTATACTACTTTAGTTAAGTAAAATTCCCACTGTTTTTCTTGTCTGTTGCTCATTTGCAGCATTATCTTCCTAGGAGGCTTTCCAGAGCTTCCTACTACAACCACAGGGAAGGCTGGAGTTATGCAATGGGTTTTGATAGGATAGAGTGCATAAATTTTTATTCCCATTTAAAATATAATCACCCTGTTTGCGGTAGATCTTCAGAGAGTGAACTAACAGCCTGTGCATAATGGCAAGTCATCTAGATGTGCTCACACTGTGTCGTGGTACCATGCAAGCTCACTTTGCTCCAGAGCCAAGCTGACCAAGCAGCATCCTGACTGTGCTGTGTTAATGGTGAACCCAGAGCTTTCCTGGTACTTCTTGGCTTGGGTTCAGTGCTTTCAAGTTGTTCAGATAGTTTTATTCTTCCTTTAGTCCAAATTTAGTCCAAAACAGTGATCTGCTGTCATCATGGAGTATGGGTAAGAGTGTGTTCACTGACTTGTGTTGCTTGTTGTGACTCTGTGCGCATCTTCTCCCCAACTACAGCATTCTACAATGGAGACAGATTAATTCCTCTATAGCTTTTACTTCTACTCAGTGTCTTATTTGTATTGCTTTAATGTCATGCAGATTTGCTTGGGCTCATGCCCATGCTTTTTTTTTGTCTGAGAAGCAAAAGGTTTTTTTACACCTGGAATGGTTCTGCTTCTCTCTAGCAATTCTGAGACATATTACCTTAAAGAGCCCTTTTTCAAAGGGGAAGAAGTCATCTCATGGCCAACCTACAGTGCTTCTGCTTGGTGGAATCTCTGTACTTCATCATTTTCTTCCGCAGTATTCATAGTCTGGTACCACAGGGCCTCAATGTCATGAGAGCCAATAAGAGATATGTGTGAAAGGCCTATATGGATGGACTCAGCCTGCTTTTAAGTACAGTCCTGTTTGCCATACTCTCCTATTACACATACCAACACAGAACTTCAGCTGTTTCTATATGATGTCTCTGCAGTTCAGGCTTTGAGTCAGGATTTACATTTTTATGTTACTGAGGGGATACTTGGATCTTGTATGTCTCATTTAATTGATTGAATATTTTAATATTAAAGCAAAATCGTAAGAGGCAAACTATTAAGGAATTTTTGTGTAAGTTTTGCATGAAGACTTTCTCTGCTATTTTACATATATTTTGATTGTGTACTTTTGTTGAAAACGACTCCAGCATACCGTTCTATTCTGCAGACAGATGGGTATTTAAACAGTTTGCAGAAGCAAATAAAACTTACAGATCAGAATGTTTCTACTCAACTGGATGATCTGTTAAGTAAGGCAGAATTTAAAGGCACTTCTAAACAAAATGCAATGTATTTTTTCATCTCTTTTTCCACAATCCCCAGATTCTCCCTTGATAATTATTATTATTGAAATAAACCTTCTACTTACTACTGGAGTTGGGTAGTTAAAGAGGGAATTGGATCTCTTTTGAGTTCCCTGTAACATAGATATGTACATATATGTATATGCAACTATTTGGAGTTGCATAAAGGTTGCATACAGGAAAGATAAGAGGTTTTCAAAATATATTTTAGTCAAAACACAAGGTATAGGCTTTTAGAGTAACAGCAACTTAAAAATACTATGTATCTTGCAGCATATTTGGGAATTGAGATAGTTTTTCAAATTTACATCAAAAATTTGGTTTTCATATCATACTGCATGTTACAGTGAGGGTAAGGATAGTAGCATACATTGTTCAGCAAGCCTGTAGGTGTATTGGCCCAGCAGGAATAGTTTGGCAACTTAGGGTAGGTCCTAGAAGTACTTCATTGATCGGAATAAAGTTTTCTCAACCCTTCCAAGGGTCTTACTACTTTGGGCACCATTTCCATGCATCCTGTTTCTTTGGTTTCCAAAGGAATCACATGTTCATTCACCAGGTGAATATCCTCTGAATGATTTTATACTTTTGCACAGCACAGCTGAAACTAAAATGCAGTATTTATGAGTCTGCCATGCGCTGCTCCTCAGGCAGCCATTTCTTTTACTTGCTAGTCACCTATAATAATGCAGTTAAACTTCAGTAATAGGGTTTACCTGGTCTGTAGGATAGCACCTAGTGCATTTATGCTGTATTTTCTGAACCTTTCTGTTTTAGTAAAACTTAGCCATGCTAAGGAGACATAGGTAGCCCATGTTTTGATTTATGGCTTCTTGGCTTCTGTTTTGAAATTCTGTGAGCAATGCCAGGTACAACTTGGCATACTCTTATCTGAATTAGAATTTGGCCTTAGTGTAAAGTTTTGTGATTCTTTACTAAGACAGTGTGATAATTATGCTCTGTACCTGCCTTTAAGGAAGTAGTTTCAAAGTGATAATTTGCTATTAGCAATAATGAGATAACATCCCAAAGCTTATAAAACCTAAAGAGAGATATCTGAAATGACAGTGTATGTAAACCTGTGTGTGTCATACTGGCTTAAAGGGAAATTTTACTACATATATTGCTTACCACATGCACTAAATTTACGCATAACATCAGTCCTTATTACTCTGGTCACTGGCCTTCCTTTCAGTGAATGAATGAATGAGTTGTGAAGAATGTCTTTGCATCTACAGGTTGGAATGAAACATTGGATTGCATATTACTATGGTGGCCTTCCTGTGTGGCATTTGTTTGCTCAGAGACACTACCCACATTTCCCTTTGATACTTAATTTAAAAGCATGCATTCCTTTGTGTGTGGGATCATATATATATATATATATATGTATGAGATTTTTAGTATCAGGGTGGCGTTTTAAACATATGATCACCTTTTACTACGTTTATGGTAACCCAGAAAACCAGTTAAAAAAATAATCTAGTGTACTTGGGATTCATATGGCAAGCCTGCTGTGTCAGCATTTTTCTTGGCATTATTTGTGTGTGCCCGCTGAGAACTGCGTGCCTGAAGGCTGTGAAGGGGAAGGTGGGACATGTCCTGACCTTCCTTGGTATCAGACAGACTGTTACTGGGTGAATATGTTTAATGCTTACTGTGAAGATACTGAAGGCCAGGTCTGAACTATTATTCCAGCTCACCTTTCTTGGTGTTTTTCTCTACTTGTTTGAAGACAAAAGAAACTTTGGTTGAAGCTCAGGATACCAATCTGATAGTTACTTGTCTTCTTGCTTGTTAAACAGTTTATCACTGTTGCCCATCTGGGAAAGGTACAGTAGCACAGTTATCTGCTAAAGAAACGCTTATCAATGCTATGGAATAGACACAGTGGAAAGAAGACAGTAAATATTTTAAATGTAATTTTAAGCCTTTTCAGTTTGAAAATACAAAATCATTGCTTTTACTTTGTAGTAGCAGTGGTTGTTTCATGTTACTTGTAAACAGAAAGATTCAGCAATAAACATGTCAGTCTGCTAGCAACTGCATCTGTGCAGGTACTTACAGATGATTAATGAAAGACAGTAGCATATAGGGATTAGTAAGGACATATTGCCAGCATTAAAACTAGAGAATATTTTTTTGAATGATAGATGAAATGAGGAAAGAAGAATCTCTTTGTATATCTACTGTAATGCATGTGTGGTGCCCATGCAGAACAGGAAAAGTTGTATTACTGAATAGGGAATCTTTGATGTAGGAGCATGTGATAAGGATTTAATTACTTCTTTGGGCTAACACTTTGTGTTGTATTTTCTTTGCATTTTTACTGAGTTGTTATTGCTGCATTCAGTGAAAACAATTGCTAATCTGTCTAGAGAGTCAGTAGTTTTGATTTGTTTAAGTAGACCAGGGTCACCATTTTATATCTGTTTCCATTTTCATCACTGAATGCCCCCATAAATTCTGCTAGGTCCTACACACACACGCACACACTTTGATAAATAACAAATGGCAGGTGCAGCTGGTCACAGATGTTACTAGATTTGGCTGTCTGGTCAGATTGGTGATGAAGCCATGACATGAAATGAAGTGTTCCCTGCACATCTTCAGGGAGCTGGTGCCTGTGAGGGGCCAAAACCTCTTTGGCAAGCTGGAGTCACAAAGTACAGGTGAACTCACTGGAGAAAATTTTAATTACATTCAGTTCAGGGACAACAGCATCTTCTGGTACACTGTTTATTTAAAAGAGATACAAAACTTCCTTCTAGAAATGCTCTGGTTTAGGAATAGTCATTTTACCAAAGCAATTCTCAGAGTCCACACCTTGTGCATTTCACCTTCTCTTTTGGACCAGGCAGGAGGGTAGGATGCAGACCACAATGAGTCATCACAGATTACATTGTGGTTCCTTCTGTCCCAGGGGACTGGCTTCCCCTTGGCTGCCACCAGAATGCTGAGGCTCTGACATCATCTGCTGAACACACATCTTATCACACAGGCAGATACATGTGCGAGACACCTGCATTGGGCAGATGGTAATCACAAGCAACTTCCAGTTCTGTGCCCAGCTGCACCTCCTACCATGGCTGCTGTGTATCTGGATACAGGAAAGCCTACAAGCTATGGAACTTAATGTTTGTTTCTCCAGAATGTTTTCTCTACTTGAAGAGTATCTAGAGCACCACTACTGTAGGCAAAAAGTTGGAGGTATCCTGGAAATATGTCAGAAATAGCATGGCCAGCAGGACTAGGGCAGTGATTGTCTCCCTCTACTTGGCACTGATGATACTGCACCTTGAATCCTGTGTTTAGTTCTGGGCCCTTTGATAGAAGAGGGACATTTTGGTGCTGGAGCAAGTCCAGAGAAGGGCATGGAGGTGGTGAAAGGTCTGGACCACAAGTCTTGTAAAGAGCAGCTGAGGGAGCAGGCGTTGTTTGGCCTGGAGAAAACGACACTCAGGGATAGTGCTCTCTATAACTACCTGAAAGGAGGGTATAGCAAAATCAGGGTCAGTCTCTTCTCTCAAGTTATAAGCAACAGGACAAGGGGATACTGCTTCAAGTTGCAGCAGGGGAGGTTTAGACTGTTTATCAGGAAAAAACTGTCGACATTTCTCCACCAAAAGGGTTTTCACACATTGGAGCAGGCTTCCCAGGGAAGTGGTGAAATTTCCATCCTTGGAAGTGTTCCACCAAAAAATGTGTGGATGTGGCATTTGAGGACATGGTATAGTGGTGAAGATGGCAATGCTGTGTTAATGGTTGGACTTGATGATCTTGAGGTCTTTTCCAACCTTAATAATGCTATGAAAAAAATATTGTTACTCAACTGTTCATTTTCTTTCATTATACATTATTTTGAGCTACATCAATTTTAAGAAACTTTGAAGAACAGAAATCACAAAAGCAATTTCAATATCACTTTGAAATTTCATGTATTTATATATTAATTTATATATATAGGTCATGTATTGACCTGTAGCAGGCTTTTAATGTATTTTAGCCTTTAATTCTTTTTATCTGTCCTTTAGACTCTTGTCTAGTTTCTCATATTCAGAATTATTAAGGTACCAATTACAGTCTCTGGAAGAAACAGAATCAGGATTAAGAAGGGGGGAGGAGCCCCAAACAAGACAGTGGTAGGAACTTCAACAGTTGAGGAAGGTGAAGAGGACCTACTCCTGAATTTTACCTGAACTCATGATAGGAAAATACCATTGCATACTGTTGTACTTAACTTGTTAAAGATAGGATGTGAAGTGTATTCTCTATGTTTTGATGAGGACAAAAACCGTAATGACATTATTCAAAATAGCTGTGTTTGCTTTGTGAATCAGATCGTGTAACATAAATCCATCATCTTTGCACTAAAGAAGGAACTGCTTTTTGATATTATTTTATTCATTCTACGTATTACAAGGGTTCATAAAAGTTCTCCAAGTTTTCAGTTTGTTTGGTTTTTTTTTTAGTTCACAAGCACAGTAAGTGTTTAATTATGAATGTAGCAGATCTGGGCGTGGTCATTGTTGCCTCCAGCTGAAGAGACAGAGTCTCCTATTCCCTTACCCGATGAGAATGTCCTCATCATCAGATAAAAGCCTGTTGGGGTGAGAGCCTCCTCTCTGCCTTCCTTCTGGCAGCATTTAGTTTTCCATGGATTCCTCATAATTGTTAGAGGGTCTGAGCTAAAGAGAGAAAAACTTCTTTTTAGTGATAGAAACTTTCACTATCCAGTGCAAACTTTTTTCCTAGCCCCTTAGTGGTAAAGAGGGATACATACCTTTTTTTGCTGAAGACTAGGTGTGACTGTCAGACTGTGATCACGAAGGGGTATTTTTCTCCTGATCTCTTTAGACAATGAATCTCTGAACTCAGGCAGCATGAAGCGAGTCTTCTCTGTATAGGTTTTGGGACAGACTGTCTCAGTTCTTTCCAATGGAAGAATTTCAACCTAGGCTGTGTCATATCTGGTGAATAGGCTTCCCAACTGGCTTTTGAGTACCATCTTTTTTTCTCTGCCTCTGTCAAGGAAGAGTTAAAAGTTTGAATCCTCTCTCAAAGTGAACACCTGCTGTGTATATCTCAATGCAGGAGCTGATTCTAAGCCTCAGATAAAGCCTGCCAAGTACCTTGGTGGGCTACTGTCCTACTACAGTGGAAGGCAAAAATCTTCTTTGAGGAGTTGGAAGCGCCATAATTGCATTTGCATGATACTGTGTTGGAGCAAGAAAACTCTTGCTTCTCTACCCAGTCTTCTCTCAACCTAAAGACTTGGAAAATGAAATGAATGCAAGCAAATGTGTACTTTTGGATGTTGTCTCTTCCATGGTAGAAAATGTCAAAAATTATCTGGTCAGAACACAAGTACTATCAGGAAGGAACAAGCCGACAGTCTTATTTAATCAGAGCACTTAAAAACAGATAATCAAACCAGCACTCAGTCTACAAATGCTTCTATACTAATGTCCGACCCTTACAAGCTATTACAAGTGGATTGGAGTGTCTGATTTTTAGTTAGGATACCTTAACAGTGAATATTCCAGAGTTGAATATTGGTTTATGTCTCAGTTTGAAAGACAGGTATTTGCTAAGGAAAGGCAAGAACCCCTTCCCTGAGATGGAGAGTGCAACCCCCTCCCTTCCAATTATTATAGTTTGAAATCGGGCTTTCAGGCAGAAGCTATGGGAGGTAGGAATAACAGTTCTTTACTAATATATCTAACAAGGCAAACAGCAGAAACAACAGCTATAAAAACTGACAGCAAAACAGAACAGTATAACTCAGTTTCAGTCCTTTTCGGCCACAGGCCCTCTCTCTCTGTGCTCAGTTCCCGGTGCTGTGTGGGCAGGGCAGGTCCCGTGCAGCTGAAGGGGGCTGGGTGATGGCGGCGGCGGCGGCCCAGGTGTCAGAGGGGGATGGAGGGGAGACTCCCTCCTCACGGTGTCGGTCGTGGTGTCCAGCAGAGTTCCCGGAGGTAGCAGGATGAAGCAGGAAGGCAGCAGTGCGATGTCCGACAGCAGGGAACGTGGCTCCCGTCGTGGGGATGGCGGGGAGGATGCTAGGATGCCCTGGCCGTCTTGCTCCAACTCCACAAGAGAGCGAGAGCAAGAGAGCGCCCTGGCCCCCCTGTCCCACCTTTCCTTTTCCGGTATTCCCCCTGTCCCCACCCCCTGCGAGAGAAAACTGTTACTACTAAGGTGTAGTCACAAATACTAGCACAACAATGCCAGAATAGCAGCAGGTTACACCTTTGGAATAATGGCTTTGTGCTTTAAGGACAGTTAAACTGGATAGCATTAATAAGGTGCCTCGGTCCCTGTGGATAGAAAATGAGTGACTATATAGCCATTACCCTGGAAATATACCAGCAGTTATGACACAGAATGTTGATAATGATGCACAGTATAGAGGAAGATGAGGATTGCTGTGATGCCAGAAAAACAATAATGTCAAAAAAATTTAGTTACTTCTCCATATACAAGGGAGAAGTCACAAAAGGTATGATGTGGATTGGTCAAGTACAAATGAGTTTGTTGAAGAACCCACAAGAAAAATTCTGATTTTTTGTATTGGGTCTTCATTCACAATTTATATGCTAAGAACTGCAGTAGATGATGTATTTTAATTCCATTTTCTCATTAAATGAAAAGGCCTCCCAAAAACCCCTCACTTCCCATTATAATATTTCAGAGAGGAAGTAGATAAAAATGAGGAAACAATCCGAGACATATTAAAAGGACCAGTAGAAAGGGTAAAATACATAATAGACTATGGATTAAACCATGGATTAAGCTATTAAACTATGGCTCCAGTTTAATGTGTTCTTTGTAAGTGTTCTAGGTTAATAATATGCCACATATCAGAAAGAGTTTGCTATATAAAACCGTGGTGCAGAATTTATTAAACGCTGTATATAATTATAATCTCTCTGTTTTATAACAAAGGTGGCATACTTAAAAACATACAGGATACATGGAACCACTTGGGTGTAGAGGTGATTCCAGATGACCTGGTAACAAATGGCTGGGGAGGGAGATGGGAAATTATGTACTGCTGAAATCAAAAAAGTAATTAAGATCCTGGATAAGATGACTAGGAATGACTGAAGTGGCAACGTTCTGGAACACATTCTTCCTGGAGCATATGTAGGACTGGGGGGGAATTAGACAATTATTAGCCTTCATTTGAAGTGTCTAGTGTGAGAGGCGGTGATCTTTAACCTGGAAAGCATCTGACAACCTGCAAGATTTTCAGCCGCCAGTTGAAAAAAATGTGTGTGCCCAGTGAATATGATATAATTCTGACTTGCTGTGTTTAATTCCTTACTAAGAAGAGAATATTCAATTCAAGGATGAAAACAAGTATTTAAGGCTGGAAAGCCTTGTACTGCGAGAAATGTCACCTATTCAAAAGCTTAATCTTTTTTGAAGAAAGTTTTCTCAGTCTTTATGTTCTTTGGTAAGGTCACTTGCTGGACATGTTTCTTATATTGACTTTTCTTGGTAGTTGTTATAGCATTTCACCAAATTGCCTGAAAATATTGCTTTATAATAGAGATGGAAAGGAGCTGCTGCTGGTCCTCTTTAGGATAGATCTTCAGGAAACAGCTGGGCATTACTTTTAAACTTTTTTTTTTCCTTGAACTGGCCTCCATTAATTTTGCTGTTGTTTGCAGTATATTGGTTACATACTGGAATAGTAAAATTTAGAACATGTATTACTTAAATATGAATACATTCATATTTTTATTCCTGAAGGATTTTCTTCCTAAAGCCTGAAACTTTCTGCTTATATTCCCACACAGACATTTTTCAGGAAGAGAGGTAAAGATTTTTACCCTGAGTATTGTTAGGCTGACCTGATCGTGGTTATGTTTTTAGATGACACTTCTTCCTAAAGGTAATACACATAGCAGCACAAGTCCATGACTATCGACCTTGTCATGTTAAAAATGTTTGAAAGAGCTTTTAATCTGCCCCAGTGCACATCAAATAAGCATAGTTAACAATCACTGCCTTCAAAGAACTCTTCATAATCTCTCAGGGACATCTAGATGTCTTCCTGATAAAGGCAAATTGTGTGCACAACAGCATTCAGTATTTTTATTTAGAGAATTATTTGTCTTATTTCCAAATGAGTTTAGTATATTAGTCAAGTGAACAATTTTTTTTTTGTTTAGAGGACTGTCTACAGTCCAAGGAAGAGTTCATCTGAGTTTCTTTATCTGCAATTGTGAAGTTAAATTATTTATTGAGAAGTAGCTGTATGTGAAGAAGTTATATATTCACTTTGCTCATGAATGTGCAGTTTATCTTTTCAGTCCCTGTATACAATCATGGTATAATTTAGGTTGGGAGGCATGTCTGGAGGCAATCTAGTCCAGCCTGTTCCAAGCAGCCCCTTAGATGAAGTCACTCAAGGTTGTTTGCACTTGAGCTTTGCATACATCCGAGAATGGAGATTTCACTAATTCTCTCTAGGCAACCTGTTCCCTTGTTTGACTGCCATCACAGAGAAGACCTTTTCCTTGCAGCTAATCAGAATTTTCTGTCATGCAGTTTGTGTCTGCTGGTTCTCCCTCCATCACTCTGCACCTGTGGGAATACCATGGGCTGCCTTCTGTATGTATGCCTTCCCATTAGGCAGCTGAGGACAACACTAGTGTCTTCCCATGTGCTTCAGTCCACAGTTGAAAGTGAAAAAACATTCAAGTTGCCATTTTGTTTTCCTGTAGGAACTGTAACAGGAAAGTCTTTTGCCTCAAAAGTCCTCTGTCAGCTGAATATTCTAATTATACAAAGATTTCCCTCCCCTTTTTAAGGAAGTATAGGCCAATTGAAGTCAATTAGACAATAGTGGAAAGTATAAAGCACTTGAATTACAATTCTCTGAGAATTACAGTTCCATTTTGATTCCACATACTTTCAGCTCAAAGTGTGAGGATGTTTTTCAGGCTTTCTTCCAACAGCATGTCAGAATCTCATGTGTATAAAACAGTCTCTTATAGGAAAAAAATTGAGCTTTGCCATTCGATATCAAATTTTCACTTAAGTTTGCCAGAAAGCTTTTAAGCAGATGTTTAATACATCTTAATATAGCTGAATGTGTTTCTGCTGCTGCCAAAGGAATTGTACTCTAGTGTTTTTTGGAAACGATTGCCTTAATCATGGTTTCCCAAGCCTTCTAATAGTTCATTCATTGTGTATTCTAAGTTGTGTCAGTTTTTGATGTTCCAACTAATTTTGATTAGGTTTCAGTTGTTGACTCTTTTTAATAACCAGCTAATTTTTCTTTACTACTACATCAGAAAATATACATGAGTGTAGTTTTCCTGTGCTTTTCAAGTATTAAACTTGAACTTTATTTGGAATATACAGAAGATAAAGCAAAACAAAAAGGCGGGAGAAATTGTTTTATTGAACTGCAGTGTTTGGTTGTGTCAAATCAATTCAAGCAGGTTTAATGGCTCAAAACTTACCATACATGAGTACATACACACTGCAGTACTTTTGACAACAGGACCTTACTCCCTTGGTATTACAGAGCAAATATTAAACAAGATGGTCTATCTTCTAAGGTTTTTAAAGAAGCATTTGTTTGTTGGTTGGAGGATAATGTGATTTAAAACATACAGAATGCTGCTAGTTTTAACCCAGTAAGAAGGAAAAAAAATAAAATTTATTGTAGCTTCTCAAACAGTGAAACTCAACTTGTTCATATTAATGAAGTAAAATGAGATTCTTAGGGCCCAGTGTTTGAGGCTGATGAACATGACTCCATGGCTGTAATTTACTTTGCATCACACCTAGATGTGC
Source organism: Rhabdornis inornatus (assembly GCA_013397075.1). NCBI lineage: Eukaryota > Metazoa > Chordata > Aves > Passeriformes > Rhabdornithidae > Rhabdornis > Rhabdornis inornatus. Next base: position 387,588 of record VWZS01003247.1, on the reverse strand, counting down.
TTTACCTGACTTGAGCCTTCTAAAAGGACAAGACACCTTCATCTTCTCAGGCTCATTCCCTGGAGGGCAAGTTATAGAAAAATCTTTTCATCTTGACAGGTTTCAAAGTGGCTCATTGTGGCAGGAGGAGGCAAATCTTGTCCAGTGCTTGGATTCCCTGCAAAGAATGGAAAGAAAAAGTAGAAGAATTTTCAACTTACTCTTTTATGGGCAACAACATTGATAAAAGTTAATATAGCTAAGGTTAGAAGGACTGTGTGAAAGCAGTGAAAGTTTCTTTTCAAGTATTTCTCATGATACATACTGAAAGTGCTCATAGCAACTATCACCAGAGAGACCAATGAAATCCTGAAAACCCATAAGGTCATATGTGAGCACCAGGAGATACATTCCATCTTGAATAACTGGGCTTTGAACCAAACAATCCCTTTCCCCTATTTCAGTGTCTTTTTAAAATAGTTGAAGAACACCGTGCCTTAGAATAAAATAATACTTCATTGCTGAACAAGTTACACAGTATTACATACGGCAAGCATGGGGCTGTCATTATAATGATGGCAAACCTCAGAGTAAGCTGTCAGGATACCAAATGGCTGTAAAAATTAGCTGTAATGGACGTAGTTAATGCATATTAGGCATGAGTCCACAGTCTTAACAGCTTGCAGCTTCCCTGATTCTGCAATGTATGATGATCACCTCCTGAAGGCACTGACTTTTTTTTTTCTTTTTTTCTTTTTTCCTTTCTTCTTTTTTTTTTTTAACTTAATGGAAAATTTAAAGTAACTTTGGCAAATTTCTCTTTTGGGTACCCTGAGTTGTTAAAAGCAAAGCCTGGAAATACACTAAAGAATGTGGTGTTTATGTTTTTTTTTATTCTTAGCTTAGAAATTGGGAGGAGGTATTTCACAATACTTTCATGAATATTAAGTAAAAAATTATATTAGAAATTCAAAATGTGTAATTGGTAAATCCTGAGACAATTTTTCCATGATCCATGCTGGATCCAAATGCCTTTTTGGTTTATAAGCACTTAAATAGTGGGTATGGCATTCTCAGTGGTAGTTGGGTATTTTACATTTGTTTTATTTTCTTTTGGTGCTTTCTTGAGAGGAAGTGCCTTTGCATCTACTTATTCATATCTCTTAGTTGCCTTCTTTTTTTCAAGTTTATATTGCTTTGTCCAGGGCTTCATTCTCTTTTCATTGCAGTCTTAATGTATATTGCTGGCTTGAGGTTTATCTGTAACTTCCGCCAGTTTTTTACTTGGGTTCTGGGAAATGCGTAACCATGGACATGACACCCTGGATCAGCCTCTCCAGCCAGTCACCGTCCTCCACTCATCTGACACATCTTCTGTTTTGTGGCCTTTTAATTGCTGCTTTTTAAACTGAGAGCATTAAATAGGCCAGCTGGCATGGTGAGTGGGGATAGCTGTTTTCTGCTGTTGATTAACTTACGCATGACCACACTTTTTAATTTGTGTGGATAAACAAAAACGAAGCAGCTGGTCCAGCAGCTCATTTCTTACATAACCTTGCCAAATGAGTCTCTTTGGGCTGCAGCCTGGATCACTTGGTCTGGCGTGTATTGATGAAACTTAGCAGTAGTGGAAAGATGTGGCAGCTGTTAGTGCTGTCACTGGCTTCCCGGGTCTGTGGCCTGATGACCTCTGTGTAAAACAAATGGGTAGAAAAATCATTGGGCTTTGTTCTGTGGTGGGGGTATCTTTTACATTCAGGAACAAATCAGATCTCACTGTAGTGGCTGCTGTATTTAAATTTCTGCTAAGAGAATCTTCAAGATTGCTTATGCCGATGTTAACAAGAGGTTGCAGACCATGCTGTTTGAATGCTTAATCCTGATGCACTTCTGCTGCTGCAGCCTTCCTGATGCCCCAACAAGGTGACAGGATTTTGCAGTTTCTGGGGAGCATTTACAAGCAGCTCTGGCTGCAACCCTGCAGAACCCATGGCAGACACTGAGGACAAGGTGCTTTGTACAGGGGTCATCTGTCCAGGTGAGGCCAGCCCAAGGCAGGAGCAGCAGTGAGGTTGGCAAGACGATGACAGAGGGGGTGAAGGTCTGTGTAGGAACAGGTGGCAACTAGTGCTGTGTTCCTAGAGGGATACATCTGCGTTCTTTGGGATGGTGGTTGTAAGAAGAAAACATAATAGGAAAGCAGAATGCCTTCTTATAGAATGGACCAGATCAGATGTCTGAGTCTTGCATCACTTCCCCAGTGACAGGATGAGGTGTAATGCTAGAGACATTTTTATGCCTGTGATTGCTGTATTAATACCAGAGGACTTACATCATTTTCCACTAGATTTCATGCTTATACATCTAAATTATGCAATTTTGGTATACCAAAAAAATCAGTGTAGTTCAGAGCCATTAATGTCTACAAGGGATGTCTGGGTTTTAAATTAGCAAGCTATCCCTAATATTTTAAATTTTGCCTTAAAACATGTAATTAGGTGCCTTTCAAATGCTGCTGGCACCATCATAATTGTGTTGTATGATATCTTTAGCTGCCTTTGTGTTGATAATGGTTTCAGCTTAGAACAAGGCTGAAACTTCTCGCTGAACTTAATGATACACTTAAATCTACACTGCCTTAATTCAAGCCTAATAAACAACTGGAAAATTTTCAAGGAAAGAACTGATGTTGTTCCAGAAATCTAGATGTTTTTAATGCTGATTTTTCCATGCTGTGTGAAAGAAGAAACTGATTTGGCCTTAATTTTTAATTTATATAAAACTGAAAAAAAATCTGAATTTTCCATACTTTCTATGTCATTTGCAGAACTTTGGGGTTTGGCTGCTAGGAATGGGTTGTTTGGTTTGCCCTGGGCATTCATAGTGGAACTGCAAAACACAAGAGTAGGAAATAGCTTTTCATGAGACTTCTGTAAATGCTTCTAGTATGCCTTTTATAATGATGCCCCTGCCCAGTTTAAGGAAATAAATAGCATGACATTTGCTGAGAAATATCTTGTACCATCTTGTACTATTTAATATTTTAGCTTTATAACAAAATGCTCATGAAAAGAATGCAAAGTTGAATAAGAGTATGTTGTTTGTTCTCAATAATGGGAGGAAATGCTTGTGACTTAATAGACATATTTTATTTTACCAGTAGTGATGGTGGAAGTATGTTCTGTGAGATGATATTCTTCTCATCCAACAGAGGAAAAGAAATCTTCCATTTCACTAACATGCTCATAGGACATCAATTTACTTGGCAGGGTTATAAGATTCAGGGAATCTAAGATAAAAAGAACTGGGTTTGATGACTAACTCTGCCTTTTAAGTATTTGATTCTTTTCTGCCTTGATTCTTAATGGGGAGAGCATGGTAATTTTGCAATTAAAAAGTACTGGGCTATCAGTGTCACCTTATTGATTAATTTATAAATATTACAATTTGCTTTACTGAATTAGTTGCATGTATTATTTGTATGTCTCCAGTTCTGATGGCAACAGGAATGGTTTTGACTTCAGAAGATTGCTTTTGTTTGGATTTACAAGCTGTAGCTCCAGCATTCTTCACATTGGTTTACACTGAAGTCTTGCTAGTTAATTCACCTCCACATTTATTTATAGCAGACTTCATTCTGGTTGTATGCTCATTTTTCTGGCTTCAAGTAGTGCTTTTATGGTTCAGTGACTGCCACAAAATAAACATCCTGAAAAATCTTGATTACTGGGTGGGCAGCAGCTTGCCTGTGCCTTCCTGGCATCTGCAGTCATGCTCTGTCTGAGCAGGAGATCTTGAAACCTCTCCATCTCCGGAAGGAAGCTTGAAACTCTTCCACTCTTAGGCGGGACCCTGAGTTTCAGTCCTTCAATGATAGGTTGTGGTTTCTTCACCAAGCCTAATTTATTCCCTAGACAGTGTAGTTTTGGTCTTTTTGGAGCAAAAACACGGTATTTAGAACAAAACCTGTGCTGTGTAAGCTTTGGCTTTGAAATCAGTAAAATGATTTAAATGCAGTGCATGTTTACTAAAGGTTTAGCCAGCACTGGATGATCTCAGATCCCTCTTTGGAACTTCCTTCTTTGCTACATTTCTTGGAGTGCTGACACTTGGGAACCTCTGGCAGTTCCTCCGCTCTTTGCAGCAATGCCCTGTTTATCCTGTCAGGTAAGCCTTTGGTCTGCTTATGCCAGGTTGTGTAAGGCAACATTGCACCTAACTGGAGATAGAGAAAATGAATTCCTTGAGACTAACAACTTTGTATTTCCATTGTATTTCCATGTTTGCTCTTCCCACAGCCCCACTGAATTTCGGCTTTAAGGTATACAATAACTGCTCTATTAGACAATGCTGAGTTAGGGAGTCTCAACAGCCTGGTTTAGGTGCAATGCCTTACCTATTTTTTTGCATAACAGCCTTATTATTCATAGCTTTATTGTGTATCATTTCTGTTTCACAGCTTTTATTATCCATCTTTTGAATTATGACTGATATATTGATGTTTGTTACTCCAGGGGCAGAACAGGATCCTGTTATGGCATTTTTATTAACTATGCTGGACTCAAACAACACAATGTGTTTTTCTTTATAACTGCTTTGCAAAATTTGTGATACTTCTGTCTTTGTAGAAACAAAGAATGATCTCTGTGTCTACTGGAATTTTTTGAGACCTATGTCTACTGATAAACTGCTTCCATCATCTCCAATAAAATGGGCATTAATAACCATTGAAAGGAGCCACTCATAATAAAAGCTTAAACACTTGCAGCTAGAACAGAACATGACAAAATCACAGTGAAATGTATGATATGCTAATGTTAAGTACAGAAGAATATAATGAGGCACTTGACCACTTCGGGTTAAACTCTTGGTGACTCCAAAATGACAAAGGACTCATTAGTGAGCTATAATTTAAAAAAAAAAATCTAATAGGTGGAGGAGGAGATGGAAAGTGGGTTGGCAAGCTGACTACACAAGGGAAAAAGAGGCTAAGGAGATCATATCTTGTCAGAGTAGAGCACTCACTAAGGTAAGACCTGTTTCATCCTGCCGTGGCTGGTGGTTGTGGTTAAATCTGTTGTATCAGGTCTCTGTTGATCTGGATTTCTTTCTCAGCTCAGCTGTATGGTTTGCAGCATTGTAAAGTAGGGATGGTACTTTGTGATTCTGGTGATGGTAAACTTCAGGAGAATGTTGTGTGTTAACTCTGTATTTGCACATCATTTAGCACAGTGGGGTTTCTTCTCAGCTGAGGTTTCTGGGAGCTTTTAGCCTTAAGGAATAAAATATTTTTTTCTACTTAAAATATTAAACCATGCAGATCTTGAGAAAAAATGAAGATGACAGCTAAGTTTTCTTGTGCCATGGAAATAAACTTAATACACTTAGCTTTTGTATTTAAATATACACTTGGTACTGAAGAACATTAGCCTTGAATGGAAATATCCCACCAAATCTTTTGCACTCAAAGCCTGCTTTGAAAGAGAAGGGGTTTTTAGTCCTCTAATGTGGAAAGAGTTAGGCTATTAAATGATACTCTTGAATCTCATTGAAAAAATAACATCAAGATGCTGTCAGTATTGGTGCATTCCCAGAGTATTCACATCATAGATGTTCTTTGCAGGGGGCACTGACTAATCAGGTGAGCTATAGTTTTTTCCAGTTGACGGAACTAAGGAAAACCTCCTAATTGCAGAGAGCAGTAGAAATCTTCCAGGGGATTAGAGTGAAATCAAGCTTCTTTTGAAAGTATCAACATTATTTAGGGAAAGCCTCTTGTTGATTTGCATCAAGAATCCCCACTTCTTCCTCTCTATAATAACAGAGTATCAAGCTGGTGTGTTGTAAAATACAGCAGAAGTCAGGTGTCTCCTTTATGAGACCACTGTGGTATATTCTCTTCTACCTACTTTTTCAGAGTCTGCATTACTGGGAGCATAGTGCAGGTTGGATTAGTTGCTCTGATGAAAGCAACCAGCTCGTCTCCATCATGTTACAGAAATTAAGACAGTCCTCATGCATAATTGCCATTTATAATATCACAGAATATCCTGATTTGGAAGAGACGCAGTATTCCACACAGGGCAACCTAAAAGTTAAACCATATATCCTAAGTGCATTGTCCAAATGCTTCTTGACCCTGACAGGCTTGGGGCTGTGACCATTTCCTTGGAGAGCTTTTTAGAGTGCTTCACCACCCTCTGAGTGCAGAACTTTTTCCTAATACCCTACCTGAATATCCTGTAATGTCCTGATGGTACAGAAGGGAAAGGAACCGTGCCTCAAGAAAGAAGATGAACACATTTCCATGAAAACTGGTAATAACTGCAGGACACTCAGGAAAAATAGTCACTGGGAGGCAGCTACACAAATTGCTCTGTTGACAACAGACTGTTGATGCCCAAACTCCCTCCTAGAGCCTTCCAGCATTGAACAGGAGGGAGTCAGGATTTAATGGCAAAAGCATGTACCTGTGCTCAGAGCCACGTGTGCCCTTTAACTCCCAGTTCTCACAGGGAATGACCATAAAGGTGGCATGTTCTGCAGGCACAGGAATGACCAAGTTTCCTGTTAAGTGGACACCACCAGTTCCACCCTTTCCACCTATTAAAGGCTGTGTGGCCTATCACAACATTAAAATTGGGAACTACTGTGCTGTTACCTAACACAACACTTGGAGCTTCTTTGATGGGCTTTATGATTCTCCAGTTATAGCTGAACCCTTTGATAGATGGTGTTTCCTGTGGAAAATCAGCTCCTAGCTGGTAAAAATCATTGAGAGATGTAGAAGCCATTTGAGTCTCTTTCTTCTTCCACTTACAATGTCTGATTGTATTCAGCAGTTGTCCCTGAGGTGCCTGTGGCTGTGCTGCTTCCTCATACGTGAGGTAATAACTTGGATTTGTTGACAGTAAATGTTCAGGTGTTAAGTGTATTCTGTTTTTAACAAGTTCCAAAGAGCATACTATTGGTTGATAGCAACTGATGTGTTCACATTTATGATTCTCTATCTCTTTTCTTGTCACTTTTTGCCTTGGAAAAAGAAAGGTAATGGCAATTGTAGTGTTGATGGCCAGAGGCAAGGCCTAATTCTGGGTGTTGCTAGACCTTGTGGAATTGAACGTGTTTCTCTGCAGATATGAAGGTGAAGAACCACAAGTGAGGACTTACCTCCTTCAGCAAAGGTGGCAGTAGAACTTCCTTTGGTTTAATTGATGCAAAATTGGATCTTAAGTGAATAGTAGTCTCTTCATTCTTACATGTTTGTCTTGGCTTTAGTTTTCATTATTTTCTGAACTTAAATTTTTTAATAATAATTCATAGAGCTGTTGAAAAAACACAAAATCAAAACATAATGAAAACTATAACCATCTTTGAAATTTTGGAAGAGCCATGCACTGGATTTGTACTGGACTGTCAGTGGTACCTTTTGCAAGACCTGTTGTGTCTCTGAATTGCTTGTCTTGGATCTTAAATGTGTTTCTGCATACATGAAAACTGAGATGCTTAGGTGATCTCTTGTGAGATTAACTAAATTCCAACACAGGAAAAAATTTCTGCTTCCTAAAACTTTCAACAAAAGGAACCATTACCATTTTAATTATTCTGTGTTTATGTAGTCTATTTTTTTAATATAAGAATGTCAACACAGTGCTGCCTGGAACACTTGGAAGTCTGGCTCTTTGCTCACATTGCATCACACTGACACATAGCTCTGTTAAAACCCAAATATTTCTGTTTGCAGTCTGGAGCCCCCTCTTCTTGAACTGGATTTGGGGATCACGGCCTTCTCCTTTTTGTGGGAGTCAGGCTTTCCTGAGTCATTGACCAGCTAAAGAGTGAGTGCATGTTTCACTGGAAGTGCCTGTAGCCCCACTGTATCAGCATAGCTGTGTTATTCATGTTGGAAATATATGTCTCTTCACGGAGTCATGGCTGCATAAGAAATTTTTATATTGTGTGTGAAAGTTTTTGTTGTGGTAGCTGTCAGATTTGATGACACCACTGTTATGAGCATCAAAATTAAATTATGGTTTAGAAAGTGGGCATCACTTCGGCATTGAAGTTCATGCTTGTTTTTCTGACTTCCTCAATATAGTGGAATTCTACAAACACAATTGTGCTGGCATAGTAAGAAGTTCTCTTAAAATTTGAAGTTCTTAAATATGCAGAGCTACCCATCAGCATTCTAGTTTGCCTCTCTTCAACCCAGTTTCCATTTTCCTTCTAAAAGCTTCAGATTTGTTTTCTCTCAGCATAAAAGGATCTTCCATGTTTGTATTCCTTTATGGTTCAGATTTTTACTCTGTTTTCCCAAGTAAAGATGTACCACGAGATCCTGCTGTGTCTGTCTGTTCAGCTGCCTGCCCTCCCCTCTCGAACACCTTTTCTGCTGGAGGGCAGATCTCAGCCACACAGGTCAGGGGGTCAGCAGTCTGAGAGACAGGATGCCCCTGAGAGCCTTTGCAATATGCATAGCTGTCTGTTGAAAGGAGGGTTTGTTTATTCCTGTTTCAGCTGAGGGATGTACTAATTAGCTCATCTTTCATTAGCTATCAGGAGACAGAAGCGAACAGGTTACATCACTTCTGCTTTTATTTTTCCATTTCTTCTGCCCTTGCCTATACTTTTTGCCATTTGTTTCCCCTCTCTGAACAATGCCACTCTCTTGGGAGATCCTGTTTTTTGTCATCCTGTTATTTTGACCAATACTCTGTCTTTACTCCACAGCTGCTTATCTTTTGAACTTTGCTTGCCTAAAAATTATTGAAGATGCTGCAGGGAAACCAGCTGGGAGTCAGAAAAGTCATTGAAGCTGTAATGTCTGTCAGGAAGCAGGAAACGCAGGTTGTACTGTGGGGATTCTCTGCTTCAAGGCTGCAACCAGTGGAAAGTCTAGTGCTGCCATCCTTGACTCAAGTAACTAATCCTAGTTTGTATGCTCAGGCTCTCAGTAGCCAGCAGAAGCTATCTGTGTTTGTAAAGATTGCTGGACTATGCCCTTATTTTGAGAGAAAGATAAATTGTTTCTTGCCTTTGAAACTCCTGTAAGCAGAAGCAGACTGCACACACTGAGAAAAAAGTTGTACTTTGGGGAGCTAATCACTTGAATGTTCAACACATGGTTAAGCAGTAGACTTTAAGCAGATTATGTTTCACTGAATTGTTTTCCCTGTTTGGGTTTTTTTTTTTAACATCAAATATATCACAATGTAATTTATGAAGACATGCCTTCGAGTAGAACCACAAACACTTCCAGGGACACTTACTTCAGACAACATGTGGCAAATCCTATGAATTATGCACAGCCAATGTACGGAGAAAGGAGACAGCCGAAGGAAATTATTAGACCTCTTACTGTAGCAGTGACTGTACATTATTTTCACTTGACTGGGAAAAATTGAGTTTTATTCTAGGTTGGGGCTGAGATTGTTATTGCCAGGTGCAGTATATTAACATGCATATGAATATTTAATGGTTTCTAGGAAATGTGGTAGCTTAGTTCTCTTCTGTGCTAAACCATGTTTCTGATGTAGTTGCTACAGTCTTGTTGCAAGAGTAGCAGCATAAAAATAGATCTCAATTTTTGTAAGTGTATTATTGTAAAATGTAAGTTACACGTCAGCAAATATCCCACTCCAAATGGGTGGCTTTCATCAAGTTTGCATATACCAATTCCTGCTTTTCTTGTTCTGAAGAGTAGATTTTATGTTTTTATACTCAGGTTAATTGCATTGTTCCACCAACAGGATTTGTTCATCCTCCAGTGGAAATGCTATTAGTAAAATGCTGATAATGTGAAGTTTGGACTCTTCTGGAGTGAAAGGCCCAAAGGTTTTTCATTTAAATCCTTTCTCTGCTTCTGAGGGCTGTCAGATGTCTTCCATAGCATCTACTTCCTGAAAAAAAACCTAAAACTGTCTTTTTACACTACAGCCTAGCCCACAGTGCTTCACTGAAACTAAAAGTGCCTGACGCGGCCCGCTCTCCAACTGTCCACTCCGTCCAGCCCAGCTAGCACACGAGGGCGGAGCTCCACGACAGGCGTGGGCCGTTTCTCAGGATGTAGACGGCCAAGAATACAGCTATGGCTGCAGGGCCCTGAGCGAAGACATGCACCCAGAAGGAACAAAGGATCAGGCGAGTCCTTTGATGGGTCCACGAGGTTTATTGAGGCAAGGTCGAGAGGAACAACCAGACACCAGGGGAGGGAACCAAAGGCAGGGAGCACCTAAGAACATCAGCTTAAATACGGGGGAGGTCCAAGAGGAGGGTACAACACAACATCCAATCCAGGTATGCAGTGGGAGGAACATAAGGAGGGGACAAAGGGTCGAACTTCCAATGGGGTACAGCTTCGGTGGGGTACATGAAACTGTAACCAATCACAAGTTGGGAACAGGATAAATAACAATGAACTTTCCAGAACATTGGGAAGGGCTGGGGAGGATTGACAAGGGCTTGGGAGTGGCTTGGGACTGAGGGACAGGGAACATTCTGGGCATTTGGGAGGAGCCAGGGAGGAGTGACATTAACTTGGGAGGGGTTTAGGATGGTGTGATGGGGCAAGGGCGGGAAAGGGAGACCTGGGGCAGACCATCTTCAGGGGGAAAACATAGGGAGAAACCATTATAACAACAGGGGAAAATCAATGCACAGTGAACATAAACTAACACGCCCCAACAGGTGTCCATGGGTGACTAGGCACCCAGGACATTTGGCCCAGCTGTAGAAGTCAGTACTGGGTGGCCTTGCTGCTCCCAAAATTTCTATTACGGTTAAAAAGAAATCTGGAGGTGACATTTTAAGTTTAGATGGTTCCAGTGTGCATTACAGAAGTGAACACCTTCTGAAGCCTCATCTGTGTGATTCAAGTAATTCAAAACCAAAGAAACAGAATTCATAGAAAAAAATTACCGTCTTTTGCACCTCAGGGTTTCCAGCCAGACCTGGTGTACATTGGGAAGCTGACAAAAGTTTAAGCACCAGACTGCTGCTCTCAAGCCTATCTGGAAAACACCTGTGCCACCCATTATCACCTCTTTTCTGATAGTGTTAGCCATTTAACTCTTCCCAGATGGTGGATACTTAAATAAATTTTCTTCAGGCTCTTAATTAGATATGTTTCCATTCCACTTTCTCCTAGCTGGCCTCCTAGGAAGTGCTGTGTGATGATAATGAGCTAAATCAGAATCTTTACTCTGTGTTAAGTCTTACTTTTACCTCTGTTGCTTTCAGGACTCTATATAGGAGGTGTATGAACACATGTTGGATAAAGATAATAAAGCATCTAGTTTTTTACACTGTAAATCCATAAAACTCGTATGATTACATATCAAATGTTGATAATGCTTTCTGGCTTTACTTTTCCTGAAGATATGTGTCAGAGCACAGTGTAATAGCTATCACTATGGAGAATTCACTAATACTTCACGATATGTGTATGCAAAAAAATTACAGAAAAGATTTTACCTCTTCTGTGGAGGAAGAAGAGTAAAGGGTGAGAAGTGCCACAGTCAAATGATTAACAACATTTAGTTTCAGAAGAGGAGGTTTAAAGGTAAATCTTCATGTCCTTGTGTCTAGGCCATATGGTGAAAGGTATTTAACTGATTGATTCTCTTTCTGAAAATTCAGGTCAACTTCCTTTACGAGGGGTTGGAGTGAACATGACTCTTCTCTATTTGAAACTATCAAGATTTAGAGCAGTGCTGCCTTTCTCTGTCTAGGTTTATGTTAAGGCATTTGTGCCCATAATGATGTGTGAGACTAACAGATTTGGATTTCACGTCCAGCTGTAGATGATGTAAGTCTTAAAAGATGTTGAATTTATTCAGCGTGATGTCTCTAAAAGTTGAGATCTTAATTTTACTACAAGTCTCGATGTTTTCAGAGTTTTATTACAAATCCAGAGTCTGGGATCCTGGATGGTTTTGCTTTCTTGTTCATCATATCAGCATCTGTAGAAATGAATATCCACACTACAGGAAGATGAGGCAGTTCTGCCTTTCAGTGTATTGAACAGAATCCATGTACAGTCAAAATTCAGCATAACATTTGAAAGATCTAAAATCAGAATAGAATATCTTGATAATGTCTTTTAAAAAGCTCTGACTGAATCAGTCTTCTCCTGTGATATGTTTAGTGAGATCAAGATTTTCTAAGAGAAAATGTATTTCAATGTCTTTTCAACCACCTTCACTTTTGTCTTTTGCTCTGATGCTCCTGCTGAGCTTTGACTAGCCTTAGTTCTGGGTTTCTTGATATAGATAAGAGTTTTTAAAATAGAATCATATTAAATACCCTGATTGTTGTAAAAAATACATATGAGTTTTAGGATATAAAGATGCAATGAACTTGGAAGTAAGTGAACAGAAAGCTTATTTGTACCATGGCACAATGACTTAGGAGCTAACCCTGCAGCACTGCTGCCTGCTACAGTGCAAGTCACCAGACGGGCTTGTAATCACAAAAATGGCCTTTTACTTTTGAAGGCAATATGTTTTTTCTCTATGGGAAGTAATGAGTGTAGCACCCTACATTTTAGAGGCATTTTTTAATTGAGAGTCACAGGTGGCTTTATTTCTGTGACTCTGAGGATCTGAACTTCAGCTTAGGGATTTTCCACAATACTTTCTCCACTCTGAAAAATGCAATCACCGTGTCGAGTTTCTTCAGGCAAGCTGAAAAATTTCAGGACAGTTTAATAATAAATCTTATTTGTAAATAAGAATTGTCTTTAACTGCTGCTTTTCATCTCACTTTTATATACACAAACTCTTTTCCAGATCAGACAGCATTTTTTAGACAGGAAGCAGAAAATGCTAAGGCAGCTTCTTACTATTCAGAAGTGTCATTTAAATTTCTAGTCAGAATTTTAGACTTGCAGCCAAGATAATACAGAATAGCTTCAGCTTCACTTTGGAGTCTTCAAAGATGAGTAAATTTACAAACGAGCAAATCATACTGTAAATGTAGATGGGTTGAAATACTGCCTCACAATTTACTTCAGATATATTTACATGACTGTTATCTAGTTGTGTCCTTCCTGTCTGCCTGCCTGCCTGCCTGCCAGCCTGCCTGCCTGCCTGCCTCCCTCCATACCTCCGTCTTTCTTATTTTCAGGCTATTTGCCATCTGTGATGGAACATCATGCACTCTTCTCAACAGTAGCACTTATTTCCTCCTGTAGCCCTAGCTGCTGGAAGTAGATGTAGAGCGCTGTAGGGCTCTCCTGCTGGTGAACTTCAACAATAAACTGCCAGTGACTAACGCAGATGTTTGGTTTGCACACTGAGGGCATCATTGCCTTCACACACAGTTTCTTCTCTTTGTCCTACAGATGTCTGCATGTTTGAATTGTAGAAATGGGCTTTTTGATACCCAGAACAAAACGTTTTCCTTAAGATGCAGGAGGAAGTTATTAGTATGCAGACTCACAGCACAGCTTTTAAATTAGATGTTTCAAAAGTACTACTAGTTTGCAGGTAAACATGGCTCCTGATTTCTCTCTAACGAAATTGTTCATTCCTCCTGGATTTCTTTTGCCATGAAAACCAGGCATTGTGTTTCTCCGTATGCTATGGGGTCAAACCTATAGCTCGCAGGAGGAGCTGGTTTGGGTGTCAGAACCACTCGCATGGCTCCTAATGCTGCTACTCTGTCATTTCTTAAGTGCTGTGCTCTTGATTCCTCTGGTGGAATTCTGGTGGAATTCCTCAGACAAGTCGTCCTCTCCATGCCTGCCTTAGTTCCCTGGGCCCTGCACCAGCATACCAGTAGCCTCACTTCATACAGTGCTTTCTTAAAGACAGTGTAGAAGTTCCCTATGGTCTTAACTGTATGTGTTTTAATAAGAGCAGCCTCTGTGAGTCACAGCAGACAGGCAGGAAGAGATAAGATGTGATGTCTAACCCTTCTCCCCAAGTCTCACCATGCCCAGTAGCCTGAGAAAAGCCAAAGGAAGAAAAAATGAGAGGGGGCATAAGGGACTGAAAAGTGAGCTTCCAAGACAGACAACCATGTCTTTGTATCACAAAAAAGAGAGGACATGAGGGATAGGGAGAATGACACGGAGGTAGGATCGGCAGTGTAACACTGCCTGGCACTTGGCTGTTTGGAATATGGTAGATCTGACCTGGGGGGTCCATCACATGCTCCACTTTGATGGCCAGCAGCCAGTTGAAGTCATGACAGTCACCTGGAAACAACAGCAGTGAATCTTTGAGGAAAACACTTAACTCAAAAGATTAGAGGATGAAATGCTTTTCAGTCTCTTGGGTTTTAATCCTTGTGCATTTCTCTCCTAGTTAGTTTTCTCTTTTCGTTTACAGCATTGATTCCCCTGGAGTTTTTCATCTTTTGTTGGGGAATATGTTTTTAAATGTCAATAAAACCCTCCAAAACCCATAAAGTTCAAGTCACAGGGTGGCTCCCTCTGATGAGCTGGAGATTGACTGAGTTGAAGTTGGTGGTGTTTCTTTAAGATTGAAAATGATAGAGGAAATCAAGCCAGGCCAGCTGAGCTCTGTGGAAAGGCAATTCTGGGAAGATTATCACCCCATTAGAGCCTCTCATTCTGCCTTAGTTATGGGCTTGTCATTACTGTGGTTTTCTAGCTATCATCTTACACGTGGAAAGCATTAACACAGGATTCAGTTCCTTGCAGAATCCCCTCAAATGCATTTGTTTGTGGAAGTAAGTTATCTGTTGCATTTGATGTGACATAATAATTACAACTCCATTCTCCTGTGACAGCTTCTTGTTTTGTTCTCTTGAATGCTGTTTTTTTTGCCACAGCATTTCTTTTCTGATATATTTGTTTTATAGTTTTAAGTCCCTTTGAACAAAGGGGATATTTGGTTTTGTTCCTTGTTTAATTACCATAATTACACTTTTTCTGACTATTATGTTTGTAGGCATTCGTAACTTCTTTTGTGTTAGCATTCCAACATCTGCACTTGGCATTCCAACATCAGCTAAGTGCCTCTGATCCATAGTAAGTGCTGGCTATCATCTTCTGTGGAGCTCTTTAGCAGTTGCCTTAGAATGTCAAATATATTGCATTCTATCCTAACAGAAGAAAGAACAAATTGGAAAGACCAGTAGCACTAAGGGCAGTGTTGCTGTAGTCAAAAAAGGTATCCCACTGGTACAGGAGAAGTTGTCTCAAGTCAGTCTGATTTGGTGCACAGCAAGGAGGCATGTTTCTACTTCTTCAGAAAACAGCAGTATGTGTCCCTGTCTAGCATATCTGTAGTAGCTAGCTGGTGACCTGGCCAGGCTCCTGCTTGACAAAACCATCCCTTTCATGCATTGATGCATGGGCTAATGTTGTATCCAACCTTTCACTAAAGGGAGAAGCCCCAAGCAATGCCATGGATCAATGTCCTAGCTCCCTGGGACTAGCTGTTTCAGAGAGCCAATTCATGTCATGGGAGTATTTTCTCCCTCTTCAAAAAAAATAACCAGACCTACAGGATAAAGTATTTCCTTTACCTCACAGTGAATAACATCCTGACACCTCTGTGCTTCAGGCTTAATGCACACATGAAGAAGCAATTATATGACAGTTTCCTCCCCACCTTTCTCCGTTATTCAATTGCTTCACATTCCCATGTCCTCTCAGCACTGCCTGATCTGTTCCTTGTCACAGGTATTCCAGGATCCTCAGGACTGGCAACCTGCACAAAGATGGTGGATGAGGTATTTACTCTGGGAGTTGTAGCTGCTCTGAATTCCCTGCAGGAGGGTTTCTTCTGTGGTTGGCTGCATGAGGAATATTAGGTTTCTGAACTAGGTACTCCTGTATTTTAGTTACTTGAGTGCCTGCTTTCCAAAGGCATAGAATCCTGTGGGTCGCTGCTCTGTACCACTGCAAATCCAGTAGTGAGGTGGATGTGTTAAATGATGGTCTGATCCGCAAAACCATAAGGAAATTCTTCCATAGGAAATACGGTGAAATGTGTGGTTGTTCCTGCTGCAGGCTTTAGGCAAGAGAGTCATTTATCAAGGAGGAAGCTGTATCACCCTTCTTGTTAATGCTTTGCACATGCATTTTTGCTCAAGTGCTTGACAATATCCACTGTACTTTATGGTTGGCAGTAATAGAAATTGCCCCTGTGCTGTAGGATTTGAACTGGAAGACAGCGAGCCCTTGGCATTAGTGTCATTCTCTGGCCAAGGCATCAGAGTGCCACTTCTAGGGGAATGTATCCTTGCAAGTATTTCACCAGGGTGTCTAATGCACAGCTGACAGATAAGACAGTGCCTGTGCTTGGCGCTGTGAGAAACAGCACAGCACATAATCAGATGACAGTGTATCATGCAGGGCAAACAGGACTTTTCTTACTCTTTTTTTACTTTCATGCATGACCACATATCTGACTAACTTAGGTGAATTTTTGTTCATACACCACTGTGCCTGAGTGCAGTTGTTCTTTCTGCCCCTCCCTGACTCCGGGTATGAGGGGCTGCTGGTTCCTGTGTGAGGTGCTAGAGAGCTGTGAAAATAGATTATATGAAAATAGATTATACGGAAACTAATGGTTTAGAGTCATCACACCCTTTTAGCAAGGGGTGCTTTCTCTGGTCTCTTTCTGTCAGCAATGGAGAGAGTAGCAACTCTCTCAGAGGACAGACTAGAGTGCCAGGCACTTGGCTGCTGCTCTGAATCACTGGCTGAAAGAGAAGCAGGGTGGAAGATGAACTCTCCTAGGCCAGAGTGATAATGTAAACCTATCATAAGGGAACTTGCATGGATGGAAAACAATCCTTACCTGCAATTCCCTTGCCTGATTTTTTTTTTTCTGGTTGGATTTAGGCCTTGGTCTGACAGATCATGCAGCCTCATGTATCTTATCTGATGAGGTAAGCAGCCAGGGAGAGGAGGGAAGGTGGGCCCATATATTTCCTGAAGAGCCCACGGTTAATCAGCTAAGAGAGATCAGCCAAAGCTTCAGTCCATCTGCACTTTTGGTCCCATGACTGTTCTGGTTTGCAGTAGCCTTCTTAGCCCCCATCATATGTTGCTTTCCTCCTCTCAAAGTGGCAGCAGTGTAGTTGCAGTGAGAGCTGATAGGAAGGATAATCTTTTTTACCTTGCTAATTTTTAGTGAGATCAATACCCTAAGCATGCATAACACATGTTAGCACAGATGCACTGCTCTCAATCCAGCTTAGGTCAGCTTATGTTGCACCTCTGCAGTGTGCAAAGGGCAGTCAGATGGAGACTGCTTAACAGCAAGTGCAGAGATAGGCAGCAAGGTTTCTGCTCTCTCATAATACCAAGTTTGCTATAATATTAATAACAATTCTAATTTTGATAGTGCCTGCAGTAAACAGGATGCCTGTTGGATTTTTGTTCTGCTATATTTCCTTCTTCCTCAAAGAACCACACAGGTCTTGTTTCCAGAGCACAAATGTGCGTTTATCCTTCTCGTCCATTGCTTTATCTGAATGTCAGAGCTTGGGTTTGCCTCCCTGCTGTTTTCTGAGGTCAGCTGGATTTTAGGCAGTGAGAAGTGGTCCATGATAGAGAAACTGTGGCCAAATACAGTCCTGTCAAACTGTAATGTTCTGCTTTTATTCACAGCAACTGCTCTTAGACAGGTTCATAGTGAGATAATACTCCTTCATTTAAAAGTGCTTTCTAAAAAAAGTATTTTAGGTCCTTCGTAACAATCAAACTTCCTACTGGAATGTTGCTTACTAAAAACACTAAGCAACCCACTTCTTTGCTCTTTCTCTTCTAAAGAAGTTAAAAAAATTTATGGTACAGAAACATTTTGGGTGAATAAGTCACGGGGCCTTATTGAACTCTGTCACAGAAGAAGGTAAAACATCTCAGATCAAATGAGAATCTGGCAGAAATTGAGAATGAAATCCCTATTTCCCAGGTGTTATGTTTGTACTGTCTTCACCCTCATCCAAGCAGCTGTTGTCTTTCCTGCGTTAGTTCCGGCATGGCATGCTTATTGCCACACAAAATCCACATTGTTCTTCTATATGCAGCATTTTTCAAACAGATGTTTGATATTTAGATGGACGTGTTTGATAGAAAGGTCACCATTCTGTGCTGCACAAGAATGAGCAGGACTGCATCCAGTCATTTGATCAATACTGCTATCGTTGTGAGCTGTA
This sequence comes from Rhabdornis inornatus, assembly GCA_013397075.1. Taxonomy (NCBI): domain Eukaryota; kingdom Metazoa; phylum Chordata; class Aves; order Passeriformes; family Rhabdornithidae; genus Rhabdornis; species Rhabdornis inornatus. Next base: position 369,468 of record VWZS01003247.1, on the reverse strand, counting down.
AACGGCTTACTAGACCAGACCTTAACAATGGATGTCTCGTATTGAAGATGGTGCAGTATTCTGTATTTTTATGCAGAAAAGGTACAGTTTTCTGAGCTGACCTGGTTTTTACTATATTTCTTCTGAAATAGCACACCTATATTGAGATGTTCATCTACAGTCTTTGGTAAGGAATGTCATTAATGTCACAAAGTCTTGTTCTATGTTTGTACAAAAGAGTTTTTCAGTCTTTCAGTTTAAAATCTCATTTATTTATCAAAGCAGATTCTTCTGTCCTCTGATGCTCATCCAAACGTTTGCCATGTAAGCTGCCTGCAATGGAGCAAATGATTCTGCTTCTCCAAATTTATTTTTTAAAAACCTCAAAAACATATGGGGAATACAGAGGGAACATATGCCTGCGAAGTAAAACATCCTGGTAAATAGAGAGGAGCATCCTCAAACCAGTGTGTTGTACACGGCTGTCTGGTGCCTGTGTAAAAAGATACTGGTAGTATTTTATTTTACCCCCAAACAATTAAGGTTCTTGCTATCCATCCCTCCTTGCATTCAGAGAACATCAGTGGAGGTTCTTGAGCAACAGCAGCATTTATCAGGATGTCCATATAGGGCAGTGGGAATACAGTGAAGGCATCCAAAAACCCATTTTCCGAAGGAGACCTGAAACTGTTACTGAGGTAATTTTGAATTCATTTGCCTGGGGGCACCATCCTGAAGTCACCCATGCAGAGAGGAATCCAGAGGAAGGATGCAGGTGGTGGTGAATCCAGCCCAGATCAGAGGCAGATGTATTTGGTATTATAGGAGCAGTGAGTGGCCAGACAGTGTGTTCTCTTGCATAGCTAATTAGTGCAGATTTCTAGTAAGACCAAGTGTCTGACGTGTCACTGCGCTCAGTTGGTGGAGTATGCCCTGTGTGGCAGCTCAGAGAACAAGGATGGCACTTTTTCTTATTATAGCTCAGTGAACAAATGCATAGGTCTGAAGGTGCAAATTGGAAGAAGTCTGGCCCTCAGGAGAATGCTGACAGTCTTGTCAAGTATTCACCTGCCAGATACAGTCTCTGCAAGGCTGCTTATTCTCCTGGATCCACTGAAAGCTTTTATTTCTTGCCTTACATTTCCTTTGGCAGCAGTTGTTTAGATCTTTTTACTTGGAGATTTAAATGATACAATTTCTGTCTAAATCAAACTGACTAATGACATACTAAAAAAAAATCAGAATTTCTTTAGCACAGGAAATGGCAAGGTTTGGAACTTTTGTTTACATCTTAATTACAAGCTTTTTATAAATTAAAAGACTGAAACTTTGCAGAGGAGGGAAGTTTTTAATTAAAATCATTAGATGTTTTAGAATTGGAATATATTTGTTCTCCTTTGTTAAATCAGAATGCTTAACAGCTTTCTTGATTTGTTTTGATTTTTTTATTTTAAATCACCTCTGCCTGCATGGTGCTAGCATCCTCGTGGGTGAAGATATGCTTTGAAAGTATCTTTCCTTTTCCTGCACGACACGGGTGGATCTACAGCACTAGCAGTGGTACTTCCTGCAGGAGTGACTGCAGGAAGTGCTCAGGAGAGGCAGGCTCTCCAGCTTGATATTCCCAGCAAAACACCTGAGGCAGGTCAAGCTGACACCCTTGATACAGGATGGCAGTGAGGAAGGATCTTTTTTGAAAGTTCTAAGTGTCCTACCCTGAAGTGGAACTCTGGTGCACTTCTATCAAAAAGGTGGTTTTATGTCTAGTCTTAGTGATGATTCATTAAACGACTAACTGTTCAGCAGAGTTAAAATGTTGCAGATGTGCTTCTCACTCGAAGGACATGAAATAGGTCTTCAGTTACCATCTAATCACACTGCTTCCGTCAGAGACTACACTAATTCTGGGTGGCTTTTCCGCCCACTCTAAGGAGCTCAAGCAGCTTGTTTGGCTTTGAGTATGGACTGCTTGTAGGTCTGCTGGAAAACTTTTTCCTAGCAAGCTGGCTTACAACCAGCTTTTTCTATTCAGGCTATTTGCTTTTCTGATCTGACTCTCTCCTTGAAGAGTGCCATATACCTGTGTGACTAGAGGACTCTATGGAAAGTTGGAAAAGCTTCCTTGGCTCCCTCAGAGGAGGCTGAGCTCAGCAGCCTGGCTGGGTACCATGTGCAGTGATCTTCCAGACCAAGGGAGGCTTTTGACTACTCCTGTCTCTAAAGCAGTTTTGTAAATAGAGCTGTAGGGGGGAAAAACAAGTCTAATTGTAACTCCTTGGTAGATTTCTATATTTGCAAGCAGTTTCCAGGTAACTTGACACAGTTTTGGGCAGGATTGTTTGTTCTCCAAGCAAATTCATTTTGTTTGGAAGTTGGAAGAGGGAGTTCCTTCTGAGTTTAGCTGGATTCATCTGGGTGTTACAGTTCTGTTGAGTCTTCTGACAAGCCTTTCTTCATACCTAAAGTTCTTTATTTTCTCAGATTTTGATCTCATTGGTTAAAGCCAATACTAATTTGCAATGAAACTGGGTTTTACGGACAGGGGAAGAACCATTACCTGGAACAGTGCGTCAGAAAGGCTTAACTTGCAGAACGCTTAAGTGTGGCGCTGTGGCGACCTTGAAAGGCACTCCCACCCTGTTTCCCTGTTGGCCCCTGCGCCCTAACCCCACCCTTGTGACACCCCCATGTCCCCTGGTAATTGGTCTCTGATACTTCTTTCCCTGCCCTGCTCATCCCATGTACCTAACCCAAAGCCCCAGGCCATTGCTTTTGCCTTTGTCTCTGAACTCCGGGATTGTGCACAGGCGTGGCCAAAATAAACATCCCTGTAGAACCCCTGCAAAGGCCCATCCTGTTTCTTCACCTGCGTCACCTCAACAAGAACCCCGACCACAACAAATGGCGCATCGAACAGGGACGGATCACCCTGAGAACACCTGAAAGAATTTCTAACCACACTGTGGTGAGTTTGAAATTTTGGGGCACTTTTCGTTTTCCTTTTTCTCTCGGGTGCTGGAAAAAGACTTGGGGTGAAATGCAAGCAGGAACCATCTACCCTCAGCGAGAAATTTTTTCTACAATTTTAAAGAGACTCTTCGTCAAAACAAATCTTATTTTTCAAGGGGGGGTTTGAAGTGCTTTGTACACTGGTTGTTTAAACATTTTTCTTATGTTTCACAAAATTCTTTTTTAAAGGATAATTTTTTAAAAGAGGTGTGGGAAAAGCTACACAGTGAGGAAGACTTCCCATTTGTACAATTTTGTTGTCTCTATCATTTAATGACTTCAGGTGTTCAGAGTCTTGATGCATGTTCAGAAAATGCTGAATCCCAGCCAAAAACCTCTCCTCCTCTCCGTGTCCCTACACCCCCTCTCCTGTTACAAGAAAGCTCCGACCGCATAGTCGCAGACGTGTGGCCGCCCGCAGGCTCCCAAGATGGCAGAAACCGCGTGGCTGCAGGCACAGGATCTCCCTTTCTGCCCCTTTCCACGTCGAGTCCCATCCTCTCCAGTTTGGAACCCTGCCTCCAGGCACGCTCCGCCCTCTGAGTCCCACAGTCCCAGTCCCAGAAATGAGGGTGAGGGGGTCAGGGGCGCAGCAGCCAACTCGCAAATTACAGCGGCGCTAGTCGAAAGCCCCACTCATAAGCCCGCTGTAACCACGCAGCTTGGGGAGCTCTGCGGAACCAAAAGCGAACATATTCACCTTGGTTACCATGGCACTGCAAGACGCGGTGCAAGCGACGGGTGCCGCTACTCCCCTCAGGCACGTCCGTGCTGAGTAGTTGTCGCCGCGGGGATCCTGTGGCCACTCCCCTGTCACTGCCCAGGCCAGGACCGCCCCTCTCTCAGCAACCCCGCCGGCTCCAAGCGAAGCGGCGAAACGGGAGCCGAGAACAGCAGTCTGCCCTCGGAGGGTCTGCGCTGCTCACAAGAGCACCTGCAGCGTGCCGCCGCGCCCCGCCAGCCCCAGCACCGGCCGCGCCACAAGCCACGCCACCAGCGTCAGCAGCAACGCGAGCTGCGCCGCCACCGCCAGTGTGCCGCGTCGCCCGCACGCCAACTGTGCTGCCCTCACAGCTGTGCTGNACAAGACCTATTGAAGTCCCAGTGCAAGGCATCAAACATGCACCAAACTACCCACATCCTAGAAGATGCTGTCCCCCACACAACAACCAAAGAAATGGAGCCCAAAGCCAACAGCCATCAAGCCACAGCAGCAACCAAAAAAGAACAACACAGAACACCGACCAGCTCTCCTGCAAGCAGAAGCCCTTTCCTGTAGTTCCAAAACCTCCCAAACTGATAAATCACACTCCTTTAAGTGCCTTCTCTTAATCCCTTTTACCTCCTTACCTCCCTCCCTATTTCCTCTTTTTCAACCCCCAAAATAAATCAAACTCCTTTCAAAATTTCCCCAAATCCTATTAACATTTCTTTATGTTCCCCCAAATTCCTACCTCCCTTTCCCCTCCATGGTCTCCCTCCCACAGGCATGCTTCTCCATACCTTTGCTACCCAGCTACCAATCCCTTTTCCCAAAATTCCATCTTAGTACAAAGGGGGGGATGATACAAGGGGGGAAAGAAAGGAAAGTTTCCTAAGGTAACAACTTTTTCCTTCAAAATTAATGATTTTTATTTGGAGTTCCAACAGGTACCCCACTCCCACTCTACCTCGTACGGCTCAATCACAGCCAACCACATTGCTAACAGCCACCAAAGTTCCAGTCTATGCTAAAGAATCCCTTTCCTTAATTCGGTTTCCTGACAAGCCATGCCAAGAAAACCTCACCTCCCTTCTACCAGCTCCAAGATACTTCAGAAAGACCTGTTCGGACACTGGGGACTCAGGGAATGGCTTGCATTTTGAAAATTGTCTTATAAATGCTTCTGATTGTTTTATCGTTTTGTATTCTATAAGTTGCCTCAAACATTTAATTTTAAAATCCCTAAAAGAAGCCTTCTTAATTAATAAAGAAATGGGGAGCTGTGGAGACCTTGAAAGGTATTCCCACCATGTTTCCCTGTTGGCCCCTGTGCCCTAACCCCATCCTTGTGGCACCCCCATGTCCCCTGGTAATTGGTCTCTGATACTTCTTTCCCTGCCCTGCTCATCCCATGTACCTAACCTAAAGCCCCAGACCATTGCTTTTGCTTTTTCCTCTGAGCTCCGGGACTGTGCGCACGCGAGGCTAGAATAAACATCTCTGTAGAACCCCTGCAAAGGCCCATCCTGTTTCTTCACCTGCGTCACCTCAACAAGAACCCCGACCACAACACTGAGCACTTACTGTCTTTGCTTTCCATTGTCGGTAAAGAGTTCTTTTGTTTCCTTCTATCAGCATTTTGTTCCTTCAAAGCAGACAAAAGTAAATGTTACTCAAACCCTTTTCACAGCTACTATCTTATTCTTACTGGCTATCTTATTCTTGTTCTTCATAACCTGAAAATTTGTGTGAACAAGTAAAAATACATCTCCAAGCTTTTAGATGACACCACTTGTTTAGAATTTGTAACTTGCCTTTGGACTCCCGTCATTTGGACCTTGCTATTTGTGTTTAGACATACAGTGTGGGACACCAGGATCATACAGTTTTCAGCCCTGTGCGAAGGTAGAATGACATTTACAGTAGTAGTCTTGTACCTTTCTGAGCAGTATTTCTGGACGTGCCCGCAAACAGGTCATGGCACCTGTGGAGTCACTCCCAGACAGCTGTGGTTTCACCATTAGCGTTTGATGTGTGTCGCCTGCAGTCTCATCTGAGCTTGGCACTGTGTTCAGCATTGAGCAGGCTTATGGTGATTTGGATATAGGAGCTGGGTTATAGATCACTGTCCTGAGGAAGGTGCAGCTAGTTGTGAAATGATCATTGTTGTATAGAGAAACCACAGACGAGGCTTTTAGGTAATACTTAGCTTGGACATGAGTAATACCTACAGTTTTACACTGAGTCATCTGGGACGACTTGAACTTCATGCAAAGGTAGTCTTCTTTTCTTTGTGATTTTCACATGACAGGATTATGACAGATTATCACCAAAGTGACAAAGCAGTAGTTTAACACTAAGATGAAAATGTCTATCCATGCAGAGAGGACTGGACTGATGCTTCCGTAAGTAAGCACTGTTGCTGTACTTTTACAGATTAGATGCAGAAAGTTGTGAAAATGCATGTTTTGCAGAAACTGGAAAAAATAAATGCTTTTCTACTGGTTTATCTGTATTTTTGTGCCCTTTAAGGTATGTTGATAGTTTTTAAATGGATAAGGAGTAGAATAATTTGAGGCAAAGAACTGCAGGTGACTTGGGAAGGATTGCAGGTAACTTGAAACTGAAGGTCAGCTGGGTTTACGTTATCCGCTGTCTGTTGATAAGCTTAAGTAACTACAATGGCTTGTCACCATAGTTTTCTTTTCCAGGAGCTGACCTGGTTTCTCCTTATCTCTCTACCTGTCTTCGTTCTATAAATATTTCTGATGAGAACTTCAGTAACTTATTTCATGCAGAAGTAGCAATTTGCTTGCCTAGAACACACTGGCATCTCTCTCTGCTCCCCCTGCCCTTTCCAGGAGATGCTCTCCTGCCCTTTGGTCACAGCAGCTACTTTGAGGCAAAGGGGACAGATTCTTGTCAGCAGTTTGGCCATTGCAATCCTGGGTTCATCTGACCTGAGTGGGTGTGCACTGCCACACTTACGACTTTCTAGTCTTTACTTAATCCTTCTCTTTCAACTCTTTACCCAGTACTCCTGACTGACTCTTAACTCAACTTTGTTTAAAAAAAAAAAAAAAATGGCCTTAAGGTAAACATTTGGAAATTTAGCACTGTTGTAAAACCAGTATCAGGAGTATTCAGAATATTCCTGATTAAGGAAACTTAACCCAGGATAAAGCCTTGTTTGGCAAATTGTCAGAAGCCTGTGAGACTCATATTGCTTTCTGGCACATCTGGTTTGTCCTTCCAACTACCCTTGCTTTTTTCCCCAGTGGGTATCTGTGTTTACTGCATTTATTATTACCAAAAAAGTTTCTGTAGTATTTTGCTTATGATTGGATGATTTTGCTTATGATTGGAAATCTCTATCTTACAGGATGGAGTTTTCTCCATTGTAGATGTCACATCTTTCATTTCTTCACTAAGTTGTGCATGGCCTTCTATGAATTACCAATGTTTTTTCCCAGAACAAAGAATAACTATTTTTGCAGGTTACCACTTTGCCATCCAGCTGCTATGGCTGTTAATGTGCTTCTCAGAGCTGGAACTTTACGCTTACAAAACATCAAGATTCAATTTCAGTTTACCCAGGGAAAGAGCCTAGGAGCTACAGCTACTGCCCTGCCCATTGCAATTCTTCTCCTTTACTCACTCCAAGGCAGCTTTTGCTACCAGGATGTCTATTTCCAAATGAAGATAAGCTGAAAGTATAGACAGTAATAGGGGTTTTATAGCCTTTTTTTGTAAAGGAATTCTGAACTAAGCAGGTGAAGCATTCATCCCTTGGCCATTCAGTGGAGGTGCCCTAGGTGGCACATCTGTTTCCTACAGCTGGTTTTGGTGTCTTTGCTTCTATAGAGCAATCATCAGACCTTGCTGGAAACCTTAATCACCCATATATCTGTTGGAGAGAAACATTTGCAGAATACACAAAACAGTGAATTAATGCAGATACTGGGTTCTACGAATCATCAACTTTAAATTTTGTTAGTTCTGATATTTCATCTCATTAAAAAACCAGGAGTGATATTTTTCTTTTTTTTTTTTTAACTTCTAACAGATTGGAGACTGTTTCCAGGGGACCTGGAAGTATGCAAATTATTTTAGTCCAAGTTCATTTACTAGCAGATACTATTCTTCATTTTACTGTTGGGTGAGTAAGCAACAGTCACCTACAGTCTCACAGGATATTTTTTTCTATTCCCATTAGCAGAAACCTCGGGTGGTGGGAGCTTTCTTTTCCTGCTGCTGTGACTGAAGATAAATTTAATTAAATGTGGTCCACAATCCAATTTATACTTCCCTGTAGCAGGAAGAATCTGCCCTGTGACACTGAAGGATTTGTTTTTTCCCCAGATGCTGTTAGTGGAATTTGAGGCTCTGAGTAATTGGGTTCAAAACCATCCTTTGAGGCAGGCATTTTATTTTCTTGCTTAGGCGTTACACCTTCTACCAAATCAGAGCAGTACATAGACAAATATATTTGAGGCATGGCAGAATTTATCTAATCTTGTTAAGCAACCTATAAAAATACCTATCTGTTACTACTCTCATATAATAGCTGTAATCAACCAGCATGGTGATTATCTGATTATCTATTTTACATTTATTAGTACTCCAACAGACAGAATAAGTATTTCCATCATGATAAGGGTTATTCTTTTGTTTAATTAGTAAAAATACAAATTTTCTGTTCAAAGTTTGGTGTACCGAACTTTTTTTTCCGTTCCCAAAACATGATGTCCTGTTTCTTAAATTCTCTGTTGAGTCAAATGCTGTATTATTTGCTATGTGAAAATGAGACAAGACACTGAAATTTACTTTTGGATAGTATCATAGTCATGCTCAGAAGACCAGTAATCCCTCACTGTGGCTTTGGTTTTGCAGACTTAGGCCAAGTCTCTACTAAAAAATTATGCAGATTAGGGTCCATCTGGTCTGACAGACATACTCCTCAGCCAGACTCTCACTCACTTTTACAGTTAAATCTGTCCAAGAAGTATGAAGCATGGTGATAGCATTGCATTCAAAGATTGGCTGGGTGGCAGATGCCATCCTTCCCTCAGCACCGAGTGGGTGAGTGAGGAGCCAGACCTGATCCCCACTGCTGCCTCACCAATGCAGGGCTGTCCCTGGTCTGTGCTGCTGGAGAGCAGGGTGCTTATGGGCAGGGGCTAATGCTCTGCCCAGAAGTGTGCCAGCATCCGAAGTAGACTCTGCAGCTCTGGCATGTTGCCCAAGACAGTTTCTTTGCACCACTTGGTTGGCCAGGGTACACAGGGCCTTAAGTAACTACCAGGGTGTACTCAGGTGAGTAATTAGCATGGGATATGGACATAGAGTTTTAAAACTGGTGTTGGAGGCATCTCAGTGGCATACATGTTTGTCTCACTGAAGAAGAGGAACATCATGGGTCTGTCGCAGAAAAGTACATGTTTTTTTACATGTTTATTTGGGAAGAAAAACACAAAGGTGCTCAATGTATTAGGTTGGGGGGTTGGAGTTAAATGTATCAAAGCTAAATGAGCAACAGTGAAAGTATTTCACTGTATATTAGGCTGGACTGAAAAGTGATATGGGTAAAATACTGGCACACAGCACAGATTACTGTTTCCTTTTTTGTGGTTAACTTCACTGTTACTTCACCTTAGAACTTAAAGAGCTGTCACTGAAAGTCATGGCTGGCTTAAATGCATGCTTTTATATATGACATGCAGCAGAGTGTGTGTCATCCTAAAAATGTTTTATTGACCTCCTAAAGATGTGCCATGCATGGAGAGTCATTTTCACAGGATATAGGGAGGGAATTTTCACTAGTTATTAATATCTGAGTCTTATCACAGTGATAGTTACCAATGTACAGGAGATGCCATATCTGATTGATGTGCAGATTCATGCTTTCTTGCTTATCCTGCTGCTTAAGAGTTCCTGGCCTGCACTTCTACCAGCATAACTCTTGTCTTAAGAGCTGTGTCACCTGCCAGAGGTTCAGAATAATTGATTTTTTTGTTAAGGCACAGCTCTCAACATCTCATTTCTAGAAGAAGCCTTCAGATGTTTTCACTTGTCAGCTCTCCACAAGAGATATTAAGAAGGAAGGAAGGGTTTTATTGTGACAAATAAGTAGAGCTTAACAAAATGAAATGGTGCTGGTCTGGATGCAATCTGTACTCACATCTGTATTGTCAGGAGGTTTATGCTTCTCTGGAGGTAGAGGATATGTGCCCATACTAAGACTGGAGTAATTTCAGGGTAGTGTTGGTGGATGAGTGATGCAGTGTCTGTTGCAGGGTGGATACTGCTGCACTATTCAGAGGCAGCTCCATCCTCAGCCTTGCAGCAGCTGAGGCAGGAATTCAACCTGATTTCACCCAGTTGACAAATAAGGAAGCTAATTAAGAGTATTAGGTTTTCATTACTGTTTGGATTGTGACAAACTGGGTTTTCTTTCCCACTGGACCCCCTGGTTTGCTTTGATTTTTTGTCTCATAGAGTGCTAATGCCAATCAGGCCTTCCCGACATGATGCAAAGAATGTTTCCGAGGAGACCCACGTGTCATTTTCCTGTTCTATTGGCAGTTACATCGTTGGTGAGAAGATAAGAAAGATTCGGGCATACTGATTTCTTTTTAATTTTCTCATGTGCCCAAAATTTAAGACTGCAGGGAAAGACTCATGGTATCTTTAATAAGCATTAAAAAAATGACGATCGAAGCCCTTAAGAAGCTTCAGAATAAATCATTATTCTGTCGTGGATCTTGACAGTTTAGATGCCCTAAACAGGTTTTTAGACACCTACTTTATGATCACCTGTCTGCTTGGCAAACAGAGTCTTTTTTCCTCTCTCCCTCTCCCTCTCCCTCTCCCTGTCTTTCTTTGCAGAGCTGCTTTGCTCATCTAGATGTGGGGCAGTTGGATTTACGGAGAGTGTCTGCTCCCACAGCAGGAGATAAGGGCTGATCAGTCTGGTGAAAAACCTTGAATCAGACTGTTGACGCAGAGGAGGCATCTTTCCCTTTGCTCTCTACTCTTCTGGTTGGCAGTGTTTTGAGATGAGCTGAGCTTTTACTGTTGAGCAAAATGACATTCCTTCTCCTCTGAGGAACAGAATTTTTTGTCCTCAGTCCCAGCTCCTGTGACTACAAGGACAGAGTATGCCAGGCTCAAGGTTTGGTAGGACATAGTGCCAGCACTTAGTTATGCATGAAAAGGAGCAGTTGCCACAAAAGCAGTGGCACTCAAAGTGTGGTACAGGCAGACTGCCTGCTTAAATTCATGGTCGCTTGGCAGCAGCACTGTGGCAAAAGTGTCCTGCCAAGTCATGAGCTGGCATACTGCCCTCCTTTTAGACTTGGACTGTAGGCAGCCAAGTGACCAGCAGCTGTGGCTGTGAATAGCAGGAGGGCGTTAGTCCAAGAACAGCAAGAAGAAAAGCTTCTTCTTCTACATCTAGAGATTTTCTTGGCTCTTCTAGACATGTCTGTCATTTCAAAACGATCTGGAAAGTAGAAGGTGCCCTAATGCAGGTGCCCTTTTGCAATCCTGTCCACTGGTATCCCCCAGTTATAGGATTCTGCATAGGCACATGTTGTTGCCCAGTCTGTGACTGCAGTAGGCAGGAGTGTGTTTGCTTGAATGTATAGAATGAAATCTGCAGCTTCAAGGAGAGGATTTATTGTTTCTCTGCTCCCTTTGTTTGAGGAGGGCAACGGAAGTGACCCATAAACAATTGTCTGCATCCTGCAAATGGCTTCTACAGCGGCCTTCCTGCTAGGGGCTGCACAAAGATTGGTTTTTATCTTTAAGGATGCCAAAGCGCTTGAATGAATGTGGTTTACAGTTTCTGAAGAGCTTGACAGATGTCAACAGAGGCTTCAGATGGCTGACTCTTTGTACAACCCTTCACATAGCAAGCATGATTCTCACTCCCCATCCATTTCTACACTACAGCCTGAAGATGTGATCTGTCACAGGCAACCTCAACCACATCCCCCAAAATTCCCAAACAAACAAAAAATCTGAAATTTATTCTCTGGAAAATAGCACAAAGTCAAACATTAAGTTAATGCTGGGGTGTGCATGGCAGAGGTTGCACTTCAAGTAGTGACATGTATAAAACTGTATGCTCAATATATTAAGTGAAACTGGTGGGGGTCAGGGTGGAACAAAGTCTACAAAAGCCCTGCCTACAGAAGCTCAAGGGTATAACTGTCTCTGCAGCCACACTTTTTTCATGCTGAACACAGGGAAATGATTTCCCCTAGTCTGTCATAGAAGGTTAGTGTTGTGGTATGGGCTCATGATCTATTTAAAGGCATTTCTGCAGCAGCCTCCAAGATCTTTACCCCAGCATCTCTCATTAGCTGTCAGTCTGGTGGAATTTCCTGGCTTTTGAAGTGGATTTTCCTACTTGTGGTCAAAGAAAATGGCAACAAGGACCTGGGCAAAAGTGTGAGCCAGACTCCCTGCTGACCACAGAGCTTCCCTCACCATTTGTCATAGAAATACTTCGATAGCTTTCTAGCCAAGTCTCTGAGAAATAAAAACTTTACAGCACTAACATCTTCAGGCTGTGTATCTCAGAGACAAGTATTGGCAGCTGGGTCTGAGCACCCACCATGGATCTGACACCTCTCATCATCTTTAACTTCTTGTCTGTTGAGAAGAGCAATAATGTCCCTGGGAAGTGTGGGAGCACTAATTGGACATGGCATTAAAGAGTACTAGATGTGCACAGGGACACCTCCAGGCCCTTCTCCGTGATTCCTGCTGTGGTTTCTCTGCTGGCAGCATCCTCAGTGCGCTGGAGATAAGTGCTTTCCTCAGACAAAAACCTAAACTGGAGATGTTGGCCAGCTGCATGCAGCTGGACCAAAGCTCTGCTCGTCTTGACAAAGAAGCCAAAACCAAGTCCTTACAAAGGCAGTGGCTGGAATGAAACTGAAATGATCAGTCCCTCATGCAGCACCCTGACTTCTAGCAGCAGGGTTAGACATGAGCAATTCTTGATGCTAAATAACTGGGGCACAATGAGAGGCATAGAAGACTCAAGTGTCTTCAAGAAGGAACTGCAAGATGATTAATGCTACAATAGCTGCTTAATTACAAATGCATGTTGGTCGCCAAATTGTATCTAGGCTGAATTTAAGGTCTGTATCTTTTCCTGTGAAATGTGGTCTGGATATTATTGGCATGGCAATGAGGGATGTGTTGATAGCTCAGTGGGTTAAAAAAAATTGTCTAAGTGTAATGGTTTAGAAATGCAAAGTCTAAGATACCATGTATTGGTTTTAGTGCATTTGATGAGACATTTTTGAGTGTTTTAAAAGTAATCTTTTTTTTTTTCTTTTTTGTTTTGTGAAGGAGACATTTGGAAGAAGGTTATGTGGCTTTGTCTGGTTACCCAAGAGAGAAAACCTGCAAACATAACAATGTCTTGTGAGAGCCTCTATACTCTCAAAGAGTTCTGTTGAGTTACTTGTTTTTGTGATCTTTTGAAGGGTGAGGCCTGGAGGCTGTTGGTATGATTATCCAGTAATACCACTGGGTTAATATGTCTGCATAGTTTGTATATTGTAATCATGACTTAAATATAGCTCCTAGCCAGGCAGGGTGAGGCAACAGGTGAGAGGCTTGTGATGCAGCTGAGGGGTGTGACTGGGTAGACATGTCCTGCTCTATGGCATTTTCCAGAGCTTTCAGCAAACACCACAGCCCATGTGTCTTGGGGTGACTGTATGATGCCTGTATCCCCAAATCATCTGTTCGGTTGGTGTTGAATATTGAATTCTGCAGCTTTAAGACTGGTTCCAGGAGTGAAGGGGGGGAAAGAAGAAGTGCACAGTGTGTTATCAGAGACTGCACTGGCTTCCCCGCATTGCTGCTCACAGACTGTGTTGTCTACAGTGGACAGCAGCAGAGAGCTCTCCTTTGGTTTTGGTTGGTTTTCCTGGCTAGCTGAGGCAGAGAAGCTCCCTGGACTGTGGTTTTTTTTTCTTTTTCCTGGAACTGTTTAAACCTGCTCTGGACTGAAAAATCCAGAAGAGCACCAGGAGCTCACACCTGTGGCCCACCAGGCCTGGCCTGGGCAGCGGCATTTCCCAGTGCCAGAGGGACTGAGAACAGACTGAGTGAGCTGGACTGCAACCCACGGAAGGGACTCTTCTAAATCTGTCATCTCTTCAAAGTGGCGAAGGTTTTGCTGTTTAGTATTGTTCATTTTTGTGCTGGGAAGTGTTTTGCCTGTTAAATAAACAGTTTTTCTTTTTCCACTTCTCTCCGAGGAAATATTTGTCCCCAAACCCGCTGGGGGAGGGACTGCTCAAATCTGTTTCATAGAGGGACCCCGTTCAGAGGTTTCCTCCCAAATTTGCCCTAAACCAGGACACCATGTCAGGGCTGCTCTGCAAGCACAAAAGTTAGTTCCACCTAAATGGGAGCTAAGAGTGGCAGGCTGCAGCAGCTCTTGGAGTGGCTCAGGCAGGAAGCATTTTGAGGCAGGTGTTTTGATAGCACCATGAAACATTCTTTAGAGTTGCTTTGCTGGAGAGTTGTTTAGAGAGTTTGTGGTGGTCTGAAAGGTCTCCAAGGTCTGAAAGGCTAGGCATAGCCTAGTGCAGCATGGCTGGAGCACTGCAGTACTGCAGGGCAGGGATGGGGGTGGGCATTGCAATGGGGAGTTCTGTAGTGGGACAGCAGCTCTGGTCTGTCCATGGGTTAATTTGGTTAATACTATGTGTTTACAAGTTGTGAGCTAGTAAGGTGAGGAGGGGGGTTTCCTGTGACTTTTTTGGGATGTTTGATGGAGCCTGGTGCTTTTGTGTGTGGAAGCGAAGGTGAAAAACTTTGTTCCATGCTGGTGTGTAGCCAGCATTAAGATTCTGTCACATTGTAGTGTATCTCAACAGGTTCCTTGAGGGGGGGGGGGGGG
>VWZS01003247.1:210473-354821 GCA_013397075.1 Rhabdornis inornatus | reverse complement strand
GGTGGGCACTGGCCTGTCACTGGTTACATACATGTTCTTCAGGGTAATACAGTGCTATATAAGTCACTTTTTGTAATACTGTACTGTAATTTGTAATACTAACTTGAGTTATTTCTGGTTATGATTTGAGTGATGTCAGTAGCTCAGCTGCATCTGCTCTGACTTAACTTTCAAAGCAGCTGTAATCTTGTCTCTTTACTTTTCATGGTGCACAGATTTACCCACTTGTCAAGGAAATCAAGATTTGTTGAAAGGTTAGAGTTACATTTTCAAAACTGGCAAAAACAAAATCTAATTTTATACTTAATGTAGTAATTCTAGTGGAGGGTATCTGTGAGGGCATAAATAAAATAATTTTTAACATGAAAATCTTTAGAAATAAAACTTTATTAAGTTTATTGATTTAATTGTCATCAAATTAACTGCTTCCTCACTTTGATTGGGTGTGCAAATCTTGGACAAAGTGTAGGGTGGATTTAATTTTTTTTTTCCCAGTTGATGTGATCTCAGTCTGTTCAAGCTGCAGTATAAATGGATGGGATTCCTTTTGAGCAGCCCCTGGCCAGAAAACCAGTGAGCATGACTCAAAGCAGCCGAGAGAAAGGAGGAGAAGATGCTAACTCATCCAGGGTTTAAACAGGTCTTTTCCTGGCACAAAATAGCCTGGCTATTGGACATCAGCCACTCAGCAGAGAAGAACAGGACAATGTCATTGTCCATTACAACTGGTACCAATTCGGTTTCAAATTTAAGTGTGCCAGCAAAATAAGAGTAAAGACAGCACCTTTCTCTTACTTGCTGCACCTGTTTCTGTATCTATGAAGTTTGCACTATACTAATTTTGTTTCTTCAAATACAGTGCAGCAATTTTCCACGCCACTCTTTCTGGCCCTAGGGAAATAACACATGTGAACTGGTTAAAGAAAATAGCATTGCCTTGGTGCATTTTTCTGTAGCAGTAGGTAACGAGTAGTCTATTATAGTTAATAGTACCTGGCCAGTTGAGATTTTGTCATACACAGCCACTCAGGCTGCTTGCGTGTTTTGCCAATACTTGTTCTGCAAATTTATTGTTGTTTGTTTTTGGTTTTTGCTTTTGTTTTTTTTTAATCCACTGCTCTCATCAGCAAATGGAAATCACAGCATTTTCTGATCTGATTTCTAATTCATTGCCATTTCCTCAGCCTGCCAGTATGGCATTACACATGTTATTAGTAAAAGAAGAATTAAAAAATGGAGGAGCAGAATGACATGGAAGACTGGAAGGAGAACTGCTATTGAAGTCACTTCTGGACTGACTGTGGTCAGCCAGCCTGAGTGGGATGTACATCTCCCCTTTTTCTCCTCAAGCAGGGGGCCACAGGCTCAGCCTTTTGGAGTCAACATGTCCTTTCTCTTTGCTGAGATTCAAATAAGCAGAAATTACGAATCTTCCTTCATAAAGCTGCAGCCCTCTGAGCCCCAAACTTTACCAACCTTACTCAGAGCTTGTACATCTCCATCAGCTTTCACAGATTATGCTTCAGTTTTGTGTTCTAAAATACAAGTTTGAAGGAAGCCACTATTGTCCACTGGAAATCCAGACAGCATCAAAAAGCTAAGGCAGTTTCTCATATTTTATCTGTTGTCCCTTGTTCATTGTTTCTTGTATTTCTATTAATATATTCCTGTTTCTAAAATCTTTCTTATTCCTGTTGCTATGGTAAAAGCCTGCCTAAAAAAGAAGAATTATAGTAGCAAGATACACTGACCTACAAAATAATCAGAACATAGTTGCTCCGTACAAAATGCTGCTTTCAAAGTAACTGCTAGAAAATCTTGAGTGGGAAAGGGAGATGGCCAAAGTATAGGGACCACGTACGTGCATCTGGATTTAGTGAAAACTCCAGCTTACAGATAAAATTGCTGCTTCTGACCAGTGAATCTGTACAGCTGGTTTCCCGCACACAGGAGTTTTCCACGACTGCAATATTACCAGCAGTAGACACCCAAAAAAGTGGTCTTGAGTGTCTGTTTCTGTTGTTAACCTTCTGGTTCCGATGTGATTTTCTCCTCTGTGTACATGAATGTCATTGATACAGTGTTGTATTACAGTGACTCATCCTTGCTGGGGGCACAATTTCTTTTCCAACAAACTGATTTGAAATGAAGTGAAAACCAAACCATGAATTTTTTGGTTCACCTCCCAGACTATAAAAATGGATGGTCTCATTAATGATTAATGCAGCAGCTGGTAGCTCACAGGAGATCTGGAAGAAAATACTGCAATGTCTCCCTCCTCCAGCAAATTTAACAGTTTTCTGTGCATGTAGTACCTTATTTCAGTATACATATTTGAGCCCCAGCAGAGCAGATCTTTGCCTTCATACCTGATCTAAGATCAGGTATGAAGGCAGCAAAGTATTAGATCCTAGTTGCATCAGCTGATTTTTTGCAATGTTATTACTACTTAGTGGTTTGCAGTTCCATGTGATATTAGCATGACTTTTAGAATGCTCTTCTATTTCAAACTATGCTGTGGGCTTTGAAGATTTCCAGGATCTTTTTGCCCACAGCATGGTTATGTCATGAAGAATCAAGTAAACTTCCACAAAAATCTTGCATTTACATGGACATCATTTCTGGGTGTTTTGCTATTGGTAAATCCTTGTTACAGCATTAAATTGTGTGAAAAATATACACATATATTATTGTCAGAAAGTTTACTCCTCATTTTACTCCACAGTATTGGAGTACAGTGTGCCTGAGCAGCTGACAAACGTGTAATGAACTCTGAAGAGCTGGAGAGATTTTTTTAGGCTGAGTGTTCTCAAAATGTGTTTAACTGGTTCACACTCAGGAAATAAAGTGCTAAACAATTACCAACCAAAATTAAAAAAAAAAAATCAAAACTTCAGAAATCTCTAAAATAAAAACCCTATTACATAATAATTTTGCATATGGCAGAAAGTGGTAGGAAATCTGGACGCTTTTCCCTGTTGCACTGGAAGTGTGAGCATATATGCTCTTCTGAACTGAGATTCTTTTAAACTGATTTTTTTAAATATTAAAAAATAGAGTATAGTCTCTGGAACCTTGTGCATATTTTCGAGTAGTTGTCTCTAAATACAGATACATGTTTTCCTCTGTTTTTGCTGTAAAACATTGTTGAATGCATGTGTAGTACACCGGTTCCCTCCCTGGCAGAGATAGGGCAGATATGGAAGCTCACCTGCACAGTTACAATGGATAATGCCTCCAGGGGTTATCACAAGGTTGTTTCCATGGTGTACATGATGATAGAACACCTGACAGCAGGCTGATCCTGGCCCAAAGGGTGCTTGTTTCTCCAGCCATTCTTCAGGGCAGCACCACCTTCTGCAAGGAGATCACTCCAGGCTGAATGTTGTGCTAGTGCCAGAGGCCAGGAGGAGCATGGGAGAGGAAGATGGAAAATCACCTGAGCCCAGCAGAGTCCTGAGCCCCTGCCACAGTTGTTTATGAGACAGACAGCAGGTGGCAGGATGCTGGGCATTAAGTGTGTGGTGGCAGAAGTGAGAGCTGCCGCTGCTGTGTCCCACTACGGGGACAGGGGCCACGTGGCCTGAAATCCAGCTCCAGCTGGTGTAGCTGTGAGGCTGAGGTACACTGGAGTGTTTTTGATTTTGGTTGGTAACACTCAGTTAATTTGCTTTCACTTACCAGAGTGGATATGTGTTTCTCTCATTAGAGATCCGAGCTCAACTCGTTGAGCAACAGAAATGCCTGGAGCAGCAGACTGAAATGAGAGTGCAGCTTCTTCAGGATCTGCAGGATTTCTTCCGCAAGAAATCTGAGATAGAGATGGAGTATTCCCGAAACCTGGAAAAGCTGGCAGAGAGGTTCATGGCAAAAACAAGAAGTACAAAGGATCATCAGCAGTACAAGTAAGAGAAACATGCTTGCGCATCGCCCCCATGTTGTACCTGTTACTGGTTCAAAGGTCTATTTAAAATTTCTACCCCTGCTTAGCAGTGTAGCAGTTCTCATTGCAGTTGAAGGTAGATAAGTGCCTAAATACTAATGTTGATGTGGCTCTACTGATGTGGCAGTTACTCATGTCAGCTTCTGACAAGTCATTTCAGTTTCTTAGAAAGGTAAGTTGCACAAATACTATCCCTAATCTACCATATGCATTTTAAAGCATCCAAAATGAAGCCAGTATCTAGAAGAGATGCAGAGCCCCAAAGCTTGAAAATCTGTGTGCTTATTTCTAGTGGAGTTGATAGGATTTTGAAGTATCTGCATGAAGGTCAGTCAATATTACAGCAACAACAAAAAAGACAATTTTGGACAAAAAAGACATTAAGAAATAAAACCACTTTGATTTGTTGTTGCACGTGAACTTTGCTGTGTCTTCACCCCTCTGATTCCTGGGAATAAAGTTGATGTGAATGTTATGTGTTGTTTACAATTTAATGTATCCCTTTAATGGCATAGTATCTTTTGTGCAAAACAAGTGGTCAGGTAGTATCTGGCATGTACAGTACTGTTTTCTGAAATGCTTCATGTGCATCACTAGCTGGCATAGTCTCATACAGTTATTTTCCTGACTTGAGCTGATTAATGAATGCATGTGTCTGGCCCTGTTATGCTTAGGGATTTAGAAAAGTATTTTGTGTTTGTAAAACTAAAAAATAATTTTCTCACTCAGTGCTGTGCTAGAGATACACAGATAGAACTGTTGTTTCAGGACAAAAGTCTTTTCCAAATACATCTGGCAAAGGAAAGCTTAATCAAATACAGCTTGCACAGTTCAAAGAGCATTAATATATATTTCTTAAAATTCATTTTAATGACTCAGTGATTCTCTGAAATAACCAACTTGTGCATATGTCACTGCTTCAGAGAGAGCCCTGGCTTATATTCTGCTTGTGGCAAAATCTTTTTTCCTTATGTGTACAAACATCTTTCCTTAAGATGTTCTTAAACATATTAAATCCAGACTGGCAGCTGTGCGTCGGGGTTACGACTTGAGTTCTGCTTTTGGCTTTGTTCTTGCAGTTCTCTGCTTTGGGAAGAGGTTACAGCAAGAGTGGCTTTAGTTGTTGGTCCCCTGACCTGTTCCCACCATTGCTCCCAGAGCAGTCCGGAAGGTCTGTGGAATTGGCTTTGGGACAGGCAGAAGCAGTGGCGACCAAGTAGTATCAGCATGGCCCCTCAGGAGTGCTCATGTTGTCTGAACTGGCTGATAAAACCCCTTCCTGTGAAGTAACCCTGTTAAGATGTCTCTCTGAAACAAATGGAGTTTCTTAACTCCTGATTCATAGCAAAGCAAAGCACTGATGATTAAGAAAATACTTTTGTCTGTTAATCATTCCTTGTTGCTTTGATTCTGAGGGTGAGAGCTAAAAGCAGACAATTAGATGGGAAATAAAGGTCATATTTCTAGCAATGAGAATAGCTAATTATTAGAAAAGTTTGCCAAGAGTTGGAGGAGTTTCTCCCTCAATTCATCACCACTTCTGCCTGTTTTACCCTCATGCGCTTCATCCTTTTAACTAAAGGAGAATCTCTGTAAAAGAGAAAAAAAAAAGAGCAGCAAGTTTCTGGAGCAGTTAGTTGAAAGGCAAACTTTATACAAAAATGTCAATAAAATCATAAGACAAATTTTATAAATAAATTTTTGTTGTCTCTGAAATAGTTGCTGAACTACATGTATTTTTATTTTGCCTTGTGTAAAAGAAATGAGAAGTCATCTTTGATTTGACTTTTTGCTACATTAAAGCTGGGAGTGGATCTACATTGCAAAAATGACATTCTGTCATGGGGATTCAGAATTGGATCACTGGAAAAAATCCAGTCCTGCTCTTTGTCTTGTAATTGATGCATCTAGGACTAGCAGTAGCAGTGTATTTATGAATACTGTGAATTTATGAGCACTGCTCACAGAATATAGAAGCTTGGGACATTTTCTTCTACTTCATCAGTTATACAAATCCAATGCAGTGAAGCAGCTACACCTGCAATTTTGCTCACGAAGGATTCGGGTTGTGCTTTCAGTGCTTGTTCATTTCTAATGTCAAAAATTAATCATTGTTACTCTTCCAGGAGTGACCTTTATTGATTTTGAACATTTACATGTACTCCATCTCTAAGCTTTGTGGCAAGATATTTTTATACTTTCAGGTGGTTTGCAGAGTATCCATGCCTCATGAAACTTGAATGTGTCTTGAAAGTCATCTGAGGCTTGCCTAACCTGAGTTACTTCAAGAATGGATCGACTGTTCAGAAGCAGTTATTTTTATGTAACAAGTTATGACTGTAAACGTCAGTGAAATGTTTCAGTTAATAACATATCCTTTTCATTTCTATACATTATACATGTGTGTTTCTCCTTCCTCAGGAAAGACCAGAATCTCTTGTCACCAGTGAATTGCTGGTACTTACTCCTGAACCAAGTGAGAAGAGAAAGCAAAGACCATGCAACATTGAGTGAGATCTACCTGAACAATGTGATAATGCGATTCATGCAGATAAGTGAAGACTCCACCAGAATGTTCAAGAAGGTAATGCCTCTCCTGCAGTCCTCCATCTGGGCTTGTAAGATGCATGAGGGAGACGAAAGTGTCCTAATAGATAGCATGTGAGGAGAAGATTCAGCACACACAGCATAAAATCTGTTTTAGCATACATATAAATTCTTCATAACTGTTCCCTTGAAGCAAATACTTAGTGCTGAAATGCCTGGGATCTTGCTGTATATGCTGGTGACCTTAACAGCTGAATCATGAATATCCAAAAAGCAGGGGAAAAATCCTGTCCTTCTCTAAAAAGCACACTTGTCTATCCATGCAGAAAGGAAACAGTTTTCTCTTAGGACTCCCAAATAGTAGTGCTGTATTAATGAATTATTTGTAAAAAATAATTTCATTGTTAATGAAACAGATTGAAGGCAAAGCAAAAGTTTGCTTTGTAGTCCCTTGACATAAAGTTGGTAGCATATGCTGCAATTCTCCTAAAATTGTTCCTTTTCTTCCTAATATTAAATATGAACATACACTTTTGATAACATAAGTATTTCTATTAGATCCTTTAAGTGTTGTCTCTGTACGTTTGTCCTTGTCTATGACTGTTACGTATTTTCATAACACATGCAATGTGTAAATTCCTCATGTATTAAGCAAGCGCTCTAGGCAACCTTAGCTCAAGATCTACATTATGTGTTTGCAGTCATTGTTGTTAAAATGTTCCAAAAGAAAAATAGATAATAAATGCATATTTGTTAGTCACAGTGAGATGCTGGTAGATAATCAGCATACAGAAAGAGTTCAAGAAGAGTAAAGGTTAAAAGATATAAATTGTGTGATGAAATGATAGCAACAGTACCCAAGTTAATGTTTTCAAAACAGGAAACTAGTTTCACATATACCCAACCATAATTCTAGATAGCGCTGGGGTGGGAAGAATAATCATTTAGGGAGCACATAGGTTGTACTTGGAGGAAATTAAAGTAAAAACTTAAATCAAACTTCCTGGTATGCATTAAAACCTGTAACAGGAACAGAGTTGAAGTTTATAGTTTCTCAATCAGTAATGGGTTGTTCATATAATATGTCTGATATGTAAAACTGTAATTAACTAACCACTCAATTTAGTAATATGGGAGATCATTATAGAAATTGATCCAATAAAGTGATTTGAACAGGCTGCAGTACTGTCAATGTGTGGATATGTCAGAGTTGCAAAACAGTAGAAACTTTTTTTACTGAATCTGGAATAGTTTTCCAGTTGTTTGTGTCTTTATCTCAGAAATATCTTCTTTAATACGTGTGCATTATTAGACAAGCCCGTTTGCTTTCAGCATAGTTCAGTTCTTTGGCACTAGAAATTTTGTTTTTCCTTCCCTTCCGTCCAGGTGGACTGTACAGTGGTATATTGTTGAAGTTTTTATGGAGATGTGTGTGTCCTTTTATATTCACTCATAATTTATGAATGGAGATTGCTGCAGCTTCTCTCTCAAAAGGAGGAAAAAATGTGGATATTTTCAGTGTGTTAACAGGAAGCATATTGTCACATCTCCCTGATAACGTTGTTTCTGTCCTCCATATTGTACCCATGCAGGTGCAACATTTCAAATTTTCTCTTTCTAGCACAGTTTCTTGAAGAAGAGCAAGCAGCTGCTCTTGCTTTTTATTCCTGAATTTTCTAAAGGGGAAAGAAGAGCAGGGAAATTGAGGTGGTCCTGCCATGCATAACCGAAAGCTCACACTAGTAGAGTCCAGATCCTCAGCAGCCCTTTCCTATCTTTCATCAGGGTTTGCCAGCTGACACTCAGCGTGAGGGTGTCATGTCAAACAGCTGTTAGCTGAGGTGGAACATGGGCAGAGTGAGGTAAGCAAAGGCTGTGTACAGAAATCTGAGCCAGTCCCATAATATTAGGGAAAGGGTGGTAGGAAAACATGCAGCACCTCAGTGTGGCGTAAGAGAGCTTTATGGGCCCATGGACTGAATGTGGCAGTGCTTGTTCACCAGTATCAATTCTGAGCACACATTTTTAAGACATTCTGTCAGGCTCAGTACTTGTTGCAGAAGGTTGGTCTTTCCACTGAGCCCCAGTTCTTGCCGTGGTGCTTGCTGAAGAGTACTGGTGATTTATTTGCTGTTAGCTCCTAGGTGCAGAACTGATGATGAAGCTCTTCCAACCCAAGCCCTTCCACGATCCTGTGATAGTTTGTGTCAGATGTGAATGAGCAGTGTAACTTAAGGTACTTACAGAAGTGCATAATGGACATTTACTGGGCAACAGAAAGATCAGATGCAAAACACGTGTCCTGTGCTGCAGTTCTCTTTGAAGGAAGGAGGTCACAGGGGCAAAGAGAAGGTGCACTTAGAGTGAGAAAGGTGACAGCCAATAGTCTTCCATCAAAATTGTATTCTCCCTGAAGAAAATGTCATTGATTTTGTTGGAGATTTTTAAACATCAAATAGCATATTTAAGCAATTTCTGTCAGTTTCTGTGATTCTGCAGATTACTTTCGAAAAAAATGTATTTAGAATAAAATAGTGTCAGAGAAAAGTATAATCGGTCTCAATAGGTGTCATATCCCTGTGAAAGCATATGGAATTTGTTCACTGTTCACAGATTTCGGATTAGAGACAAACCATCTCCTGCAGGTACTTCTACTCTGGAATCTGATCATACTGTTCTGTGAAATATGTGCTGTCTCTCTAGGTAATAAATCTAAATAACAAGAAAAGCAGTAATATGAAGATTTTAAAAACAGACTAACAAGTGCTTGCTTAGTGTCTTACTACAGTCTACGGTCAAGAGCAGGAAATATCTGTACTTTGTTGACTGTTGCAGTAAGAGCATGTAATGTCTACAATTCTATGATTCTATAATTTACAAATGCCAGTTAGTCAAGCTTCTCTATATTCAATGATTAGACCTTTCAGTTATATATCTTACAGGTTATTCGTCTAATGGTGTTACACGTCACTACTTTTACCTTGTTTTGATTCTCCACCAGTCTTGCAGCAGCAAGGTGCTTTACTACATTTCCAAGTCTAGAGAGTAAGTACATACACCAAGTCCATGACCAGAATAGATCTTCATTGTGCTACTCTGAAGCCCTAGTCTTCCTGCTGCAGAAAACGAAAGTGTCTCAGAATGGCTTGCCCCATTGCCCACAAGCAAAATAAGGGGAGACAACAGCAAAGTCATAATCACTCTGAACTTCTTGATTCTTTCTGCTCCCTTTTTTTTCTCCCCCTTTCTCTTCTTAAGAGGGTGGGACTTCCCATTCTGCTTCTCAATGGCAGACATTACTGACTTTTTCCATCTTGCTGATGGGCATGTTGGTTCTCAAATGAAACTTCTCCATGAAGTGAGCCCAACATTTTCTAGAGTAGTGTGGCTTGAATTTGTATCTTAAGATTGACTCCAGCTTGAATTGTACTAAAGAAAAGATTGAATAATTTCCTCTTTTTCTGGCGATGCTTACCACTGGAGTATTGTTTTGTTACCTCTCGTATGTGTGATATAGCACAAGCCATAAGTTTGTAGCAACCCCTTTTTCTACTTGTTCTGTAAAAGGTGTGTGCAATAGCCAGTGATGATCTGGTAAAATGTAGTGGTGAGGGTGTCCATGCTCCTTAGCCTTTGTTCCTTGTCTCAGTCTCTGTTCTTCATCATTCTCTTTTTCCTTTTGTGTGCATTTATACATCTGTCTGGATATTTTGATTGTTTTGGGGAAATGATCCTTGTTGGCTCTACCTTACATGGTCTGATGGGACTTAATGTGTTGTATTCAGGTACCTGATTGTACATGGCTTTGATGTCTAGTCTGGCCTCCTTAACATGTAGATATTAATTAATTTTGTTCTCCCAGGAGCTGTTTGTAATTCTTTTTTCCCAGGGTCAGGAACTGACATCTGTTTAAATGTACTGAATGCAGGACAAAGATAGGATCTAGTACAGAGATTTTGTAGCATTTATTGGAAGACATTATGTCAGGCCTTGTACTTTCAGATAGGCACCTAATCTCTTCTTTTTAGTTGCTGGCATATAAAAGCAGTAAGATTACTGTTGATGCCTGGCCTTCATGCTGCACATGAAATTACAAAAATCAAGTAGCAGAGTTCAAACCATGCATGCTTGCACATTTCTTCAGGCAGATGGGCAGCTGGCCTCATGGGGACAATTAAAGAATAAAGTAATAAGGAGAAATGTCAAGCAGAAGGGAAAAGTACTATGCAGAATATTTCATGCAGTGATTCTGGTTACCCCAGCAGTAATAATAAACTGTATAAACACATATCCACAAAATCCTTAAGCGGATTTGTAAATTTATAATTTATAAACATGTATTTTCCTTGGACAGAAATCTACATAAGCCAAGATGAACATATCTTCTAATGTTTACAGTAAAAGATGCTGGAGAAACCAAGCACAATAAATATTTTCGTTCCTTAGTGTGGCTATTAACAAGGAATATGACTACCTGCTGAATCTGATTGGTGTTATACAGATTGTGGCACATAGATTTTTTGCATAATTTTCTTAAACATTTAAATGTTCAAAAGGGTAGCAAAGCAGTTTGTTGGTATAGACTGGCAAGTCTGGGACGAAATTTTGCTGACTTGGCTATGTTAGTGTCACGCAGCTCATGAAACCTCCATAAAAGAAGGGTTTGCACTTCCCAGGGCACCAGCAGCAGACTGATTTAAAAGTAATAGGCACAGAATATTTCCCTTAAATGATGTAACTGAATAGCACTGTGTATGCTAAATAAAGACACTAAAGAGTTCCAGGAAGAACTGTACTGACCCTTAAATTTCAGTTAAAATAAACGAGTAAAACTGGAGTGCCAAGTGATGCTTGAACTGAAATGGATGGGAAAATTTTAACAGACTTCAATGAAAATATATTAATGTGGAATAAAATTTTAAGTTTCTCAAACTTTAATACAGAAATACAGATCTTGATAACATCAGTAGGACCATTGATGTGTTCGAAGTCGAGCACATACTGAAAGGAGGATTTAGGTACATTTGTTTGTCTGTTGTACGTGTATGCTACTATCAGGTGAAAAAAATATACTACTACTACTGTCTCTTAATGCCTTGAACCAGATTAGTAATATATATAATATTTTTAGCAGGAATTTTCATGTGCTGTAACATTTTTATTGTATTCTTCGTTCTTTTGGTTAATAGGTACTGGTGCATTTCTCAGGGACATAGTGAATAAATAAGCACCTTCAGTGATCGTTTGTCAGTTTTTAATAACCTGATTAGAGCTATCAAATCAGCTCCAGGAAAATGTGTGCTGCATCTTACATTCTGTTGTTTGGGTATCCTGAGGAGAGGCTCCTAGAGGAGCACACCGTTCACACATGCTGAACCCTACTGCAGGGAGTAGGTAGCATAAACAAGAAATAGGAAAGCAATTAACCACTGAAAATAAATTTGCTTCTTGATACAGCATTCACTAAATGCTGTATCACTTGCCACTCAAGTCAGTATTTCTTGATCTTAAATGATAATGAAAAGTGTGTTGGCTCTTGAAAAAAAAAATCCATTTTATACTGCTAAGTTTAACCAAATTTCTTGATTTTTTTTTGACAATTCCTACAAAATCTTTCATCAGAATTGAAATCCATTAAAACATTATCAGTCCTCCAAGAGTTGGAGTCCACAGATGAAGTGGTGGAAGGATGACTCCTTTGTGATTGTGTGGCATTGCTTGGTTGTCACTTCCCTCCTCCTCTTTTTGCTTTCCAGTTTAAAGCTTATCATCCTTTTACAACAGCATCTTTCTCTATTGCGATCTCTTCCATTCACTTTCAAGTTTACCATTGATGGGCTGGACTGCTTGTGTTTCAGTGCTGGAGAGAGTTCAAAAGGAGCAAAGGGAAGAAATGGGTCCTACTAAATAGTGATGATTCACCAAATCCTCAGCTCACCTGGTGTCTATTTCCATTAACGTGGGACTGCATTAAGAGGAGAAAAGAGTGCATCCTTCAATGAACTGCTGTGTACTTTGCTTACAGTAAAATCTCAAGGTGTAAAGAGAAAATTGATTTGGGGTTTTTTGTCTCACCTTCTCAAACAAACTTTTGCACTACCAGGTTAAGGCATCTTGCCTTAGAGTTGCTGTTGCTGTATTTAGGGCTTGACTTCTCATCAGCCTCAAGATGGCTGTGAGCAACAGTTGAAAGGGATAAATTGCTTGAAGCTGGAGTTCATGTAGTGTTTCCTCCCACATGGGTATGCTCTCAATGTCAGACATCTTATTTGTATGTTTTGCCCTTCTTTCTGCTAAAATAATTTTAAAAAACCACTCATATTGAGCACTATAGAAGCAGCTATCCAAGAATAAACAGGTGGCCTCCGCTTGGAGCTTTGAGGAGGTATGTAAGCTGTGTTAGAGCTGTGCTGCTGACTTTTAAAGGCAGAATGCCAGTGTAAAGCAATGAAAAACAACTCAGAATTTTTGCTGAAGATTTTATGGCATTTCCCTACAGCAGCTTGCAAGTCTGCAGTCCTTTTCTAGTTCTTTGTAAGCACTCTGTATACTGTTAACATATATGAAATTTTATCCTTATTAAAATAATCTGATATTTGCAAAGAAATGGAAGTAGTAAGCCTTGTGTTCTAGATACTTCAGAACTAATGCATATCTCATGAAAATACCAGTCTTTGAAAAGTATAAGCAATAAGGAAAATTTCACAGTAATTCTGTGTACCTCAGCTTCAGGGCAGCTGTCTTGCTGTGCCTTAGCTACTACAGCTAATGCCTTTGGGAATGCAAGAATTTCACTGAAGTGTTTTTCTAAATTGTGTTCCTTGCTTCTTGTCAGTGTAAAACCATCTTGCATAAAAGGATTAGAGTGAGTACTGATAAGTGATATGACGGGTGCTTTAAAATACTGCCCGGAGTTAAAGTAGGATAGTAGGAGCAGGAGAAAAAAACACCCAGAATTTTCTGTTTGAGCTACCATATGTATCTGTTTCATCCTCATGGAAGACAGTGGGTGGGATGTGTGATGTGGTTTCTCCTCATGTGGATGTTGTGCTGCAAATTCTCATTGAGAAACCATTATTCCTTCAGGTGTTTTAGTGGTGACCAAGTATGCATTAGCAGCTTTGGAGATGAGTTGTCCCTGAGGATTTTCCTTTGGCTTCCATACAGATGCAAAGTACTTCTCATAGCTAAGGCCGTTAGCGGTCATGCAGTTGGAGTTTTTAGAAGCCAGACTAATTATCAATTTATTCACAGAAAAAACAGTCTCACATTTCCAGCATGGATGTTAGAATGCTGAGCATCGCAGAAGTGTAGCCAGGCTGTTTGCCAAGTCCTGTAGGTCTATTCTGTAGCTATTTTCCAAAGGCTGTGATACAGATGCCTTCGGCTCTTGCACAGTTGCGACCATTTTCATCAGATTGAACTGCTGTGGAAAACTAACAAAGGAGTATATTTCAATGAGACTCCAATTAAATACTCTTGTTTTGACATATTTGCTTTGATAATAACTACTGCTAAGCATTTCTTTTTGTTTTTCTGGGTCAGAATGAAAGCAGTCACAGTCCAGAAAAACTAAACAAAGCTGGTTCAGCAGCACACTCTGTGGAATATTATGCAGTTGAGTATCTGTTTCAAAGAGGAGCCACAATTATTTCTTGCATAAATATTTAGATAGTTGCATGTGCTGAGAAACAAAGACTATCCTAGATGTAAAATTGGGCAGGATGTCCCTCTAGAATATCACATTCTACATGATTTTGTTTTTGTATATATCGTAGCAATTATAAACCAGTACACGGTTTGTTCTGTTAAAAACATTAATCTTGAACTTTACCCTTTCTGTTGGCACCTAATTTCCTGATGCTTTTTGGGAAAAATATCTTAAATTACTTCTGAGTTTCTTTTAGAAGTCTTCTGTCCAGATGTTATCTGTCTGCCTCTGCATCCCTGAGACACTCTTTTTAGTGCACTGTAATTCAGAATGGTTTTTGTGAGCAACACTGTATTCACTGTCTAGGATGAACAATGAGTATAAATATCAAGAAACAAATGTATGGTGCAGTTTTTACATGCCCTTTTCTAATGTTTTTTTTTTTATTACAGAGTAAAGAGATTTCATTTCAGCTTCATGAAGACTTAATGAAAGTACTTAATGAGCTTTACACAGTAAGTACAGTTACTTACTTAGCTTATCTTATACAAATTCTGTATCAGACTGCTCCTGTAAGCTTTAAGTGGACTTTCATCAAGTAAGTTACCCCCAGTGGAGTTACTTACTTTTGTCTTTCACACAAGCCTAAACTCTATTTTTGAAAGACTACTCATTTGTTTAAAATACATATGCTAATGCTTTCAGGATTGCTCTTTACTTTCAACCCTTCTTTTCTCTCAGACTCTGGTAAACCAGTTTATTGTAACTTTTGTTGTTTATTAATGAGACATTTCTACTCAGGGTTTACCAGAGCAAACTTTTTTATTTTCTGCCTTGTTTTTGTTGATGCTGCCATCTGCTAAGTTTGACTTGTGGACTATACTCAGTAAAAAATCATAGGTCTTTGCAGATCCAGTGCTCTGCTGTCTAAATGTTATTTATGTGCCCTTCCCCATCCCTGACTGGGATAAGTAAATAATGAAAAGCAAAACAGAGGGTTTTGTAGACTTTCTGTACCATTTAGAGAGGTCAAGAAAAAACTACTGTGAACATTCTGGCAAGCTCCTGCTAATCCATAGGAAAATCTGAGAGAATTTAGGTCTGAACCTATTTTCTTTTTTGAAACCCATTTACGCAACATGTTACTGCAAAACAATGTCTTGTCCACTTGATAACTATTTCCTCAGCTATTTTCTGAAGGGGTATATTGTGAAAAAGAAAAGATACAGAAATTAGCCTTTTTAAAAAACATAGCAGTAGAATTAAGAGGAATTGGTGATATGCATCTCTTATAAAAAGCCTGTTGATTCCTGCTCGTTGAGGAAGTTGTACATTTAAATTCTCTTTTTTTTTGTCTGGAAGAACTGAAACATAGATGCTTCAGTACCCTGCATAATGATCTCTAGACAGCTCTGTTCCCCATCCTCAAGATTTGGAGGACCATAATAAAACCTTACAATATTGGTAGCAAGAAACATTTGTGAAGTTTAGTAAGTTTAGGAAGTGATCACTTCTCCACAGGCAGAGCTCAAACATTACTTTTGTGCATCTTCATGATTTTTCTTTTGACCTAGGAAAATTTGTGCAGACATCAGTGGATGGGTTGAAGAACATTTGAACTCAAGAACAACTTAGGTGGCAAAAGGGAGATCCAAAGAAAATTAGTCTTGTGTTTCTGCCCTGAGTTCTTTTGAATTTTTATGGACAGTTTCCCAAAGTCTTCCTAAACCACCACTTTTTTTTTTTTTTTTTTTTTTTTTAAGATTTTCTTTGGGTTTTTTTTTGTCTGAAACTACCACAATTTTAGTCAGTGAAGTGTTCTGGGATCAGCTTCTGCAAAGTAGTGATAGCCGCAGACAATTCACACAACTGCAGGGGATCAGCAACTGCAGGAGCCACGGCACAACTGGGACTTCAGGGTTGAATAACCCTGAAGATAGTCTTGTTTCAATTAAATAATTGCATAACTCCAGTGTCTGGGAAGGCTTGGGATTAGTGCCTGTGCTCCCAGGGTAGGGAAACAGTGAAACATGTGCTGAAATACTTTTGTGAAGTACCTGTGAAAATTTGCAGGACTGGACTTAGGTATTTTCACTCTTTTTCTTCACGTTAGTGCTGTGTCTTCATACTGATAACCATCAGATTTAATCAGGTATTAACTTCCATATTATGGCTTCCAGTGCATGCTAATTCCCTTCTCAGAATTTAAGATTTATTTTTTAAATGGGAATATTTTTTATGTTATAAAAATTCTGAATTTTTCCACACTTTGAGTCAGGCTACTGCTGCAAGATGGCTTTTTGGGATGGAATTTACTTCACCTGGTTTTCAGACATCTGCAGTGTAGATACAAATACCTTAGCATGCTATCTGGGTTCCAGTTAAAGTCCCAGGAAATCTAATATGGGCAGATGCAAGAATCTGCTTCAGATTAAGTGATCTGTACTGTTAACTTCATTGTCCAGCTTTTCAGTGATTGCAAAGGGCCTGGTCAGCTGTACATGTCCACATTTAGCTAAATAAAGCCCACAAATAATAAAGTGACAATATGGTGCAGAGTAGCATCTGTTTCACTGTGCTTGCATGTTTAGAATAGTCATCATCATATTATATCTGCTCTTGTACATAAATATAGAACAGTATCTAGACAGATGGGGATCTCATGCACAGGTTTTTAATTCTTTATGACTTTTACTGTGTACAGAATAAGATCATAGTGGCCTTATCAGAACAACTATTGACAGTTTTAATCTCCAGCAGCGACATTACTCAGTTTCAGAAAGGGGATGTCATTTGCCCCATGATTTATAGAGGAGGGAAAAGTTTAGAAAAAAACCAATCATACTATTTTGAGATAAATCATTGTGTCCAAAAAAAAAAGCAAATTAATTTCAAATCTGTGAGTAATATACTAATACTGAAGTCTCTCCCTGCTACTTAGTTCTGTTTCTTTGAAAGGAATGGTGCCTTCATGAAGTATAACGTGAAATGTGATATCATATTAGAATTTAAATACCTCTCAAGCCTTTGAGTGAGGGGCAAATATCAGAGCTTTTATACATATGAAGAAGATTCAATAATCTGGTTATTTCTTAGCATCATGCTTTATCTTACAACAAAGGTCTGTAAATTAAGGCCTTTGGCTTGTGCTGTCCTCATTAAAATTACACATCAGGTACAGGATTGTTGAAAAAATAAGAACAGAAGCCGGTGAACCACAATTTCAGAAGATGTTCTCAGAGCAAAACAGGCTTGTTTTGCTGGAATAATCAGAATTTTGTAAGGGAAACCTTAGTTTTTAATTTTCCATCTCTTCTATGTAAAGGTTTCTTTAAATGTTACATTTTCTACATATTTTATGATTAATAAAAGTGCATTTTAAAACTCTGTATTTTCAATTTTCAGTATTTTATGCATGGATTTTAAAATTAGGACTGAAAACATCATTCTAAAAACAATTTAATAACTAAGCTTCACTTTGTATCTTTGCAAGTTTAGTAAATTATGACTGGCAAGTACTTAAAACTATGCCTGATTTCTCCGTGCCAGACAAATTGGTGTTTTCAGGTCTGCAGTAGCCCAGCAGCTGCACTCCTCTCTTACTCCTCTCCTTACCACACCTTCAGCCAGTGCAGGCCAGAAATCAGTCCCATGTTTTAGTTAAGACTATAAGCTTTAGAAACTAGAGTGAGGTAGACCTTTTGAGTGAGGGGGGATGGAGAAAGGTGAGCTCAATTAGTTGTGTGGGGTCACAGACAGGAGTTTTTCCTGGCATTTACAGAAAGAAAAGTTGGTCAGACTGAAAGCTGGAAGATATTTGGGTTGTAGTTTTTTGTGAACTGATTGATTTAGAAATCTTCTTACATACTGACTTAAAGAGACAACAGATTATTGATTTTGCAATAGATCATCTTTGCAATATAGAAAACTCCCCAGTCAAACTGTTCTTCCATTTCTCTGGGGACCTGGAATACCTTGCCTTGTCAGATCAAGCACTGGTATAGAGCAATAATATCTGAGTGGTGGGGAATGATAGGAAACAGAAGGTGGGCAGACACTTTCTTGTATTGGAGAGAGGTCTTCACTGGACTTATTTAGGGGTCAGGACATATTCATAAATGTCCTCTAAAGACATCAAGAAGTCACAATTTTGCTAAAAATACAGAGCTGTTCCAGTACTAAGACTGAGGGCAAATGGTGGAGAAGAGTGATGCACATCATAAAAGTATATCTTCATGTCTCCCACTTAGCTTTCCAGATTAATCTTACTGGCATCATACATTTCACAAGCAATGCAAATGAAAGCTCTCAGGAAAAGGAAAAAGTAAGGGGAGTCTAAAGCAACTTGGATGTTAAAAAAGACAGGGCTGCTGTGCCACTTGCATTTTCCATTGATTTATCTTACTCTTTAAAAATCTTGGCTTTTTAATTTCTCTAGGTAGTTGCTGCCAGATTTTCTTTTTTTCTTTGCTGAAATAACACAGAATCTTGAGTTCTCTTCAAAAAGTTAAGTTCAGTTTAGTGTGGCACATCAGAGATCTGAGAACGTGAAATCCTGTATTGATAGTAATATATAAGTAACAATTCCTGAAACCACACCAGAATTTAGCTTGGAAATGAGTGAACAGGTTGCTGACAACAGCTCATACTGAGCCTGCTTAACTGCTAGAGGCCACTGGTGTGGTAAAATTGGCATAAGATTTTACTTATTTCTTGTGCAGAGCACTAACTAACCCAATTTTATGAAGCCCTTGAGACTCCACCTTCTGAGAAGAACTCACAGCTTAGCAAAGACATTTCTAAAACAATTCAAACATGATAAATGCACCAGGGATGAGCTGCTGTTCCAGGAAATTCCTATTTCCTGAGAAACACTACGAAAAGGCTCTTAATTACACAGTTTTATTAGAAAAATAAAGTACATGTTAGCACGGTAATTTCAATATATTTTAACTCTGTAGCTTTCAGTCTTGCCTTGGTTTCAGTTTTCTAGAAAAGAAGTATGCGTGTAGAGGAGGAAAGCCAGTCCCCTACTATAGGAACATTCTTCACTTACAGCCCATAGAAGTACAGCACTAATTACTGTCTTTTTGATGGATTTTCCTAGTTAACAACTGTGGAGTTAAATAAAATAAGTATCTAAGAATGTACTCTATTGTGCCTTTCCTTGTGATAAATACTATCTTCTGCCTTAAGTCTATTTGCTGAGCTCTTATGAATGATGCTGAATCTTGGGCACACAAATTGAGAGATTTATACTGCTAAGTGAACAGTCTGTCACCTACAAATGTGAGAGTACATAGTTAGGGTAGCATAATCTTTTTCATCTGCTTGTAGTCTGACTCAGTCATCTGACAGAAATACATATTTTGCATCACTGGATCAGCAGAATAAACCTGCTAAATTAATAGCAGATAAATTCAATATTTAATTTTATAAAGGTACTAGTATGCATTTAACAATGCTGGTTCACTACAGTGGAGAAGTGCAGCAAATATTATGACAGTTCAGCATCTGCAAAATTAGTCTTGCTCTCTTTTTTCAGTGGATACTTGATGGCTGATCAATAAGCACTTCGGAGACTAAAAGTCAGTTCAGTGATGGATACTCTCACTGGATGGTCTGTCAGTTCAACAATTTAGTGGACATTTAAGAAATATTTTTACTTGTTTCATGAGATTATTTATAGTTTGAATAATAGATCTGCAAATCTTTTGCATGTTCACAGATCAGAAGCCTACAAATCTCAGAACTTTTCATACAATAAGTCTATTTAGGAAAGCTTGTTACTGCGTTTAACAATATCTTACAGTCTTAAAAACTCCAAGGCAAAAAGATGACATAGTGTTAAGGGAAAGAATCATATATGCGACTTAGCCTGCAAATTCTAAGCTAATTTGTTGAGGAAATATGCACTGAAATACTTGGAAGCCAACTCCCTATCTTGTTCCCATTTATTTTTCCATACATCTCTAATGCTTTCTCAAATTAAGTTCAGCTGCTGCAGTATCGGCTCTTAAAAAAACAATGACACATCATGAAAAAGGCTGAAAAATCATGGAAAAAGTTTTCCCCAAAGGCTTGCAAAATAATGATGTCACTATTGCATGAGATAAGCAGTGCTATCAATATAAAAAACTGGACTGGATTTTTGTGCAGAGGCTGATCACTGTTCTTTACAGAGTCTGTATTGATTCTTAAGCCAGTGAGGCTTGGGTAGGACTGAGTCTGACTGATGTCCAGCCCTGTGAATACAGAGAGAGGGCTTCTTTTTAAATTTTTGTTACTTAGGAAACCATTTGTACCAAGAACTTGTGCAGAGTTTGTTGTGAGAACATGGATTTCAAGTAGATGTCTTGGTTCCCCATGAAGGCTATGAGTTCCATGTAGTTCTCCCACAAAACTTGCCTTTCAATAGTGTAGAGTGAAACACTCTGGATTTGGTAGCATGTGCTGTAAGCAAGAAGTGAGAGGAAGAAATACTCCTTGGTGATGTGAAGCTAGTGGAGTCACTGTGGAGACATTGGTGAGAACAGTGGTACACTTGTAGTCCTTCAAGGAGTGCTTCTTTCAACAAGGAGGCTAGCTGAAGTGTCAGCCACTGCAGAAGGACATTTATGCCTAGCCTGCTAGTCTGTTTAAAAACTTCAATGCTTACTGCTTTTGACAAGCAGAACAAATCCTTGTTTCACAATTTAGGTGCTTAGAGATGCAGTTAGAAAACATTGAGATATATTTGATGCAGAATCACAGAATATGCTGAGTTGGAATGGACCCACAAGGATCACTGAGTCCAGCTCCTGGCCCTGCGTAAGACCATCCCCAAGAGTGATGTCATGTGCCCAAGAGTGTTGTCCAAACACTTCTTGAACTCTGTCAGTCTTGGTGCTGTGACCACTTCCCTGGGGAGTCTGTTCCAGTGTCTAGCCACCCTCAGGGTAAAGAACCTTTTTCTAATACTCAATTTAAAACTTCCCCTGACAACTTCAGGCCATTCCCTCGGGACCTGTCACTGGTCACCGTAGAGAAGAAATCAGTGTCTGCCCCTCATGAGGAAGTTGCAGACTGCAGTGAGCTCTCCCCTCAGTCTCCTGTTCTCCAGGCTGAACAGACCGAGTGACCTCAGCTGCTCCTCATACAGCTTTTCCTCAAGGCCTTTCACCATCTTTGTTGCCCTTCTTTGGGCACCAGTGGCTTTATATCTCTCTTCTATTGTGGCTCGCAAAACTGCATACAGTACTTAAGGTGAGGCCATCCCCTCCCTTGCCCAGCTGGCCATGCTCTTCCTGATGCTTCGCAGGACGTGACTGTCCCTCCTGGCTGCCAGGGCATGGCTGACTCATGTTCAGCTTGTTGTCAACCAGGACTTCCCTTTCCAAGGTGCTAATCTCCAGCCTCTCATTCCCCAATCTATCCATTCAGGGTTGCTTCATCCCAGGTGCAGAGTCCCAACATCTTTCCTTTGATGGTTGGTGATTGTCCTCCCTGCTTTGGAGGGAGTCAGCAGCTCCTCCCAGTTTTGTATCACCTGTGAACTTGCCTAGTATCTCTTCCAGTCATGCATCCAAGTCATTAATGAAGATGTTAAAGAGCACAGGACCTGTGATAGCCCTGCAGAACCCCACCAGTGACACATCACCAGTCTGATGTCATCCCATTCGCTATAATTGTGCCCAACCAATGGACCAGTTGCTCACCTATCACATGATGTGTTTATCCAGCTGTATGCTGGACATTTTATCCAGAAGGATACTCTGAAAGAAAGATCTACTGAAATCCAAGATTACATCAACTGGATTCTCTTGGTCAACTAGGTTGGTTACCTTGCCGTAAAAGGAAATCAAGTTTGATCCAGCGGACTTCCCTCTCCTGAAGCTGTGCTGGTTGTGACCACTGACTGTGTTGTCTTTCAGGTGTTATTCAATACCTCCTAAAATAATCTTCTTCATAGCTTTACCAGGCACTGAAGTGAGATTGACAGACCTTGTAGTGGTTTTTGTACAAGCCACTACACATCTGAAGTTTCCAGAGTCCTCCTTGCACTTCTTAAAAAAACTGGGGCAACATCTGACAGCTTCTAGTCAGCCTGGACTTCGCCAATTCCCAAGGCTGCTCAGAAACTGAGAGAGAGGTTTTGTGATGGCATCGGCCAGCTCTTGGAGAATTCTTGCGTTGGCCATAGTTCCCTCCGCAGGCAGAGTACAAAAGAAAATAACTTTTCTAGGTAGTAAGACACATGAGTTAGTCTTGTCCCACTAACTAAAAAGTCTCTAGAGATGACACAGAACAAATAATAAAAAATGAAAGCAAATACCTCTAGCCTTATGTAAAGAAACACTTAAAAGATTTGAAAAGAAAGGCCAAAAGAAAAGGGCACAACCTTGCTTTTAATTTCTTTTCCCTGTCATTTTTAATAAGAGCCATATCACTTTCTGTGCTTCTCTGTTTTATTATATAAACCATTTATTTTAAAAGTCCAGTTCTTCTCTTTGCAGTAATTCTTTTGTTACCATGTGGCTGTATGAGTTAAGCTGCCTCGGTACTGATTATCAACAACTTTAAGAGTGCCTTTGGAACAGTGCAGGATATCAGAGACTGAACATGCTATTTGGTTAAACTGGGAACCTTGCAGACCTCAGCCCTGTGGGCTTGCCTTCTCTTCCTAACCCAACTTCATCAGTCTCTGGGGGTTTTTTCTGCTTCATCTTTGCAGAAGTGAACTGGTGGGGCAGAGGCTGTTCCCAGTGGGTGTAGGCAGTATTTGAGTAAGGAGCTCTGCACTTTGCTTGGGCCTTGGAGCACAGTGTGCTATAGAGGAGCAGCAGCAGTAGCACTAAGTCCTGCTCCAGTAGTTTGTTTTTTTCCACCACAGAGCTGTAAGCATGTGTTTCTTAAAATAAAAACAGGGCCACTTTTTAGTGCTTGCCTCCAACTGTTTTACTTTACTGCAGGAAGCTGGTGAAGAGTTGCCTGCTTCATTTTTAATATCAGTGGCGTCAGTCTTAAGTAGTGGCATACACAGTTATGGTGTATAACATATATTGTTATGCAAAATTGCATCTCTCTGAAAGTGTCTGTCTTTCTGTTGCACAGGACTTGAAATAAGCATCAGTTCAGCCACCCACTGGCATGACGTGCAGTTAGTTTGTGTCAATCCATGCTAAGATATTCTGTAGTGAATTTGCAATATCTAGCTGTAGTGTTCCCTGTTCTGCCACTCTATGGATACTCCTTGGGCTGGCCTAACTACTCAGTTACAAAAAAACCATTCTCCCAAGGGAATATTTCAAGGCAGCTTCCCAAAACTGTCTGCCTTCTCAACGGGTCACACAAGCAGCTGGTTTGATTCTTCCCTGCCTGTATGTCCTTCAAGATGTGAATGGTTTGCATGGCCTCCACCCAAAGATAATATCTGCTGGTGAGAGCTCTGGCACCCTTTAGAAGAAGAGAGGAGGCCTCTGGCTGCCTGAGAATGCCTTCCTGCTTTGTTCAGTGCTCTGAACTTAAGACAACAACACAAAGAAACAAACAACAACAACAACAAAAGGCTGGGAAAGGCAGAAAGATGCTTCTTTGGTGTAAGTGCGCAGGGACAGCCCTACCCAACAGAAGAGGGGGGTTTGTGATTGCTGTCCACTGTGCAGCATTCGGGCTGAGGTTTTTCTTGCTTGAAGAAGGAGAGGACTGGGCTAAACCAGTCCCTTTTCCTCTTTGTGGCGTGTATTTGCACACTTCAAACCCAAGCTCTCTCATCTGCAGACCCAGCATGTATGTAGAGGAAAGATGCCTTTGGGTCTATGGGGAAAACATTTTCACAACTTATATATCAGGCAGCTCCTCCTTCAGTTCTCATCTGGTTTTACATCGGGCCCAGTCTGCTGGCTGTGCAGTGTGCAGACACTTATTTCCAGGCCATGGACAACCATCCAGCTATCTGGGTATTTGCTCCCAGGCCAAAGCTTCCCATTCCCTCTCCTTCCTTCCCCTTTCCTCAGTGCTGAAGGGGTCCTTCTTTCAAATATTCAGTGTCCACAGCCAAGATGTTACTTAGCCCAGAAAATTATTATATATCAGATAGATTTGGTAGTGACACAGATTTAGTTTTGTTGCTCATTATTTTAATTTTCACTTGAAGACAAGAATACTGAAATCTAATAAGAATGGCTTTTGCTCTTTCCTGTCGGAAAAATGGAAGAAAAATTCCATATTTTAAATACTGTTAAATAAATCAGAAAAGAAAAATGCAACCAAAAGTTCTCAATCTCCATTGGCAAAGAAACTTACCCAAGATCCATGTTTATAAGTCAACATTTTCTCAAAGACCCTGTGATTTTTCTGTAGACACCTTTATATTTTCGTTTTCTCCAATTCTCCTTTGACTCTTGCCTTTTGCAGGTCATGAAAACATACCACATGTATCATGCAGAGAGCATCAGTGCAGAAAGCAAACTGAAGGAGGCAGAGAAGCAAGAAGAAAAACAGATTGGGAGGTCAGGAGACCCTGTTTTTCATATTCGACTAGAAGAAAGGCACCAGAGACGGAGCTCTGTGAAAAAGATTGAAAAAATGAAGGAAAAAGTAAATAGTCCTTTTATTTAGCTTCATTTGAAATAAATTCAGTGCATTTCTGACATTCTTTGGCATGATATTAGACAGAGAAATCCAGCTGGGAAATAAAATTAAGCAAGATATACATAATAAACTAGCAGTGGGTTATGGATATCTAGACATAATTTCAGTTCAGAGAGGGGAATACTTCATTCCCAATATAATTCTTACTATAAAGTTTGTCTCATTTGAAACAAAATAATAAGTTTTCACTTTGTATTATATTTGTTGTATGTATAACAGGCTCTAAATTAAGATGCCTTCTTGTTACTAGGAATGTGTGCTTGAATTGTTACCATTTCTGCTGCATACCAAAAATGAAGTAATTAAAATACATTAATATGCAATGTCTTCCCTAGCGTCAAGCAAAATATTCTGAAAACAAGCTGAAATCTATTAAGGCCCGTAATGAATACCTGCTCACCCTTGAAGCAACTAACGCTTCTGTTTTCAAGTATTATATTCACGACCTTTCAGATTTAATTGATGTAAGTATTGGCAAATTTGTACTTATGTTTATTCTGTTCTGGAGTAATACTTTTTTTCAGTTTTAAAGGGAATATATTAGTCATATGGATTGCCTACATTACACTTGCTGTTTATAATATTGTATGATACAATCAGAAGTTTTTCCCTTATTTCCACAAAATAAAGTGCCAGTAAGATGCTGAACCCGTTCCTTTAAAGTTCGAACATTGTGTTTGCTTCCCATGTGTCAATAGCAAATGCGATGTTTCCATTATGTACAATCTCTGGGGTCTAAATATTTTTTACAAGATAAACTTCTTAA
Source organism: Rhabdornis inornatus (assembly GCA_013397075.1). NCBI lineage: Eukaryota > Metazoa > Chordata > Aves > Passeriformes > Rhabdornithidae > Rhabdornis > Rhabdornis inornatus. The sequence continues at coordinate 329,282 of VWZS01003247.1, read as the reverse complement.
GTGATCATCTAATGGTATTTAATTCAAAAGAAGCAATTTCTTCCATGTTTTCAAAATTCTTCAGTTTCATTCATTTAGCCATTAAATCAGACATACAGTGGCTTCTTACTCTATGCAGTTTGAAGAACAGACACAATCAATCCTGTGCTCTATACTGTCAACACAGTCGTTACTTATTTTCAGTCAGTTATTTGTATGAGAACATCCTAGAAGAATGATGTTATACACTAATGTTGACTTGTGCCAGCATTTAGTCTACTGTTTTACTGACATTTTTACTTTATGCAGATCAAGCATCCTGCCCCCTTATCACATGTCACCCTCTTTGTAAGCTGACTTTACATGTGATAGAGAAAATAGACACAGCGAACACAAGCCCCAGAACATTCATTCACTAGCAATGTAGGATTAAATAGCTTAATGGGTCTGCCTCTGTGGCCCATTTGAAATTCTAGATATTTGAATATGCTTGCTACTGCAACAGTAGTGTATGTTACTTAAAATAGTAAACAACATTCATATACAGCTCTGGTTTCTAATGTAGAATAAATTAATACAGAATTTGACAAGTGTCTCATTTCTACTGACTGGAGAAGAAAAGCTTCACAGAGAAAGGGGAAAATGCCTTCTTGAGATTAATGGACTGAAATAGCTGCATATACGTGTTTTATTATCTGTCATCTAAATACTGATAGGTTTTTTTGTCGTTTCTAGTTTTTCTATAGTTTATAAAATCTTGCCTGATTTAGTTAAAACCTTTCACTTTCAAATGGTTTTGTTTCATTTCTTTCTTGCTTTCCTATAAAAGATGGCAATGAATCTTTTTTGTGTTTTCAGTATTTTTTTCTGTCTCTATTTCAGCATTTTTTATCCCTTTCCTAGTTGCTACTGCATGTTTACTCCTGATTTCTTCTGGTTTATTCTGTGGCCTGTCCTTGTCTAATCTGTATCCATCCACTTGCACAACCTGCTACACCCGTCTAGGCTGCCCGGGGAGTGAAAGCATTTACTAGGACCTATAGGTGGATGATTAGGGCAGAAAATAAAGGACAAAGTGTGTACAAGTGAGAAGTTGACCCTACCTAATGGATGATTTTCCTGCTACTGCTTAACGGATGACAGATTTTTGGTCAGTAGTTAGGGCATGTCTCATACAATTAAACTTCATGAATTCTTCTTGGATTCTGGAAAGAAGGCAAGGTGCCTTTCTTTTTGTTTCCAGCACCCTCACCTCTTCAGAAGCTGGATAGATGCTTAGTTTGTCACCTCTCCTACCTTCCCTTTCAGAGTTCACATTTCTCAGAGAATGTCTCCAATGTTTGTTTCTACTTGGTCAAAACTTTATCAGGTTGGAAAATGCATCTGATTCTTACCTGCTTCAGTGATGTCCACAGAGGTTTCTGTAGCAGTGAAAACCGAGGGGAGGAGCCACAAGCTTGGAGCTTTACAAAGGATTGTGAGGGCAAGAGAAGTTAAGCTTTCTGTCCATGCACACACAGAGCCAGCACATTGGAGTTAGTGTATATAAAGGTATTTACATAACTATGAAGACTAGAGGTTCCTAACTGCTAGTCTTTAATAAAAATACATATTCTGCAATATTTAGTCACGCAGAAAATTGTATCTACTCAGGCCTGTCTTTTTGAAGCCCATGGACCAATGCACACAATAACATTCTTTTGGCAAAATGGCTTGAGAAATTACTCTTTCCTAAGGAATTTAAATGGAAAGTCTAGCTGCCCTTTGCATCACTGTTTTGTAAGAGTAGGCTGTAAACATGTGCAACCAGAATTTGCTTCAGAGGTAATTTAATCCAATTGTGAGCTTGTTTAAATGAAGTGTCTTTCAAACATTTGTATTTAATCAGAATATGCTGTGAAAGCATTGGTATTTAGACAGAGTGTTTGCCACTTGACAAAAGAAACTCTTTGTAAATGCAAGAGTCTTGGCAAGGCTTTGGAGTTGTATCATTGGAATGTGAGACATGGTTCCCAGTGGCCATATGTTGCAACTGTCCAGACTACCTCATTCTCTAAATCTGTTAATATCATGGTACAATTTGGAGTTTTCAGAGCAGTGGTGGCGTTTTCATTCTTTGCCCTCTCTATTTTGTCCCGCTTTGCTAACCTGATTTCTATGATTCCTTGAACTATTTCTCATTGCCTATACAGAAGGGGATTACTCTGTGTCTGAATTCCAGTTAACATGGAAGAATTTACATCTCCCCAAGCAATTGGTGTTGTCCATGAATGAAACTGAATGTTTCCTATGTTAGCGAAAAATATGTCTAATGAAAAAGGGATAAATACATACAATAATGTAGTAAACTGCTCCATAAATTTTCTTCTGACAAGACTGGGGAGGATAGTGGAACTACTCATTAGGAAAAAAACAAAACAAAACAAAAAACACCACAAAACAAAAAACGACTACTTTTCATTTAGATTTCACTGCATTTTCCGTATATGAGTCTTATATGGAAAATTCTAAATTACTGTTCCCCGTCTGAACTCAGGCTGAAGTGTTCAATGCTGTCATTCCATTAACAGAGCTCAGGGCTTCTGACTTAAAATTATGATGTGCTGCTCATTTTAAGGTCATATGATGAAAGCTGGATGTCTATGTCTATAATATATGGTATTGCTGGAGTCTTAGCTGGATGATTTAATGCATTTAGTGAGCTGAAGTATGAGACCAACATTTGCAAAGAAGCAGAGAGATAAACAGGATTTGCTATGCACAGTGTATTTCTGTCCTCTGCATATTGTACTAGAGGAATTTGAATTTTCTGTCAAATATTTCTTCTCTGCTGACTAGCGTGAGATCTAGTTCAAGTGGAGGACAGAATTAATTATTTTCTTTTTTTGTACCTGTAAAAAACAGTAAAGATTAGCTGAATTAAATAAACTTTACCTAGCAGGTAGAATTTTTTTTAAGATTTTGAGTTTCAGCAGAACAACAGACAATACACTGCTGCTAATCTGGCTGTTAGTGCCAGCATCTATGGCATATACTTTTACTCATTTGCATTCATTAAATTTGTCTAAGAGAAAAGTAAGGACCCTGCTTCAGATTTATTGTGCATTTTTCTGATCTGAAGATAAATACTAGGAAATGGTGATCAAAACAACTTTACTGTAGTTCTGCTGCTGAAATAAATAAAATATTGATGTGTTGGTCTTTCTTAAAGTGGAGTTTCTGAATCTCTAATTTCAGTATGCATGCTTTGGATTGTTAAGAAGTTAAGGAACATTTAGCTATTGTGAACTTAATTTATTTTGTAGAAGTTCTTTATTAATCATTCATAAAATCAAGTTTAAAACTAGGGTAAAGTGTGAGCAGCTCACAATCTTTATTACATAAGTCCTCATAAATATGGTATGTACTCTTAGATACCTTTGATTTGAATGAGAATGTCTGTGTAACATAATACTTAGAAAGTGCCTTATTCAGAGATTAAGGCTTTTTTTATTAATTCCTCTCTCCATTGACATTAGAATTTACTATTCCTGAAAAAAAATTAAATTAAATAGATCAGCTAAGTTTGGTTGAAGCTCTGTGCTAAGCACTGCAGTTTGTTTTGTTCAAGCCTAAATATACTCTGGGGTACAATAAAGGCAGTAAATGCTCTTGAGACTGCTTCAGATTTAATTTCAAATAAGAATAAAATGCAAATTATAAAATTAATTTTTCACACATATCTCAAATGTATCCCTCATCTGCCTTCATTTTGCCCAACCAAAAGTTTTTATGAATTCAGAAATGCAAACAAACTCATAAGTCTCTGACTTCATTCTGTTATTTTTCATCTTCGTGTCTTACTGCACCAAGTGCCATCTCATCTCTCTAGATAGGTAGCAGATCTGTAGGTAGATAACCACCTTGGCTGTACCCTCGGTATGCTGACAAGTGAACCTCTAAGACTCATATTTATTTTGGCTAGCAGTGTGGTTGGTCACTTGAACTGTAGAAGTCTTTCACAAATCTACAGAATTTTCCTGAAAACTGTGCAAATACATGTGTGTGTGTGTATCTGCATACATAAATACTTTTTTGCAACATCAGAAAGGTTGATGGTTAATTTTTCCAATTAAGTTAAATTAACCATGCATCCAATTGCATGGTCAGAGGCAACATGGTCCTGGTGGCAGTTTAGTGGAAATATATCAAACTTCTGACCTCAGTAATGAACAAATACCAGAAGTGCTGTCCCCATTATAGACGACTGTCTTATCTAAACCATCTTTACAGCAGATTAAAACAGTACATTTCTTTCTGGGTAACCAAGAGTTGATACTATGACAGAGCTGTGTCCCAGTTATGAGTCTCCTGATTTTGGGGAAGTGGGCTATGGTCTGGCAGAAGTAAGAGTTGTGGTGTCCGAATGTTTAGTTCCGCTTTTAAAAAATAACTTCCCTCAAACAAGTTCTATTTATACATAAGTAATTGAAGCAAAATTTCAAATTCAGATGGTTTTAATTCTATTCAGAGAGATACTTGTGGTAAGTTCAGGATCCGCATTTAATTTTTGTTTTCTCTGCTGGCACTGGCATTGCAAGTAAATGCCTTAGCCTGGCAGGATACTCTGCTTCACATGAAAAATCCTCTTCTTGTCTGAGAGGCCGTATTTGTTGCCTTGTTCAGCTGTCATCACTTGCCAAAGATGGTCATGGTGATAGTGACTGAGTGGATTAAGGGTTAAACAATGAAGTTGTGTCCCAGCATAAAGGCTGCAATCTTTCAATTCCAGCTTGCAAAAAAGCTGCATCAGAAACCCACACAGCTCTAATTGCAAATCAATAAGCTTTCTAGTAATACTCAGATTAATCCACTAGAGCCAAAATTCAGGCTGTAGTTTTATAACACATGGATAGTTGGCAATGCTAAACCTGGCATTGCCCTCTATTCTTAATTCCTTTTCAGTTTAATCTTCCATGAGGTCTCTCTGAAACTAATGCACATGAAACAAAACAGCTGTCACAATTCACTTTCTTATCAGCACTTTTAGTCTCTCTTTTTCATCCAAGATAGTGAATGAAATATGAGATCTGATTTGACGTAGAGCAAGAGAAAAACACCGAGTGACTTTTCCTTTTAGAAACAGTATTTTTGAGGCTGGTGTTCTTTCGAATATGGATGCACTTAAGTATAAAAGTTGAGTGGCTGTTTTAGTAACACAATTTTTCATTTTATATATGCAAAAGAGAGAGGTTAACATGTTTGAGTGAACATGACATCTTCTTCATTTTCTTTGAATGGTTCAGCCTCTAGTTTTTCCGAGAGCCGCTGTCCCATCTGCAGTCACTACCTGGAGTACTTGCTAGGATGAAAAACAGTCTTTCTGGAAGCTTTGTTGTGAATAAAACAGCTCTCTGTTAGATTTCAGAGAGCAGTTTCATCAGTAGTCATTACCCTACCTAAGTCAAGGTGTGGAGTGTTCCATTCCCTTCTATTCATCGGTGAAGTGTTTCATTCCCTTCTACACGAAGGTTTTGGTATGGTAAATAGGTTGAAAGCTCTTGGCCTGTAGTGTGTACAGGTGTATATCTGTCTCCCTCCCTGTCTATTTCTCTCCTTTTTCAGGTAAGTAAGAGGAAAGAGAGGAATGAGGTTCCATGAGTCCTGTAGGGTTTGTAATAGGTGTGAGGGAAGTATTCATATAAATGGTGCATATATGCATGTGCATATATGCATATAGGGTACAGTAGACCAAATCCAATTGCTTCTTTATCCAGCTCCATAGTTACCTTGCGAGTCCTGCAGGGTTAGATGACTTTAGGCTGTGGGTGGACACCGAGGAAGAGTGGCTGGGGACTGAGGGATGCCCTAAAGCAGAATGCTCTGACTGCTCTGGCCAGGTGTTGGCCTCTGCTTGGGGCAGGTCTCACCCTTAGAGCACTGCTTTGTATGCAGCTGTTAGCAAACTGATGTGCCACTGTTGGGATGACATCATCCCTTACCTGGAAGGTCACTGAGCGGAAAATGAGGGTATTTACTCTACAGTGTAAGGAAACCATCAGTTGGTATGGTACTGCTGTGACATTTTTAAAATATATTCAGCTGTTCTCTAAAATATTAATGACACATGAATAATGCAACTGAGGGTGTTTAAAATTCAAGAGCAAACACAACTTTATGTTTTACCAATTAGGCTTCAATTACATTCCATTTCATTTAAAAAAAAAAGACATAAATTATGACTTTCTGCTTTTAGTAATATGATGTACACTGCTCGCTCTATATGAACATGGGAAAAAAGGTATTTACATTAAATACATTTTCACGATCAGGGGAAAAGATGTTAAAACTTTCCTGTTGTATCAAAACATTTTAGATGCATTGTTTATGCTCAAGGTATTTGTGGAGGTTTTTGTTTGGGCACAGGCATGGTAAGCAGGAATTGCTTCAAGTTCATTTTGCTGCTGTCATTAACCTAGATGATAGTTACGTTAGGGTGTATTTAAATAGGTGATTCAGGGTTTACAGATGCTATTGATACTGAAAAGCCCAGTTGTGTGTGGAGTCCTAGACTTTATTGATATAAATACAATGCCTGCACTTCCGTATCTGATAAGCAAACTGTCACACATGTATACTTGATCTCTTTTCTAAAACTGTCCATTAATCTTTGCAACAGACTGAGGATATTAAATTCTTACTGTCATGACCCCAGTAGTGCATTTTAATTTAGAAGATATTTTGTTAAATACTTCAAAGACAGAAAAATTTCAGGATGGAGAATTTTAGTGACAGTTTCAGGATTGTGATATTGGAATGGCGTTCCTCCTTTTAAATTTGTTTTGTTTTCCTTTTGTTGTTGTTTTAGTGTTGTGATCTTGGATACCATGCTAGTCTGAACAGAGCCCTAAGAACATACCTTTCTGCAGAGTATAACCTTGAAACTTCCAGGCATGAGGGACTAGACATCATTGAAAATGCAGTTGACAGCTTGGAGCCACGCAGTGACAAGCAGAGATTCATGGAAATGTACCCCACCGCTTTTTGTCCACCAATGAAATTTGAGTTCCAGTCTCATATGGGTGATGAGGTCTGTACACTGACAGGTATCCCCACAGTGACCGTTTCTGTATACCAGGATAGAGAATTTATCATTTACCAAACAATTTTACAAAGAGTTTGGTAAAAGCTACCCAAAAGTCAGTGGACCAGCAATAACATTTTGCAAAACTTGAAGCACTGTCTGTTGCTTCAAAGTTCTCATGTAAAAACTGTTAAATGTTACTATATTCTGTATCACTTATAATAACATTGCTATAAATTTGCTGGCCAACCTGTGCTCAGCCCAGCATCAGTGTAAGCAGTGACTTTATGTCTTTACTACCTGCATTACTCCTAACAGAGTTTGTGGGTGTTATTTGAGAGCAACTACAGAGCCACTCCAAATTATTCATGCTACAACGCAGTCTTTTCCCCTTCTTCTTCCCCCATTTTATCATCTGGAAATTTCAAGCATACTGGGTACCCCAGCTTTGCCCTGTTCTGCTACACCAAAGACCGGTAGCAAAGCAGAATTCGAAATCACCCATGTACCTCTTTTTTTCTGAAGGTAGCTCCAGGGTCTGCATTTCTGTGTGGTATAAAAGCAACAAAAAGCAGACATACAAAAAGGCTGTGCTCTTTATTCATAAGCTGTAGTGCATACTTCTACACCTTATAGCACATAAATATTTTAAATTTAGATGGGCACATTTTATTGTCTGCTTTATTAAGTTTTAATAGCTTTGGTAGGAATTCACCTTGTTTTAAGAAGAACAACTGAAGGCTATTGACTGATTTTTTTTAATTACTTGCATCTTACCGCTCTTTTTGATTCTTTGTTAGGTTTGCCAGGTCACTGCCCAGCAAACTGTGCAAGCAGAGCTTATGCTGAGATATCAACAACTACAGTCACGATTGGCTACACTCAAAATTGAAAATGAGGAGGTAAGACCTATGTCTACAAGGGCTAAACATTGAACATAATTTTCAGGAAGGTGCAGTGTTTTGTACCTTGCCAGAAGCATGTAAATGACCCTGAAGTGGCTCCAATCTGTATAAGTGGTTTTAATTTTAAAAATCAAATAGTGGCACATATGCTAAGGTAGATCCTCACCTGCTTTACAGAGGTTTGGAAACTTTGTCTTTTACCTGTCTAAACATTAACATTACTGAGTTCCATGTTTTGCAGATGCTTCAGTGTAAACTTGTTAGAGCACATATTTTCAAATTAATGTGAACAGAGAGCCACTGAGAAGTTACTGTCTTCTTTGACCACACTGTCCAGTCCTGAACTCGCTACTTCTGTAGTACAAGGGAAATTGAACTGTCTTTTGTGGTAGCTGAGTTAAGATCTCTTATGCTCTCAACTACACCTATTTATAAACATGACTAATGAATGCCTGTGATGGGAACAGCTCACCTAGCAAAATAAAATGCATTTTTTTGTAAAATATGGAAAAAAATGCTGTTCTCTTTCCCCTGGCAGTGGATATAAAATGCACTTTTATCACAGCTAAGGCAATGTTAAGGTCCTTCAGTTTACATGAGAATCTGTTCCTAAAAGAAAACATAGAAATAATTTTATTTTTTCATGTACTTTACCAATAAGTTTTCAGGATGCCAGTTTTTCTCATTCTAGTTTGTACGTTGAATGTCTAAAACAAAGTATTAATGTCCATGAGACATGTACAGTAGTCTTAAAAAAACCAAAAACACTTGCATTCAGAAAGTCTCTCAAGGTAACAAAGATGGAAGAAGAAAGAATTTTTCTTTCAGTGAAACAAAGTGCAAGGGCGTGGGGGGAGAAATCATGTTTGACAGACACGGAAGGGATATTTGCCTATATTGGAGTTATGTGTAGAAGTGTCCATGATATGGTTGACCCTGCTAGAGACTCCATTTAAAGCAGACCTGGGGAGTAAATCACATCCTTGTGAATCTTACCAGTTACTTTATTGCACTGTGGAAACTGCATCCCTTTTCCACAGCATCCATGCCCAGGTTTCCACTATGAGCAGTGCTGTTCCACAGGGCATAGGAAGGGCTGGCAATCTGGTGTAAACTGTTCTTTCTCGAGCCCTCTGTCAACAATGTATTCCACTTCTGCAGTCTAAACATTACTGTGTGCCTAATCATAACACAGTACAGGGTCACAGATTTTTTCTTGGAAGATCTTGTTTTTCTGGACAGATCCAGACCCTGGATGTACATATTCAATATAACACATTGACCACATTTAGGAGAGCTGGCCCTTCAGAGTACTGTATCATCTCTATTGCCTCCCAGATTAAGGACCTTAATCAAATCATGTCACACTTCAATTCTAATTTCAAACAAGTGCTTGAGTTCACTACAAAACCAACACAAGGGTACATGTGTATTTGTGTTAGACCATGATAAAGCAAAGAACTAGATAGGATACCAGTTACATAGATACCTGTTATAACACACCTAACTTTTCACATTTACACACCAGTTTGGGGGAGTGTGCCAGAGTTACTGCGAGTAATGAGCTTCCTTTCTAAGCTGTTCCTATATATATATATATATATACATATATATAGGAACGTATATATATATGTTATCTGGCATTTGGCAAACTCTGCTTTCTAATACCAGGTTAAGAAAACAACAGAGGCTACCCTGCAGACAATACAAGATATGGTCACCATTGAAGATTATGATGTGTCAGAGTGTTTCCAGCACAGTCGCTCAACAGAGTCTGTGAAGTCAACAATCTCTGAGACATACCTAAGTAAGCCTAGCATTGCAAAAAGAAGAGCTAACCAGCAGGAAACAGAGCAATTTTATTTCTTGGTATGTTGGTTGCTTCCTCATTCGTGTGATGCAGACCAAGCACCTGAAGTAAAAATTATCCATAATTTCCTAGAATTCCTAGAATTTATGTGTCATGCATAGTAATATATTCATCTGCATCTCTACAGAAATTCAGAGAATATCTGGAAGGTAGCAATCTCATCACAAAACTTCAAGCAAAACATGACTTGCTGCAGAGGACACTTGGAGAAGGTAAATATCACACAATAAACTGAAAAGTTATTCCAAACTATACAGTGAACCTACTGAAATGCCAAAGATATGCAGGAAAAAATTACAAAACTTAAAGTTTAATTGTCCAGTAAACACAGACTTGATTTTTACCAGTCACAGTTTTGGGGCAGTGGTAAGAGCACACACAATAAATTGATTTTATTTCTTCAACACATACTTATTTCCACTGCACTTCCAATATGTTTAGACAAATTACTCTATTCGGCAACAGAACTATTGAATGAAAAATCTCATGTCTGCAAGGAGAGCGACGCAGTCAGTGCAGGTTGATTTAAGAGCTATGACAAATGTACTGTTTCTATATCCTGACAACTTCTGTTGAATTGAGGTTTTTTAAGACTTGGGATAGAGTGATCTTTTTAAAGCATACAGAATTATCCAGGATGCATCTCGTACGATGTACTCACTAGTGCAGCATTTCTAACACATGAACACTAACATCTGTCTTGCCACTTAAGAACTCAGTGGAATGTTTATCAAAAGTAAAAGATGAAATCCTCACCTCACTAATGTCAGTAGTGAGTTTCTTACAGACTTAAGTTAGTGTTGTTTTTTACAAATTATTTGCATATTGTAAACTTAAGTGAATGAAAACTACATGAATAGCTCTATACCTGTTGATTATCATTATTGCACATAATTATTCCATTATAAATTCCATTATAAATTACAATATAGTAATTATTCCATTATAAATTACAATAGCAGAGAATTATCCATTTTCCTGAACACTCTCCACAGTTTTTAAAAAGTACATCTTAAAATCTAAACCAAGTCAGCAGAAGTAAAATCAAATTAAGTAAAACTAAATTAAGGCAGCAATGAATCACACACTATGCACAGCTCCAGCCTATCTCTTACCAGTCCTCCCAACACTTCCTCATGCACTGAGGGGAAAAGGGGAAGTGCAGTACAAACCTTGAGGACTAGACACACAGAGTGGAACAGACTTGAGAGGAAGTGAGATTACACCACAAATAATAAAAATCCTCTCCTGGAGGTTTAAGAATGTGATTTAAAGTTTAGACTCGAGAAAGGAAACTTGTTTGCTAAAAGAATGACTCTAAAAGATATGTCAATTTATTTTCTTTTTACTGCCAAGTATCTGTTGTTAATCACATCTCTTCTTGCTTTTAATACGAAAGCCCAGATCCCAAATCCCATGGAGGTGTCTGAACTGCTATTAGCAGTTCACTGGCTATAACCCAAACACAGCTCCTGTCCAGGGAGTGACTAAGGTTGGGTGTAGAATATAAGCAGCATTTTCTTTCAAAACTGAACTGTAGAAGATGGTAGCTGTTTTTAGACAGCTACCCATGTTATCTTCTTTCTAATGGGAGTTTTCATTTAATAGATTTTTATTATGAATGTGTGTGGTGAACAGTTTATTCACAGAGAACAGTGTGCAGCTGACTTTAGTCAAAAAAAGAGGACATTCTTCTTCTGGAAGCTCATTGAAAATGTATTTGGAAAAATACAGTGAAAGGGAGGGAGATAAAAGGCAACAGAATCTGCTGCATAAACCACGTTGGAAAAAAGTAAGGAAAGAATTGTTTGAAAGGAAACCTAAAGAAAAACTTTGCAGCAGGGTGACCAAAATGATAAATTGCCATTGGGCTCTGGACCATTCTACCATGCTGAGGCATTCTTGGACTATTCTGTTTGAAGAGTTCCTTCTACACACCATCTTTAACCCCCACGTAGTTAATCTGTGTTGCCCACAGTGGTTTTGCACATATTTGTTGTCCCAGCAGCATAGCATGGCACATACAAATAGTACCTCAAATATACACATTTGCATTCAAAGCTGATACTTGGATTGAAACCCATCATTTTTACAGGTTAAAAAGTTCTGGTTTTTGCAGGACATGCCCCTTTAGTTGAGGCATGTCCTGCATTAAAATGCCCATGCTTGGGATGGAGGACCTGGATTCTGAAAGTTTGTTGAATGGGGAGGATTGAAAGGATTGAATTACAGTGGAATTATGAATGTTATTGCTGTACCTAATATAGAAATGAATTTGTAGGACATGAACTGCTCCCCTGCTCCCCTCAAACTGCCTTTTCTGGAAACCTTCATGTCAGCAAGACTGCGGACAAATAACAGTGTGTTGTGTTGAATGAGCTAGGGAGAATGCAGGGAGAAGGAGAGTATCGTCTCAACTGCAAGTTTTCCTTTGGCATCCTTTCTTGCTTTTATTCAAAACTATACAGTGTAAGGATGTAGGCTGAATAGATTCAGGTTCCCATCTGGTGTCCACAGTGTTAACAGCATTTGGCTTCTATTCTGGTTCATCACCTGCCTACTACAGTCTTGCAGTTTATGAACACAGCAGATACATATTCATGGTCTGCACAGGGAAGATAGATGAAGTGCGCTGTGCTGAATCTGCATCTACAGACTTAGAAAGTAAATAAGAAGCACTCAAATTAAATTGATACTAAACGAAGGAAGCACACTGATGCTTATATTAGTCCTGATCCAAAGGTCATCTATTGAAAGAAGAAATTAACAAAGCAAAGGGAAATGCAAGAAAGAAAGCAAGGAGTTATAGAAGAAATTGCCCCTGAGGCCCAGACACCTTTTGCCCTGAATTGTGAAATATCAGATATGTGTTTAAAATCCCCCAGGTACAGCATTTGTAACATCTTCTGTTTTACTAACATTTATTATTGGGATTCTTAGTCTCAGTGAATTTCTTGAGTAACCTGAATAGGGAGAAGTCCATGGCTTACTCTTTTTCTTTCATAGGTTATTTTTCATCATCTTCTTTGATCTCTCTTTTTCACCTATCTAAAATAGATGCCAACAAGATTCATATGTCTTACTGTCAGAGATTATTCCCAGAGCTTTTTTTTTTTGTGCCGCTTTGAAAGGATCCACACTCTTCTAGTACTGCAAAATATATTTTCAGACTAGGGTCTTCAGTACTGTGCAGTACTTTGCGTGCATTTGAGCACTGGCACATAATACTATGTTTTTCATATCGCTGTTATTCATTCTTCCTGGAGTGTGAAAAGCTGGTTTGGTGTGACTTTCAAATTGGGAAGCTTCACCTAGCCAAAGCGAAGCTCAGAGTGATTTTCAGATATTGTATCCATAGTTCTGTTCACTGGCATAGGTGTTTAGTTCTTCCCTAATACCTTACTTGAACCTGTTGATAGTGAATTTGGTTTCCACTATGTGCCACTTAACCCCTTTAAAGGGCTTCACAGTTTTGTCAGGATTTGATACGAAAGTATTTCCATCATCTGTACAGTGCTCTGGCTCCTTAGCTGCTGTGGTCTCTCAAGATATTAATACATGCCTTATGGATTGCATAAATGGTCCTAACAGGAAGGCTTGAGTAAACGGCTGTTACATTTTTTGCCATGATGAAAAAACACCATTATAAGTCCACTGGGTTTTCCTTTTCTTTGCTAGTTTTTGATCAGTGAGAATATTTTGCCACTTTATCCATGGCTGTTTAGTTTCTTTCGTCACCTCCTGTGAAGAAAATTAGCAGTGGCTTTTGAAAGCTTAAGTAAATTAATTGTACTGATTCTTTGTTATCCAGTATTTTACTGACATGTTCAAAGATTTTAAATAAATTAATATGGCACAATCTCCCTTTGGCAATGCTGGGCTCATTGGAACTTACCATACCATGATCTTTGTCCTGTTTCATTATTTTGCTTTTCATTGTGATGAGTCAGTCATGCCTGATTTACTGGTGTGTTCATCTGCAAAGGAGCCTTTCTGGAATATGATATTTGCTTCTTTACAATTCCATGCAGTTCTCTGTGGTGTTTCTCAGTGATAGTGTTGTACTTTTTTCCTGCAATACACAGAAAAGAGAATAGGGAGTCTTCTAATAACTACTTGTGTCTAGAGCCCTGCATTTTCAGCACTGGACAGGTTTAAGCACAAGGCACAGGGGGAGATGTAATCTAATCTTGGCATAGTTCTATTTCCATACTGATTTAGCCACTGAAACATATGAGCACCAACAATAGACGTTGTTTGGAATTTCACTTGAAATTATTTACGGTATCAAGTGACTCTGTATCTTTGGGTAGGCTTCTTAAAAGTTGTTCAGTAACATGGGTTGTGTTTGTATTTTGAGCGGAACTGTGGAGATAGTAGGTAACTACAGTGCCCTGTTTGTTGTATAGTTGTTTGCTGGTAGTGTGAAAGTTAGGGCTAAAAATAATTCGCTAAGTATAATTTAGATACAAAAAGTTCAACCTAAAACCTACAAATCATTGTTTCCTGTTTATTGAACTTTCTAGGTCACAGGGCTGAATACATGACAACAAGGTAAGATATTTTTATCTGACTTGGTTTAGAGTTAAAAAATAGGTAAAATCTTAGATTTTACAAAGTTTAGAACAACTTTGTGAGGCTTGTTGCTGTTGTTACATAAATTATATACAGACCCTGCGTGTTTTAATTCAGCATTTCTGTTTCAGCATGCTGATGAGTAAAGGATCACACCATTCATCTTACTTATTTTTGTGAGCTGCTTTGGCCAGTGTCAAGGGTGGACAAGCTGGGAGATCCTTAAAAATATTTGTGAATCACATCAAATTTGGAAGTTGCAGGGGGCTCTTTAGTGCTCGAAAAGAAGTATTTTTCAGTTGTCAGAGATACCTTGACTCCCCTAGTTTGTAATTCACTTGGTCAGGATACACAGTTGAAAAGAACCTGGTAGGAAGATCAATTTGCAATGGACTGTGTCTTTGATAACCTAGCTCTGGACACAAATACCTGCTCCCCCAGCATCCATGTGTTCCATATTTAAATGGCTCTTTATATCCACAGAAGAGAAGGGATTCAGTGTTAGATCTACCAGCTTTGTGCTGCACGTACTTTTTCAGTTGTGTAATGCCACATCGTCGAAGCTGCCTCCAGATATAAACCCTGATAAGCTCTGCAGCCCCCAGAGACTAGGAGTGGGCAATGGCAACTGCTTGGATTTGCAGCTGCCACTTGTATTTATCACTTCCACAGGCAGTGTGCTCTGCTAAAGCAGGAACATCTATCCCAGCTTTCTTGGTCTCACTCTCCCCTTCCCTTTCTATGCAATACATCCTTGCCCAGTACCTCCAAGTACAATCTCTCCTGGTCCCAATGTTCCGAGAACATCTCTACAGACTTTACACCAGATTTTTCCCACCAGAGTTAGAAAAGAACATGGAGTGGTTTAAGAACCACTCCACGTTCTTTTCTAACTCTGTAAAGTTGGACTTACTCAACTGTTTTCTTTACATGACCTCAGTTGAAAAGTGGTTACAAATCAGAGCATTCTTCCCAATTGCTGCCATTAATTCTGACAACTGTACTTTTAACTCTGCCTCCAGGTGCTACCATTCTGGGAATGCATGGAAATCAACAAGTTTATGTCTAATGAGAGAAACCTCCTTTCTTGACTCCAATACAGGCGACTCACCAGGCTCACATTATCCTAAGTTCCCTGCTGTGTAAACTGCTTAAAGGAGATGGTGGATTTAGGCAATGATTTTACCTTAGTAAAGTGGGGGAGCAATGAAGCCATCTTACCTCATATCTTCTCACAGCTAGTCACTTAGAGAAAGATATTCTGAGGAGTTGGGCCTGCCCATCTGTTCCTCAGCACCAGCTCCTGGACTTTGGCTGCGCCCTGCCTATTGCCCCAAGATTCAGTTATGTTTCCAGACTGTGAAACATGTAAACAGAAGTGTTCTTTAAAGTCAAAGTTAAATTGTAGAAGGGAAAAAGATATCTTTAAATATGAGTTTAAAATAGCAGATAGTACTCAAACAAACTAAGGTCCCACTGCTGAATGCTCTATACCTTATTGTTTCTCACTGATTCCCCAAAAACATTTTATTTTTTGCTAAGTCCAAAGAAACCTATAGAAACTGCTGGTGCATGGGGACTAAGGAAGCTCTTGGCATGTAGCTGTTGGCATGATATTCACAAGGTAGTTTGTGACCTAGAGAACGGTATTTATTTCCTGTAATCTCTTTCCATTGTAGTCACCATGTGTAACACATTAGGTAAAATTTTGCAGACCAAAGTTTCTTGTATGTTCTTCCTTTACTTCTTTATGTGTTATGCTGATTTTATTTATTTGTTCAAGTTGATATACTTTTAATTCCATTAGCTAATTGGTAAGGTGCTGCTTTTCATGTGTGAAGTTGTTGATAGTTGGATGTGCAAAGCTAAAGCTGTTTAACCTTCCTGGCTCTAGTTGAAAATGCAGTTTGGTTTCGAAGCATCTTAGGAGTGTGCTGAGCAGCTTTAATTTGCATTTGAAGTTTCTCCAATATGAAGCAACTTTTTTGCTTGATAAGAGGTGTGTCGAGTGGTCTATGTTCTGCCATGGCTGGCAGGATGAATTCCAGTGGTTGTGTACATTTTATGCATGACCACAACAAAAAAGGCCATTCCGATTGTGCAGTGTTTGGAATAAATTTGTATGGTAAAACTGCAAAACAGGGATTCATAAAGAATGTCATTGTTTATCCATAAGTAATTTTTAATGGGGGAATTCTCCACTCTTTAATGTGTTACACTTAAATTTGACGGAAAGTCTTTATTTGATAAGTATTGTGTTTATTGCTCTCTTTACAATGTTCTGTTGTTTTGCCATGAGCTTACAGACATATCATTTTATTGTGTAACTTAATTCTACCTTGCTCAGTAATCATGTTCCCTTCCCTTAGGCCTCCAAATCTTCCCCCTAAGCCCCAGAAACACAGGAAGCCCAGACCCCGATCACAGTGTAGTACTAAGTTGTTTAATGGTGATTTGGAGTCATTCATCAAGGTACTGGCACTGGCACCAGCCACCGCAGTGGCTGATCTCAACACTTTTTACAATAATGGTCACCACCTCACAAAAGCTGAGGCAGATCATTATGTTTAAGTCTGTCCGGGGGCTCTTCTTTCTCGGCTGATCAATATAATACTTCCTGAAGTCAAAGGGAAAGAGGGGGATTCGTTTCTTACATTAGCCAACTTACAGTTGTGTTAATCAAGTAGGAATAGTATTGTCAGCCTGCTTTTAATAGGAAACTTAGCTTCATGTAGAAGATGGGATGTAGTGGTGCATCCCACAACTTAACCACAGTTTCCTGCTTGCTATTTTCATAACATTCAGTATTCAAAGTCTGTGGAGAAGCAGTATTTCCCTGGGTTTGGTATCCAGATTTTGATTTCCTATGACTTTAGGAATTTATTATATTGTGTGAAATTGTGATCACTGCTATTCTGGGTCTTGTATCTTTGCTGTATTTACTATCATCTTCTTCTTTCTCATACTTTTATTTCTAATAATGCTTCTAGCCGAGGCCGAAGGAACTCTCACACAAGACATCAGGTATAGTTTGGTGACAAGACAACCAGCTCTGCCTTGCTCTCGGGTTGCATGCCTGCCTGGCTCAAAATAAGTTCTTTCAAAGACCTGGAGGGAGAAGTTTGCATTAAGAAATGAGTGTACAAATATAGCAGGAAAAACTAAACCAGAGCAGAACTCTGGAGGGATTATAATCTTAAATGATGGATATTTTCTTACTCATTTTCAAGGACCCGCCTGTATCACAGTTGGTGCCTCTGGATGCTAACTGACACAGCTACAGGAAAGAAATCTTTAAAAATTTGTAAAAATACATTTATAAATGCAGTGAGTAAAATTCTTGACTGCAAGTTCTGTGAATTGGATTTGAATGGTACAGGGATTTTTTTTTCCTGTTCAGTATAGCTAGTGGCAAACATTTTGCAGAACAAATTCTGTGCTCAGTGACACTGTACTGATTTAGCTGTCTTTGAAACAAGCTTTCAGTCATCCTCAGTACAACTAAAGGGAAAATCGTTATTATTATTTTTATTGTTACACAGGAGGTGCTGCGAAATGCAAAGACTTTGAGAAATCATCACATAATAAAATAAATGAGTTTCATGAGCAGTTTCTTGCTTAAGGGTGAAAGTAAGCAAGGAAGCAGAAATTCTCACAATGAAAGCCCCTAGACTAAAGAAGGACAAAGCAAATCAGGAGAAATGGTACCCATCATCATTTTCCCTCACAGAGAAAAGGGTTATAATACATGGCAGTGTGGCTGACACGGCTTACTTGCAAGTGGGGAGTCCTACATAATTAGTCTTTCGAAAGGGGAAGAGGTAAAAAAAGCTGGTAGCCTTATGACAGATTTGCCAATGCAGGAGCTACCTTAGGACAGCACCTCCACCCAAAAACCATGTCATTCTTGGTAGGCATGAGTCATTTCGACAGGCACAGCTAGTGAGATACAGTATCACACCAAACTGCTTTTTGTTAGGGTTTTGAATCATAAGAAGTTGTAACTAGTCACAAACATACATTCACTGACTACACACATCAGATTAAATTCACAGTAGCCGTAGGGTCACTGTTCTTGACACTCACCAGCACAGATTGTTACATCAAAATATTTTCCTTTGATTAGATCCAAAAGGCAAAGCTGTTAGTTTAGGTTATTTCAGGGTATTACTTAAGTACAACGTTTTTAGTGGTTCTGAACAGATTCTCCAAAACCAGGTATGAAAGTGATTTGGGTTTTGGGGTTTTTTTGTCGTTTCTTACTGCAAACACTATCTTTTCCTAGGCTTTACATTCTTTGCATGAACCAGTGTACTAACAGGAGACGTGGGTGCATGTTGTGCATTTTTTCTAATACTCTGCTTTTCTGGAGAGCCAGGCTGCTCAGTGTTGGTGAAGATGACAATGTTCCTGGGTTTAACAACTGACCTGTTCCAAGGGGTTTTTTATTTAGCTGTTACTGAACCATGACACAAGTCAAAGAGGAAGTGTTAATCCAGCCACTACTGGTGGTTGGCTAACCAGTCTTTGCTAGGTTTTAAATTAAAAGAAAAACAAGCCACAATTTAAATTGCATCGTAAGTGATAACAGTCTTTTGTAATCCCCACTAAAACAGCACAGAGTACACATAAGATTAGGGGGTTGGGTTGCCTCAGGAAGTGCAATGTTTCATTGCTTTACTGTGTGTTATTTTTCAAACTTTTTTAGTTGTTTTTTCAACTTGTGCTTATTTCATATGCCGGTGCTAAAAGAGACTCTCCCCTAGCCCCCAGCTAGCTCAGATACTAAGA
The DNA here is from genome assembly GCA_013397075.1 of Rhabdornis inornatus. Lineage (NCBI taxonomy): Eukaryota > Metazoa > Chordata > Aves > Passeriformes > Rhabdornithidae > Rhabdornis > Rhabdornis inornatus. The sequence goes on along the minus strand of VWZS01003247.1, from coordinate 310,099 downwards.
GAAAGCCTGTTTCCCCCGCATGGACAGAATAAAAGATAACAAAAAGAGGCCCTTCCCCACCTTGAGGAGAATCCAAGGTTTATTTCTTGTGGGGTCCCAGGAGCGGAAAGAGGGCGAGGTCAGGGCACAGAGGTCTTTTCTAGGGTCTGGGAAGGGGGAGGGGAGAAACTGGATCTCTGCCAGCTAAGCAGACCAGAGGGGAGAAGGGTTAAACTGCATGACATTCCAGGGGTGAGGGATTTACCATTTCCAATACATTCAGGGTACTGAGTTGCAAGATCCATAAACTTCCCATTGGTGTAGTTTAGCATGAAAATGAAGTACTAATTTGTAAGAGGAAGTGTGAATTCTAAGTTACAAGCTGCTTTTGAATTAATGATTTTATAATTCAGACTGATTTTATATTAAACTTCCAAATGAATTAGTCAATTATCTGAGCATTCACATATTGGAAATTCATTTGGAAAGAAAAATTACAGCTTGCAAGACAAGAAATTCTAAGATTATTTATGAAACAGTAATTTCTGCAGCATAAGGACCAACTTTTCAAAATAATTTTTAATCATATCATTTATGTCTTTAATCTATATTTGATAACTTGTGGTCACTAGTGTGCTTGGGTTAAAATATCCCTTTTTTAAAGTGCAAAAACAAAAGGTTTCCAGTGGTTCTTTTGGAAAATAAGCGGTCTAAAAGAAAAAGACAACTCACTGAAAATTAGTGTGTAGTCATCTTCTCCCTCTCCCCTCACAAATGCTTTTTATCCTTTTTTTAAAACACTTTTGTGTAGCTGAAAATGTAGCTACAGACTTACTGCTGTATCACTGCTGAGATCAGGAGCTGTGATTCCTGAGCTCTGCCAGTGGCAGGTGGAGAGATAGAGTCTGTGACCTCCTTTTCCCAGTAACCTTGTGTGTAGAGACAAAGCAGCTGAACCACATGCTCAGCTCAAAGTAGCTGTAATTCACCACCCAGGCATTACCAGCCATTTAGAGCAGCCAGAAACAACCTGCCAGGCCATCATCTGCCCCATGGTAGGGCACACAAACCAGCAGAGCCCATAGCAGTGCTCTCAGACAGGAGGGAGACATTGTGGTATCCCATGCAATGTCATTTGGTGGCTCTGCTCCAAGAATGTTTGATAGTCCAGCAAATCCAGAAAAGCCTTGTAAATTGTTTGTGATAAACTTCTTCTTACAAAAAAAATGAACCCTACCAAACAACAAAAAACCCTACACTGGGGAATTGGGTCCCGTGTAATTAGGTCCATGTGGGATTTTCTTCACCAGGAAGAGAAAGGTCAGTTAAATGGATGCAGAGGGATCATCTTCATCATGAATTATTATTCTTAATATTTTTAAAAGGCAGATTTACTGCTTTAACTCATTTTGCTTCAAAAATCTAAAATGCACATGTGAGCTTAGATGTCACATACAGTGTTAGCCAGATACGGTGACAGAGGTGGAGAACTGAATTTCCTTATTTAATGATTTTAAGAACCATAATCCTTTTCTTTGCCTGTTCTTTTTCCTCCCTTCCTGAATGGGAAGAGAACTCTGTTAGAAGTGGTATTTTTTCTTAGGTGTTTTTTTGCCAGCACTGTATGTCCATCTAGATTGACCAAGAAAGTGCATTTTCACATGGAGGCCGTAGCAAGGAGGTTTTCTTTTTCTGATCTGCAGCTCACTCATTCTGCTCTTGTTTTTGCAGGATTCAGGGCAAGTCATTCCTCTTATTGTGGAAAGCTGTATCAGATTTATAAATTTATATGGTAAGCCCTGAAAAAAGCTATGTGATTTCATTATTACCCTTTTTTGTATATCTTTGACATTACTCATTTAGCACCACAGCTTTGTTTTTAAAATACAGTTTTAAAGTATCTTAAAAAATAAATTAATTTTTTACCACTCTCTCGCATCTTTTCTCTCTTTTCTCTAGGTCTTCAGCATCAGGGAATTTTTAGAGTGTCTGGTTCCCAGGTGGAAGTCAATGATATTAAAAATTCATTTGAGAGAGGTAATTGGATTTTCATTTATTTGAGCACCTTAATATCTGACATTTTAAAATCTTTAAATTCTAATCATTTTGTTGGCTGTTTAGTCAGATTATCTGTACTGTGTGTACTGCACCTAAAACTTTGCACCATCACATGCTTAAACGTGAAGTACAATGATGACATGTGTATGTTTTCCCCCCATTATGTCCTAGGGGCTCTAGGGCTTTTCTCATTTTGTTTAGACAAGACATATGACTCTTCAATCAACTGTAAACATTAGTCTTTTGTTAATGGTAAATTGCAAATAATAGTTTTTGTATATTTTATTTTAAAGATTCTCAGAAAAGAAAGGTAATGGGTTTAATTTGATTCAAGAGACTACTTAATGAAATTTTTAAGTCCTGTTGTTTGATCTACTGGAATACAAGTGCTCTTTCTGCTCCTTCTGCCGAAGTTGCATCATGATCCAGGAAAATAGGGGGTAAAATAAAAGGGTCATTCCATTTTTCATTCCCAAAGGAAACTTCAGCCCCAGAGGAGGAATTAAATGAAAAATGCCAGGAAGTAAAACCAGCTTTTTCAATATCAGTCGCTTGCAACACCCAGCCTAGGATTGCTCTGCTAGGGAAACCAGGATCCAGCCATCCTCCAACTGTGTTAAAGCAATCCTTGTTACAATTTTTTTTAAGTCTTACATTCTTTTTTCTTGAGTCTTAAAAGCTGGGTTGCTTTAATTTCTACAAAAAATTAAAACTTCTGAAGATCATCTGCTAATGACAAAACCCTTGTAGCAAGAAGTCTTGTGACTAAAACCATGAAAAAATATGCTGGGTTTTGCTCCCCAGTATTAGTTCTATATATCTTGTTAAACCTGATATTTTCTTTGACAAGGTACATAAAGCAGCTGTTTTCACTAGCTGAGTGAATCCACATCCCTTCATTCTGCAGCTTTTATATCTGCTTATTCTTAACTCCTCCTTCTAGGTAGTGTTATCCTTGAAGATCCATACATAAAGTGTTTCAAAATAAAGATTAAGCCTTTAAAATTACATAAATAAAATAGTGCAGTCATGGCTGATGTTTCAGTTAGGTTTTCAACACAATGGTTGCATGTATTCCTGATGTTTTAACCTTTTAGAATGAAGACGCCTTTTCAATTCAATGAGTGATCTAACTCCATTTGTTTTATGTAGGGCTCCAAAGAAAAGTCTGCAAAACTCTATTCAGTTAAAAGCATTTGGCTTTTTTATTTTACTAACTGTAAATCACAACATGTCCATAAATACCTAGCTGGAAGTTCAGGACCTGAGAGATCACTAGATTATGTAGTTTTAAGGAAGCTTTATTTAGGCTGCCTTTTTTTAATTTAATCATAGCCTGGGATTTCTAAATCAGTGTTTATTATCTTACTTGAATGCTTGCATTGCCAACTCCCACACACTAAAAACACAAACCGCCAAAAATGTCGCTCAAAAATGTTCCATCCAAGAATGCTCCTGGATGTGTGTTTCATTCACTTTCTTTACTTTTTAAGGTGAAAATCCTTTGGCAGATGACCAAAGTAACCATGACATTAACTCAGTTGCTGGAGTACTGAAGCTCTATTTCCGAGGGCTGGAAAATCCTGTCTTTCCTAAGGAAAGATTTAATGATCTTATTTCTTGTATCAGTAAGTAGAAATTTCTGGTTTTTCTCAATAGAATTTTACTTTCAGATACACAGTAGTAGCCTGAAAAAAGAGCTAACTTCACAGATTTTCCTGAGATTGATTATTTGCTGTGTGTAGCAGTCTGGCTCGGTTGTTAGTCATCCTCACAGCTGTGGATGTTCCCTTTTTCCATTGGGATTAATGTACAGTACAATTCTTTGTTTAATAGGGCAGGAAGAATATCTTTTGGTATACAAGGGATAGTTAAATTTAAACACATTGTTATTTTCCTCTGTGCACTGAGGCAGACAGAAGCGAATGTAGTTATGGACATGCAAACAGATTGTGTTTCTTTCCAAGGTTTTCATGCCCCACAGCTTGTGGTCAGCACTGGTGAACAAGTAACTAACTGCTCAACATTGTGTGATTCTGGACCTTTATTGTGCTCAGCTGAAAACCACCGATCCAACCCAAAAAACTCTTGGGTGCAAGGATGGAGGGGAGCAGCTGAGTGTTGTCTGCAGGAGAGCCTGCTCTACCTTTGCACACACGAGTTGTAATGGGATGCCCTGGAGGAGTGTTGCGTGATTTGTGCACTGCTGGTGCTCATGGTCAGACACAGAGAGGTTGTAGTAATTTGGAAAGTTGTCAGTGGATGAGTAAATTGCTCTGACATGCACAAAACCTCTTCCAGTTCACTGACCCCTGCAGGTGTTGAGGGGCAAGGCCAACCCAGCCATCAGTAGACTTGCTGTTCCCTGTGGGCACAGTGGTCAGAGGAGCTAGCTCTGAGGAAGAATTTCCTTTCTACCCTTCCTTTATAACTTGCCTCCTTCAACTGAATGGATAAAGAAGCAGTTTCACAGGTAATGAGAGCCAGTCCTTTGGGATATTAATTAGGTCAGGCTCTCCAAATGGTTATTTTGGCAGAGGTCTCAGCCCAGCAGGCAGGGCCACCAATTGATGGGTGCACAGTGTCCCAGGCTGGCAGTCAGATGTGGTTTTTAGCTCCCTACTTGGGGGACACAATGTGCGTGGTTTGCTTCCCACACAGGGAGGATTGCAGTAACTCCTCCTGGAGGTTGCAAATACGTAGATCACTGTGACCACATCTATGTGCAGTGTTTTGTGTTTCATATTTTTTTGCAGAATTTTCTGCAGCTGTTGCTGTTTACAGACTTCGTGGCACTGAGGAGTCCCAAAGACCTGATAACCATAGTTTAGCAGTGTGATCCTGATGCTGAGGGGGGAAGTGTCTTTTTAGGAAGCATAATGCTGGTTCTTCTTCAGTTCAGCTTTAACTGACTGTGGTGCCACAGCCCAGAAAATCTCTGCAAGTCATAGAAATTGAAATCTAAAAAAGGATCATTTTGACTGAGTGATCTTCTGCATGACAGGGATGATACAATTTTGCCTAATAATCCTGCACCAGTTTCCATAACTTCTGGATGAATCAAAGCATATCTGCTGGAAAATTTTGTTCATTTAGTGGCTTTGGTTCGTAGAAAATCTACTACATTCTTGGGTAAGCTGTTCAAATGAATAATCGCTTTCATCGTTAAACATTTGTACCATATTTCTTTCTCAAAGTTTCTGCTGTCACATTCTGCCCATTTGATCTCTTTATGTCCTCATTATTTTGACTAAGCATTAAGAAAAATATGAATGGTGGTTCTTACGTGTGAAGATGTTACTGCAGTCTTCTCTGTTGAAGAGCTTTAAATCCAATTGTAAACTAAATTGTAAAATACCATGAATGAGAGCTCAGTTTACAGAGATTATACGAGTGAATGCTCCGAAGATGTAAAGATACTTTGACACGGCCCGTCCGACTGTCCACTCAGGTTGGACACCTCGGCTAGCTCCGGGCGGGTCTGTGCCATGAGTGGCCCTTCCCAGATATCTCCGGGAGAATCCGAGTAAGGGTGTGTAGCGTTAGCTACTAGACAGCAGCCGGTCTGGTGGAGGATAAAGAGCCAGAGGGAGACCTTTCGGTAGATCCGGGGAAGGGTTTATTGGAGAGGATCGAGGTACAGATCCAGGATCGGGGAGAGGAACCACCAAACAGCAGGGAGAAAGGGTGCGCAGCAACTTAAATATGGGTGCCGCCCACTGGGAGGGTACAATACAGGGACCAATAGCAGCAACCGGGGGGCGTATAACAACCACCAATCGGGTAGAACCGGGGCGGAGAGAATACAACAGAACCAATCGAGTACAGGGAACGGGACAAATGACACAGAACATTCGGGAAGAAGGGGAGGAGCCAGGGAAGATTGACACAGTCTTGGGAGGGGACTGGGGAGACTGACAGGGACCTTTCCGGAGAGTGGGCTGGGTGCAGGGCTGATGGACAGGGGTAAAGGCGGGAGGGGAACAAACCATTAGAACCAAAAACCAGGGGGAACAACTGAGGGATAAACCATTACAAAACGCAGAACACAACAACTTTAACAATAAAACAACGAACCACAACAATACTTGCCCAAAACAGCCTTTTAAATGTGTTCCAAGAAGAGGAACCTGGATGGTTTCAGAGTTCTTGTTCACTGTTGAAGGTGCTGAAGAGGGAATGGGGTACATGGAAAGAGAAGTTCAATGGACTGAGCAGGTAGATGTATGTGGCACCTGCACAGGCAAGAGAGATTCACCAGCCTTTCAGAGCATCACTGTCTGAGAGGGTTTCAGTTCAGTTATCCTGAAAAACATACTTATTTTGTTGTTAAGAACTTCAAGAAAAATGGCTGTGAATACTAGATCCCTAGTGCTAGATCTTGTTTTCCATAAAGAATGTCCAACTGTTGCATATTCCTAGAAGGCAATGAATTATTTTCTTGTGAAAGAGTTGACAACCTTTTATTTAAATAATGGTATCATTCAGCAGAACTGAAATCGGTAAAAACAATAGCCTGAAACAAAGTCATTGCTTTTCACAACAACATTTTTAAATGTTTATTGAGAAGGAGGTGTTGCCATCTGATCCTGGTTTAGACTGAGTGTTCTCTGAGTGTTCATGAATCTGGATTGTTGTCTCTGTGACAGTTTGTCAAAACATGATGTAATGACTGAGTAGTTCTGCTAGCTTTGACTTCTGCTAATGCTGTTGTACAAGAAAGCAGAGGATTTTAGTCTGATAATACGTTGTAAGAGTCTAAGATCTGTTTTCTTACAGATCTTCTTTGGGAGAAGCTTGCGGAGGATGATTTTGTTGTTTGGTTTGGTTTTCATGAGGTTATCGTTATGGGCATGCTGAAATGGCATATCAATGCCTTCAGCACAGGGAGGAGAATTGCATATGGATGAAGGTGGGACAAAGGGGGTTTTCTCTTCGAGCACACCAGGGTGAGTTTGTTTTGTGTTGTCACAGTGGGGGGAGTTTGAATGAAGTATGAGGAAAGAAACAGCTCTTGTGCCTTGCACCCAGACCCAGTCCTAGAACCATATGCTGAGAACAAGGGGCTGTGTGGCTGCATCTTCTGGTTATCTGAGAAGCCCGAGGTGGAGTTTTTTACAGCTGTGTACTATTCTATGTGCTTTGTTAAATGGTGCACCACTTCCAAGGAATAAGAATGTTTTGTTGGGAAAAAAAAGCACAAAACAAACCAGCATTTCTAAATACACTATGTAGCACCTACATGGTACATACTGTCCATAGATTGTGGGTCTAAAGCACCATTTCCATTGGTATATTTTAACCTTAACTTTGGATATCTTGCAAAAAGGAGAATCGTCTAGGCAAGATTTCTCTTTCATTTCAGACTTTGAATCAGTCATATTTCCATTAGGCTTTTTTCTGTGCTTATGTGGCCTCACATGTATCTTGGTCTTTCTGCTAATGGGAGCAGGGCCAGACTCCCTTTTTCTGTGAGAACTTATGTTACTGTAATTTCTTTAGATCACAATTGATATATAAAGTCTAGAAAACTTCCACGTGTTTAATTAAGCATTTTTAAATACTCTTAATTCATATTGCATTCATGATCTGAAAAATAGTGGGGAAAGGAATAAACATTCTTTTCAAATAGTTTTTCAATATAAATGTGAGTGTGGTTTCTTAATCGTTGGCAGAAACTGTTACAGAAGGGGAGAGGGAGAAAGCAAATTTGTAAAGTTAATGTTCACATAAAATCGTAAAAGGGCAGAATGTCACACATTTTATATGGAAATGTAATGTTGCCAGTGAAAAAAGCCTTGAAACTGAAGGACTTAGTTATGGATGTCAAGCATAATTGAGGCTACAGCTGCAAAATGAACCTTTCCTCAGTACAGCCACCGAGAAATTCCTTTACATTTATGCATATATTTCCAAATGAAATAGAGCTTTGTGAGTTAATGCTTTCCATGTTGTAAATACAGTGGAAACAATGTGAAGTTACTGTGATTTTTATCGCAATTTGTATTAATTACACTCATGAGAACAGTGTTATTTTGTTTGGGCTTATGATCTAATTTAGATAAAATTTGGGCCAAGTTACATGTGCTGGGCCAGAGCAAGCATGAAAGGTAGAACAGAACATAAAGAATCCATCTGATTATGGACCATAATTGTTTATTCTCATCTTAAGGAGTGGCTACTCTTGGTCCCAGCAGCATTCTGTAATCCAGAGGACAATCCAAGTTTGGGGTGGGAAGGAGGAGAGTCGCAGTGCACTTCTTTCTACCCCTTGGTAGAAATAGGTTGGGCCAAAGACAAGTATTTGTAACAGGAGCTATATGGAGGCAGAAAGTGCAGTAGCTGAGCTCAGTAAGGCTGGCTGTAATTCACTTCACTGCTGGGGGACTGCAGTTTCTCTCGTGGTGTGAGCTCTTACACAAATGACTTACTTAAGTCCACATTTATATAGATAGCTGTGCCATGCAGAAGCAGACACACCTTAGCTATTCAGACTGCTTAATGTCTGCGCAGAGCATTACAGTTCTTCACAGTTTCATCTCCCTTGCTTTAAATTTCATAGACAAAAATGGCAAGATGAATGAAAACTTATATCTTTTTTCCTTCTGATTTTTATCATTTTAGTTCCTTGTCACCAGCAGTGCCTGTTTACCTAAAGACATAAATGTTATGAAAGCAAATTATTTTTCTGCTTTTCCAGACTATTGCCCATTACTTAAAAATAAAAAAACTACTTGAATTGTCAACTCTCCGTGGAGAAATTTCAACAATATGGGAAGTGTTTTCTTCCCTAAATGACAGTGGAGACTGCTGGGTTTGTCCTCCTGTAATGCCTTCTTAAATAGATCTGAAAGAGCTGTAAGTGGCATTGCTGAGTTAGTATATACATATCTTTGAGCTGGATTGGACTCATCTACCAAAATGAAAAGAGGCACAAAATTGTTAACTTCAGCACTAATACATATTCATATAGATAACTTGTCAGCTGCAAATTGACCATAAAAATTACGTCTGCAAGTGTAACTCAGTCCCATTTGACATTCACAGGGTGTGTAAAATATGCATTAGGCATTCACTCTGTTACTAGTAGGCACCACACCAAGTGGAAATAGAAAGTAACCCCCCCAAAGAGATTGGATTTTATCCTTCAAAGCTGTGGTCCTAAAGTAGAGAGGTATCTTACATTGCCATTGTTTGCTTCCTCCTTTGTGCTACCATTGCTTGTGAAATATGCTTACCTTGCACAGCACTGGATGATAGTTGTAACACAATTCATTAGTTGCCGACACCAGGTTTCTCCTTCCATATGTTTTGATCAATAATATCTTCCCTTTGCCAAATGTTTGCAATCATATTGTTCGTACTGAGATTGACCCCTGGACGCTGGCTCTTAAGAGAGGATGGTTGAACATTCACAATCCAGAACTGATGTTTCTAAGCTCTGCCTGCTCCCAGGCTGAACCTTTTCAGTTGGATAACCATGTCTCACCTCCAGTGCAGGAGAGGCCATGTGTACGACCATGTACAGTGCTTCCTTTACTTCTTTAAATTAAAAAAACCAGAGTAGTATCCAGTTGGCCCAAAATACTTTGGAACCACCAGCAATTGCTCTCTTGCAAAAGACTTGTATTCTGCGTCACTGCATCGATATTGCCTTTTACCTGCTCCACTACCTCAGAGTTATTGTTTAATTAAATTTTAATTTACATTTTCCTAATGTTATTTGGGATTAATATAACCCTGTTTTCATTTCTAATTTCATTTTTGTTTATTTGTGTTTAAGGGCTTCTGTTAGTAATTGTGTTATCTCCCCTCTCAGGTTTCCTTTACTCTTCTGTGGTAGATTGTTCGCTTCTGATCTGTTTCACTTTAGAGTTACCTTTGCAAAAACCTCATTGTGAGCAACCAGTTGGTTAGAACTGTTATTTCTCCTGGAAGAGAAAAGTAGAGATTCATTGTTTCTGTATGTCTCTGCAGTAAGTGAAGGTGACAGTGCCTCTCCAGAAGAGGTTCCAGTGTTCTTGGAGATTGAAGATCACACTTTTCAAGGCTTGAGTGCCTAGGATTTATGTCTATCTCATATGATTGAGAGCTAATCCTTAGTGTGTGGCTGACAGAGAGGCAGCTAGCTGATAAACATTTGCGATGACATTAATCTCATCTGGATTCATTCATCCAGATCAAGATCAAGGACATGGAGCATTTGCAGAGTAAGTCCATGTGCGATCAGTAAATAAAATATTTTCCCAGAGCAATGCAGGATTGCACCTCAACAGATTTTCTTGTGGAGCTTGTGATCTGCCTTTTTGGAGGAATTTATGGACAAGTTGAACAGATATCTCTCAGAGGGAATTAAAGTGAAGTCAGAGGCTAAGACTGTAGATTTAAATGACCTCTGAGCTCTCTCTGTTTTTAATTTTTTGTGGTAACTGGTGGAGGCTTTTTAGATCCAAAACACCTCAGAAACTTAGATGCCTAGATAGTACTATAGATACACAGAAAATCAAATTCCTTATATTATTAGGATACTTCGTTCCACTCTTGTCTGATGAAAATACGTTACTAGTTCTGGGCTCAGGTGCCTGGCTCTTCTATGAAGTGCTATAGTCATGGATCTCCAGAAGCTGGCTCCTTCCCCTCCTCTTGTTTCACCCTACAGGTATCTCCTGTGCTCTGCTTTGACAGAAGCACAGTGTTGCCGCACCAAACAGCTGCTCATTTTGCTGACAAGAAGCTCTCCTGCTTGTGGGTTTGATCCCTATGGCAGACATGGGTCTGGTAGCCAGATGTGTCAGACTGGAGATCCAAAAGTTTTGCTTTGCTCTGAAGACTGGGAACTGGAAAATACTAACCATTTCACTGTGTGATATTTACTTGACATTAGCGTTGATTTGTAGTTGATATTCCTGTGTCCTTCATAGAGATCTCTCCTCCCTGTCTCTCTCCACAGTCAGAAAAAAAACATTCGTTCTCAGTGTGTTTGGCCTTGTCAGAGGCTTGTCCTCTTGCTTGTCTTTGGGAATATGAGTCTCATCATATCATTAGAGTAATAAACCAGTTTTCAAATTCCTTGATTTCAGCTCAGCACTTAAATTGCCTTACTAGGACAAATCATGTAGTATCAAGCACTTCTGTTTTCTTAGCTGAGAAATGGGTAATACCCTACCAGGCATTCAGATAAAAAAAATCAGAGTAATGAAAAAAGTGTCTCCAACAGAAGTACTGTGAGAGGGGAGACGTGTCCAGCTTTCTCCAGCATTGAGCTTGCCAGTATTTCCTTGCAGCAACCGGCTTGTAGGTTGGATGGCCCTTCTGCCCTGAGGCTCTCTTTAGCAAAGCCAATGGAGGAAAAGCAATGCTTTAGCTATCCTCTGCATGGGAAGCAGCAGAGCCGCAAATTCTTTTTGCCTGCATGTAAAAAGATAGCTCTGTATTCATTCCATCTTTCCTGAGTACCCAAACGCTCATGTACTGCATACACTCAAGCAACGATGAAATTCAGCTCCACATTTAAAGGCAGCATGCAAATGCATTACATCATTACCTAGCTCCTTGAAACCAAATCAGTGCTGGGAAATAAGAGCCTCTTGAAAAAATGTGGAAAGCACATAAATTTACCACTTGACAGTAGTTTGGATTTTCAGTAAAGGGACTTTCATTGAAACTGGGTTACCAGGAAAGTACTGGAAACACACACATCTCATTCAAGCATGTATGGCTTGTATGGCATGTGTGGCATACTTCAGCATGTAGTTCAGGTCACTTCTAGTACTTAGTACTGATCATGCTCCTGGTAGGACAGCTGGGATAGTTCAACACATGACTACACAGCCAGAACCTCTGTACCTACTCTGCCATCTCTGTGCTGCCTACTGGGACTGGTTCCTGGCTAATGCATCCTGTCAAACTTGTCTAGGAATTGCGTGGAAGAATTGTAGTCAGCAGGGACCACAAGCACAGTGGAGAGTGTGGTAACTCCTGAGTTGTAGTTGCCTACCAGTGTGCCCCGTCCTGGTTTAGCTCACTAGTTTCAATAGAGCTATTGCAGCCATACAGGCAACACACTGCTGGAAGGAGCTGCTGAGCCCACTTTGGGTCCCAGCCCAGTGCATTTCTCAGGTCAGATTTGAAGTCAGCAATGACTGAACCTGGCCCAGGACCAGTCTCCAGAATTATCTGGAGAAGGCAGGACTATTGCACAAGGCGTTAGCCAGGAAAGGCTGTAATGCAGAAGGAAGTCCTGGTGTTGCATCAAAACTCCCCTCCAGCTTCCCACATGCAGCACACAGTGCTGCTGAAGCAGGAGTGTTGGAAGATGTATTGGGATGGGAAAGGAGAGCTGTAGTTGCTCTGTGGATCCTCACTGTGCAGGCAGCTCCCAGACTTAGGATGTCCCTGCCATGGACACCAGTTCTTAACCAGTAACCAGAAATACTTCTTGACTCATGCAATCCATGTTTAAAAGAAACATAAAAATAAATTTCAGGTCCCATGCTCCACTTGAGATGGCTTGAACTGATTTCCAGCTAGTGTTTGGGTTCAGAGTGACTCATTAGGTCATCAGTTATACAGCTTGTCAGCAGTCCTTTTTCCTACTAGCTCTGCAGCAGCTCACCAGGGACACTGTCCAGCCTTCAGGGTCTCTGCTGGGGAATACATTTTTACTTCCTGCCAGAGTTTTGATATTCTGCTCCTGCAGTAGGTACCATAATCCAAATGGACTTGCTTTATGTAAGCAATGGTAGACTGTTGTCCTTTCGCAGAAATTCTGATGTTTAGTGCCACTGGGCAGGATTTCTCATCTTAGTCTGTTAAGATTTCCCCTAGAAGTTGTTAATTGCAGCATACTATCTTGGCTCACATAAAAAGCATTACTGAAATTTCAGGTTGTTTCCAACAGTGTCATTTACTGTGGACTCAGAAAAAAACTGAGTTAAAAACTGAGATACTGCTTATTCTGAAAAATAGTTCAAGCTTTTATCCCATCATTGCTCCACTTGCAGCCACATAGTTTTTCTGACCAACATAGAAGATAGTGCATCCTTGTTGCAAGACATTAGGAACTGATGCTTTTATGAGATTATTTTTCCCACTTGAGAAGAATTTCCATGGACTGCTATCAAAGCATTTGAGAAAAATGCAATATTTGGGTTTCTTGGCTCCATACCAAAAAAATAAGGCCTTTTTTGTCTATTTTGTCACTAAGAAAGTTACAGCTGGACATTTGATTAAGAAAACTTACTAGAGAAGCTCAGTGATTGGATTATATGTCTGTTGTGAACATTCAAATAAAGAAAATGCATCTGTATTTGAAAGGAATGGCCAACATCTTTTCTTGGTTCCCTCAGGTTATTTATGGGCTGGTTTTGTGTTTTTGTGAGCTGTCAAGTTCAGCAAGTGGCCAGCGTTTGACTTAGGCAGATTTGTATCTTCTTTATAAACTGTTATTTTTAAGCTGTGTTGTTTTAATGAGAAGGAGATGAACTTCTAGATCTCATTTTTCTAACAGGCCAAAATTAGACAATACTGACTAGGGGCATGTGATGATAAAGATTCAAAGTAAACTGAGTAAATTGACTGAATGCTCTTTTAGACAATCATATACAAGGGAACATAAAATACTTTCTTCTGTTTGCAGGAATAGACAATCTCTATGAGAGGGCTCTTCACATCCGCAAACTCCTCCTTACTTTGCCCAGGTCGGTCCTTATAGTGATGAGATACCTCTTCGCCTTCCTCAATCAGTAAGTACTTACCGCAGGTACTGCATCTTTATCTGCCTTCCTTTGCTGCTATTGAAGTTCTTTGGGTTTGCTCATACTCATATAGAATTCACATTTAAGCTCCATTTAACACAAAAGATGAACTTCTAATTGGCAGTGAAAATAGAATGAAAACACTGGATTCTGTTCAAATTAAAATTCCATTTGTCCAAAATTGAACAAGACAGATTAAAGTGTTGTCTGAAATGGGGAGTACAGCCTACAGCATTAAAGCCGGCAACAAAATAAGCCGATAGGAAAAATAATAAATACAAAACCATAGCTACGTTAAAACTAGTTTATGCAGTTTTAAAATGCATTTATTTTCCTTATCTCAAGCTGATTTCTCCTGATGGGAAAAAAAACCAGTATATTTAAGCAGCACAGGCACTACAAGCTATCTGTTTGATGCTAGGCACTGCCAGGGTAAGACTTTGTCTTGCTGCTTATGTTTTCTGATAATAGGAGAATGAGTATAGAGAAGACACATCCCCTGTGTATGCTTTGATGTATAGTAGCTTGGTTCTCACATTGCAAACACAGGCTGGAAGGAAGGTTGTGTGAGAGGGAAAGTGGTGTTCATGTCTTCATCATCCCAGAAAAAACTTCTTTCTGTAAGTGTAAATAAAAGACAGGTTGGGCAATTGAACTGTGTTTCTTCCTCCAGTCCTTCATGGCCCTCTCTGGTTTTGCTGACCCCAGTGGTTTCACAGAAAATTTTTCTTATGTGCACTTTTCCCTGATTCTAACTTTTCTCTTTCTACTGTCAATTTGTCTGTTTCCTGTTATATCTGTTTTCATATCACCTTTTTCCTCTTTTTTTCCTAAATTTGCCCTTTGCTGATTCATTCTGTCTTTGTGACCTTCCCCATTTCATCCAGCCTGTCTGTTCCTATAGAAACAGGGTCTTTTGCAGCCAGGTTATTTGTTCATGCCTCTAGTCACAGCTGTTCCTGTTTCCTTTATTTAGCAATTTCTGAACCACTTTCAAGCAGTATGTAAGAGAAGGACAGAGATCTAAAGTTTTATGAAAATAACCATTCATTTGAAACTGAATCCTTCCCCCAAGAATGACACCATGTAAATGTCTTAAAACCTTACATCACAGCTTCTCCTCTGCAGAGACATACAGATGGGCCAGAGCCGTGTGGGGTTGTACTTGTTATGTGGTCGTGTTAGCTACATCTGTGCTCTCCACGGGAATGCAGTTTGGAAAGCAGATTAAATACTTTACTGCCTCCAAATTGCTCCTGGTGCATCCACAGGAAAAATACTCCCATTATTTGACTTCCTGCAAATCCCATTCTGCTTTTTGCATATGCAGTTATGGCTGCTTGGCCACATGAAATCATCAGGTCTCATGGCAGACCTAACCTGGTGTAGCCTCCCACTCAAAGCTCCAAAGTTAGATCAAGTTGCTCAAGGCTTTGGCCAGTCAAGAACCTCAAAGGGCAGCAATTCCACAGCCCCTCCAGGCAGTCAGTCCCTCTGGTCACTCTTAGAGTAAAGAAACTGTTTCCTGCTTTCATTGGAATATCCCTTGCTGTGTCTGTTGCATCTCACCTATTTGCACCTGTGTCTGTCTTGCTCTTGTTAATAATCTTATATATAGTAGGAGATTGTACCTAAATTCTCCAGTAACCTTCTCATCTAAAGGCTGAACAAACCCAGTGGTCTCTGCTTTAGATTATAATTCATATGCTTCACCTCCCCAGCCATCTCCATAGCAGTCCTTTCCTGGGCTTGTACCAGTTTGTCAGTCTCTCAAAGCTAGCCAAAGACCCTCATGTGCAACTTCACAAGTACCAGTTGGGAAAGGAATAATTCATTCCCTTAACCTGCTGGGTTTTCTCTTCCTCATATAGCCGAAAATGCCGTGGAACAACTTCCATCCCATGAGCAGGTCTTCGCATTCATCCTTGTTGAACTTGATTGAATTGCCATTTCTCCATTCCTCTATCTTGTCAAAGTCCTTCTAAATGGTAGCCCTGTATCTGACCTTTGGCACATTTACTGCCCCCTTCCCAGCGTGGTGTCATCTGTAAGTTGGCTCAGCGTGCACTCCATCCCCTTGTCTAGGTCATTCATAGAGATGCTAGACAGTACCAGCCTTGCTATTGAGCACTGAGGAGCACTGCATATTAACAGCCATCAGCAGAACTTCACATTTCATGATGATAGTTACAATCTTTTTTTGCAGTTTTGCATTTATGAAGTCTGAACCACCTGATAAATCAGAAGAACAAGATGTCTCCAGTTAACATACAGGACAGGATAGTAAATCATGGCATAAGAAAGGGGCGAACATTATTAATTTTAAAAGCTAGTTATGAGGGTAGTCATTTAGAAGGTTTGCCATGCATATGTGTTGTTCATATGTGGAAAACACTCTCTTTCTTTTCTGGAGGGAGCATGGTTTTGTATTTGAACGCAACCAGACATCAGAATTCCTATGCTGCTTCAGAGTGCAAGACAACACAGTATAGGACATCCCAGCACTTCAGGTTCTGTTTGACTGGCCCCGCATGGAACCATTCAAAAGCCAGCTTTTCCAGTAAAAATGCCAATGCTTTTAAACAAGGGAATAGATAGCATCTTCTCATTCAAAATTGAAAACTAGTAAAGTTGCATTTTCTGGAAGAAAGGAGAGCTTGCAGAAGTTGATTCATAAGAACAATGAAAGCCTTTTGTTTGGACATTTCCATAATGAAGTTATTGTGGGAGTTTGGGGGCAGAAGGAAAGGTGCTTAGGAATTTTAGGCTGTATGGTAAAAACAGAAACCAAAAGTCACAAGAGCCCTTGCAAGATCCAGGAACTTATTTGCCTTCAGAAGACAATTCAGTGTTGGTTAAGTTGTGTAGCCAGCTTTCAAAGAGATGCACCAAGGTCCAATGAGAAATGTATACCCACTTTACATCCAGTTCACTGGTGAGATAGAAGCAGCAGCAGTTGATGTTAGGCCATTAAGTCAGCATACACTCAATGTGGCAGGTTGGGAACATATACATATACATAAATATGTATGTGGTATAAACTCACTTTATAGTCATATAACCTATTGAAGAAATCTTGGGTTTTTGTTCCATTACTTTATGTGTGATTGTCAACGACAACAGGAAATCTCTTAAGTTGTGATTTTAAAAAGTTTTCTACAGTTTTCAGAATAAGGTTAGTCACCATGGAAAAGTCAATTTTTCTTGATTTTTCTGTTATAACAGCCTTTCACAGTACAGTGATGAAAACATGATGGATCCATACAACTTGGCCATTTGTTTTGGTCCAACCCTAATGCCGGTTCCAGACATTCAAGACCAGGTGTCTTGTCAGGCACATGTGAATGAGATAATCAAAACTATCATCATCCATCATGAGGCTATTTTTCCAGATGTGAAAGAACTTGATGGACCAGTGTATGAAAAATGCATGGCTGGAGATGACTATTGGTAAGTCAGAATATTATCCTTCTGTATCCTAAACAAAATCATTAGGCTGGTTAGAAGTATGAAGATAAATGAGAAGAGCATTTAGGCCCACACAGTAAAGTGTTAAGTATAAAAAGGTGAAGCAAAGGCAATTATGAAGATGTTTCCTACAACATTTTGTGGAGGAAGCTGCTTTGTGTTCAGCCAGAGATAGAATTCCAGGTGTACAGAGCACACAGGCAGGTGTAGGAAATTGTTTCTTTGACTGTGAACCACCTTATAAAATTTCCGCTTATGATGCCTGCTCTTATTCTTTGTTGCGCTTTAACTGGGCAGGTAGCTAAACACCACACAGCCATTCACTCACTCTCCCCACAGTGGGATGGGGGAGAGAATTGGGAAAAAAAAGTAAAATTCGTGTGTTGAAATGAAGACAGTTTAATATGACAGAAAAGAAAGGGCAAATAACAGTAATTAGAATATGCAAAACAAGATACACAATGCAATTGCTCATCATCACTGACAGGTGCCCAGCCAGTGGCCAAGCAGCAGCCCCTGACCAGCTTTGTCTCAAGTTTATATACTGAGTGTGACACCACGTGATCTGGAAATCCATTTGGTTGCTTGGGGTCAGATGTCCTGGCTATGTCTCGTTCCAGCTTCTTGTACCCCCCAGTCTACTTGCACACGTGGTGGGGTGTTCAGTGTAAACTCTGCTCAGGAGCAACTAAAACATCAGTGTGTTATCAACATTATTCTCATCCTGAATACAAAACACAGCACTGTACCAGTGCTACTTGGAAGAAAATTAACTCTATCCCAGCCAAAACCAGGACACTCCCTTGACAGCAAATGCACGGACTTTTTATTTATAAAGGAATCAAATGTTCTGAGGGCTTCTTAATGTCTGAATTTTGTTTCAAGGAAATGTATATAGGCTTCTTTATTAATTTTGTATTCATAGAACACTAAAGATAATTATGTTGCACATAACTTTGTAACATTTTAAGAATCATTTTAAATAATCTCATGGAGGTGGCATATTTTTGATATATGTGGTTCCTCTCTCTGCTCAACCTTCTGCTTGCCTGCAGTGACAGCCCATACAGTGAACATGGTACTCTAGAGGAGGTGGACCAGGATGCTAGTACAGAGCCCCACACCAGTGAGGATGGTGAGTCTATTATTTTACTGTGCCTTTGATGGTAGTAGGTTCTACAGGTGTTTCAGGCAGGAGACCTTCTTCCTTTCCTAATTGTGTCTTGTTTGAAAGAAGGAAATTTCAGTCCTGGTGTTCTGTAGCAAATCTTTAATCTCTGTTTATGTGCTTTTGCACTCTTGATTCATCTGTGTTTGACCAGCTGTTTCCTTGTGCTCTCCTGATTTGCCCAGTCACAGGAAGGGCGAGAGAGAAGCTATTTCAGTCAGCACATATTATTTTCTGACATAATGTTACATTTTTAGTTACTCTTTTGTCTACAAAAACTAAACTTTTGAAAAGTGTTCCCTTAAATATTGCGGCTAAAGGATATTTGCCTTTCAGGCTCTATTTTTATATTAATTCAAAAGCTGTTCTCTCTAAAGTATTTACAACAACTGAAAAATATGTGTGTACCTGTCACAGTGAAACTTTTGAACAGTAATAATTGTCTGTAAATATCAATCACTATACTTCTGGGTATGAGAGGTATTCATGAAAAAATTGATGCAACTCTATTATATTAATTCTTTTTATCCAGGTCATAAATGTGTATTCAACTGTGACAGTTCGACCATCTTTCAGATGTCACTTACAGTAACTTCTGCCAAGTTTCAAGCAAATTTAACAGATAGTAAAAGATTCTTAAAATTGCTATGTAACTACTATTTTTGTGAGGATTAGTAGCCCATTAGAGGTGAAGGATTCAGAATACCACTCCATGTAGAGAAGAGTAGCAGTGTGAACTTGCTACCTGCCTGGCCAGCAGGCAACCCAGACAGAGCAACCAGCACACATGCACTTAGCAGCAGTAGAAACAAAAGCTTCCCCTTGTCCCTTTCAGAGGATGTGTGGAGGAAGGAAAAGACAGAGCAGAGGAAAGGGGAGGAAAAGAGCTACAACAGGAAAGGATTTGTTGTTTGTTTTCTTTTTTTTAATAATGTCATAAGGGATACTGTTTAGGAGCTGGGACAATTGCTGCAGGGAAGGGAAACTGGAAGGTGTATGTATAGGAAACCTGGCTACACTGGTCCCATTGCACACAGAGCAAAGTAAACAATAGTTCCACTCCAGCTGTACCCGTCTGCTTTGTCACGTATGCAAGCTGTCAGTGACAGGTTGTCTGTCTCTTCACCCTTGCTAAGGTGAGGAGGGGCAGGCAGAGTCTGTCAGTGCAGCTGTTTGGAGAGGAAGGACATTTGGATGGGCAGACATTACAGAAGGGGGGAAAACTGAGAGTAGGAGAGAAATCTTGGTCTTCTGCTTGGGTGTATAGCCATGCCTGTGCAGCAGGGAGGACCAACAGCTCTACGAGACAGGCTGTGCATGGGTTCCTCTTGACCAGCTCTGTACAACTAAACCCACCATCTTTCTACAACATCTCTTCTAAGCAGTGTGACCAAACTCATAATTGCACCTTATTTTTCCAAGACAGTATAGCTATACTTTAGAAGAACTCCTTCTTCCATTGGAGGTGTGAAGCAAGAGTGGAAGCTGAGGAAGTCTACCTGTCTCATTTAGAGCACAAGTGAAGTGTAGATGACACACCAGTTCAATATATTGGGGCCAACTTCAGGGTCCCATGACCAAACTAAGAGGCAAAGGCACAAGTGGACATGGAGAAGAAGTGCAGCTTTTCAACAGCCATCAAAAGCAGTTACTTCAGAGCCCTGCCTAGGAAAGATGAAAACATCAGCAGGATACAGAGGAGCTGGACTGTGGCATTACATGATGCATCATTTGTGCCTTGATCATCATGGGCTCTGCCCCACCACTGCGTTATTACACTAGTTTTACATTCCTGTCATAGTATTACTTGTGTTGTGACTGTGTCACTGGGGAAGACAAACCCTGAAGAGAATACCTGTCAACAGGACAAAGTTATGTTAAAAGACTTAACTGCTCAAGACATGGGTTTTTGTTCACCAGATCACCCAGTAGTTAATTTTAGTTCCCTCATCACACCTTTTTAATTAATTCAGTGCCAAAAGGAAGCAGACATTTGTGTTTACAGAGAAATAATTGTTAGCACAAAAATATTTGTAAGCTAAATAAATATGGCTGCAAAGCTGAAGATCAACAAGCCTGGATTGCACACAAAAACTGTTGATTTTTGATTCCCAACCTGCAAGCTCTAATCCATTTTTTTCCATGAAAATGGCTTTCTGTTGTAATAACACATTTTTCTAATGTAGGTTACAGACTATAAATTAAATGCACTCATTCTCTCTTTGCACATATACTCATGTGTTAGTGCCCTGGACAATTCCTTTTAAAAAATATTATTTACACCAGATATGAGAACAGGTGAGAATTTTTCAGTTTGTTTATTAAACTTCATGAGAGTCACTGACTGACACATGGTGGATAACAAAAACCCTTCTACTAAAGGGCCTGGAGCATTTTGAGGGTGTAATGTGATTAATTCATTGATTATAAAATGAATGCATCACTGCCAGCTGGATGCGGAGAGAGAGAGAAAGGGAGGTGCTGCATTGCTGCTGTATTGATTGGACACGTGGTACTTACATGGTTTCCTCTGTTAGGACATGGAAGAAGCAGATTCTGTAAATGCTAAGGGGTTTTATTTCATGTTGAAAATCTGATTAGTTTTATGCTAAAATGTTGTATACATACATAAGACCCACAGAAATTACAGGGTCATTGAAACATAATCCAGAGGTTATGATCAAAATCAAAAGGATTTATTTTACTTACAGTTGCTATAAAGTTAAACTGCAAGTGGCTCTCTCTGTGCCTACTAGAAAAAACCCATCTGTAGAGGCTGTATCAGTAGTGCTAGAAACATTCATTACAATTTAGAAAACAACAAGACTTTAAAAATGGAAAATTTAATTATGTCCACAGAGGTAAAATACAGTAGACTGAGGGGAAAAAAGACTAGCACATATAAATGAGCATATAAACACTTCATAACTGCTTTATTTTAAGCATATAAATTGTTGTGAGTTTTTTCCCCTAAGTTTACGGGTGTCCATGTATTTCAGTTGATCACTGGAAAGGGAAGCAGGAAAGAAAAGGAGCTGCATTTTACTGTGGTGTTTTCAGGCTTCTTTAGATCTACAGAAAGTATCCTTATAAGGGAAATATACAAGTTTTTCCATTCTCCTAGATCTGGAAATTAAATTTAATTTGTGAAATTCAGAACATTTGTACTCAGGCTAAGACACAAAAAAAATCTATCTGTAATTTTGCTGCAGGCAAACCTTTACCTGAAAATGTCTCTGCAGTAAAGATTCAAAGGACATTGTTCATGTTTTACTGAAACAGCGGTTAGCATATTTCCTTTACCTTCAAATTGATGGAGATTTTTTATTCTTGTTGGAGTCATATGGTAAAGAGTGACTAGATCTGTTTGCAAAGGAAGTAAACATTTCCTCAGGAAGTTAGATGGAGTTCTCCTAGAAAAACATACATAAAATTAATACCATACTCTTCATAGATATCTCATAAACTTGGGATAAAACTTTAGATGGTATTTATGCTGAAAACAAAACTTACAGGAACATTTCAGATTGTGAATTGTTGTTGTGTTCCCAATGCATAGTCATTTTCTTGCTCTTCAGTAGTGCATGCTATGATCAACACTTTGCCAAATTATGTTTTTTCAACACCTTACAACAAAAAGAACAAAAAAGTTCTTTGCTTTTGCTCTTCCCAGTCTGCTGTCCTGAGGACGGGACTTTGAAATTGAAAAACCACTCTGTTCTCTTATGGGATGCAGAAGACAAAGAAATAGGGAGATAGCATCTTCCTGGGGAGTTCAAGGACATGCTTTATTCCCAACACACAGGGCACACTGGGAAAACTGAGGAAAACAGAGCAGAGCAACAGCAACTCCCCTAGAAGAAGTGCAGGGATGGTGCTCCTTGTGCCCTGAGGCATCGAGAGTGGCCTAGGGCCAATTCAGTGCCATTACCTCTGTAGGGAGGTTAGGTCTACATCTGGCACTCCAATCCCGAAACTAAAACTAGTATGTTTCTTCTGCCCTTTCTGCTCTCCCAAGCAGCAGAAGTTTTTCTGACAGTTCTTAAGTTTCTCCTAATTTTTCACTTCCATAACATTGCCTCATTCACTAGAGGTGATAGCTGGTGAGATCCTGTATGCCGTCAAATACTTCATGGTATTTTAGCTGAACGCCTGCAGGTATGGACAGAGCAGTGCCATTACACTTCCCTCTGAGCTGTCAGTTTTACTATTAGACATTCAGTACCATACAGAATGTGAGTTACAGATCCCAAATTTAGCTTCCATTGCCTTAGCTTTTTGGAAATACTCATCTGTCATTCAGTAACCTTGATATTAAATGGCTTAACTTTTCAAAATGCATTCATGTCTAGGAGTAACTGTCATGGTACTTTGGTTTTCACTATTAAAGCTTGACCTGTAATAAGGTGAATTACTATATAAGTGCAGTCTCAGTACTGTTCACTGTAGGAGAGTTATCTCTGTGTATAAAGAAATGAAAACACCTCTTCCACAGTAGGAAAACCCGTCTGAACTAATTTTTTGTCCTCTTCAAGAAATCTGTGTGAGATCTGCTGGGCACTCTTCCCTGAGGAGGTGGGATTTGTTACCCAGGCAATCTGATGTACATGTCTGAAAAGCCACATTCATTATGGGTACATTAATAATTCATACAGCTGGTTCCAGTGGGACAACATCATTCAGACCTCTGAGAACATATGTCAGTCTTGCAGGTGGTAGAAGGACTCAATAAACAGGGTTCTCATTGCACACCACACTTGGATGATCATAATTCCACTGAGCAAGATAGAACTATTTCTAGTTTAGTCCTGTAATTTGTAAATAAAAAGACGTGTATACTCATCTGCAGGATGCTGTACAGTCTGTTGAAGTTAGCAGAGAACAGGAAATTCCGTAGCTAATCCGTGTAGGGGTTTATCCATCAATCCAGTGCTCATGAGCATTACCAGTTAATTGTGGAGAATGTCTAAGGAAAATATGTGCAGGAAATTTGGGATTTTATGATTTACTGTAAAACTTTTTTGTTTGGTTGACTTAATTTTTTTTTTTTACACTTAAAAGTATTGCCTGTTAGTGAGTGACTGGCTCTCCAAAGCCTGGCAAGTTTTATTTCTAAATTCTTGACCAACTCTACCATAACCTGTAAATTAGCTGTAATCTGAGAAGAGAGTGTTCATACAAATGGCTGCTCCTTTTCAATCCTACCTTATTCCAGTATTTGCTTCTTATAACAAATCCATGAGCAATGCACATGATAGAAGAAGAACTGTGTTCTTTTGTCAGTGTTACATTATTGCATTTCATTTTGTCATTTCATATTGCCCTCCCAAAGAGGGCAATAAAAAGAGATGCAAGCTAAACAGGCATGTTTGGTTTTACCTCTTTTCATTTTCTGTGCCTTACAGTTGCTTCATGGCATCTGCATTTTCTGTTAGAGAGACTGTAGGAATGACAACAGGGTAGCATATCATATCACACCACCATTAGAGGTTTCCCAGTTTTCCAGAACGTTTCTTTCTATGTCAACTTTGTATTTGCTTTGCTTAAAAACATAAAACCAAGAAATCCTTCAGCCCCACCCACCAGGGAATGCCAGTGAGCGAGGAGTTCACATCAGGCTGAACAAAGACATTGGACACATATCAGGGAACTCTTATGTTTTATTGTACAGTCACCATAACTTTGGCCACCAGCCCAATATTTAGACTCAAAAGGTATTGGCTAACACACCCTTAAATTTCTTACAACAGACTTCCAGAAGAGTGGAGGTGAACAAGCCCTTAATTTTGTACAGTACAGCTCAGTAAGTTCTCAACTCCCACAACACACAGCCAAAGTTTCTGACTCACGAGTCACAGCACATTTGATATTCAAAGGTGTTGTCTCACAAGCTCTTCCCTCCCACAACAAACTTTGAAGCAGAGTATGGGGTAGAATATGATAGCTGTGCTTTGCCCAGGCAAGGCAAGGAAAGAAAACAAAAAATAACACCAGTGATTAGATCCCACATTGTTGCTGCTGTATCAATGGTCCAGAGCAGGGGCTATGAGACAAAAAAATCAAGAGAGAAAGAGAGGAAAAAGATGAAGAACAAAAAAGAGAATATGGTCCTCTACAGCCATCCAGTAGGGATGCATTTTCAGGAATGAATACTGTTATTGCTAGGCTCATATTTATATAATTGAAATATTTTCTGCCACCATAATTACTTTTGTGTTTGTAACGGTGAATTCCCCATATCTCTGTATTCCATCTTAGTAAAGTTTATGAGTTAGTAACTTCTAAACATACTGCAGTTCGTCACTGACAGGAACGCTTATACATGACTGCAGAAGCAGCAAACCACAAGACAGTCTTCTGCAGGCTGGGCAAGTTATTAAAAAAATGAGCTGCAAGCTATAACCTCAGTAAAGGTGCTGTCATTATGTTTTCACACTGTTGAATGAAGTTAATTTTAAAAAGACATTCCTGTGCAAAATGTTGTCATAAAGGGACAGTGGCTTTCATTACCAGCCTGGTTCTTTGGGGAATTACAACCTCAGCAATTTTAATTTCTACCAGGTAGACCGTTGCTATGCTAGTCATTAGCCCAGATGTTAATTTCCATCTAAATATTGCTCTAATTATGTAAAGAAATTAGTCATTTCAGGGACCCTTGAGTTACTGGAATCATCAGAATATGTGATTTTTAGACCTGTATTTTGCAGTTTTTTCTTTATGTTTTGAGAGTTTGATGACAAAATTTAATCTGTTAGAGCTCAGGTGCTTTTGGTTTTATGCAGACAAAATAAGAACTTGTCAAAATCACAGCTTTTTGCAGGATGCTTGAGCACAGCTCTGGCCATACCTGCAGGGCCCCTTTGCTGACATCAGTAGGTCTCCATCCCGGTGCAGGTTACAGGATGGAGCCCATTTCCAGCCTATGGCTGAATTTACCAGCATTCTGACAGAGGATTAGCGAGGACTGTTGTAGCCAGCGTTTGCTTTCAGAAAACACCAGCGTCCCCCGCAGAAACCAGGGCAGCTCGAGATTGTGAAGCAGGCAGAGCTGCCTTAAGCAACTTGAGGCCACACAGGGACTGTCCCTGTGGTCTGGAGCCATCTTGTCTGATTCCAAAAGGGCATTAAGGAAGTGGATTATAAAGCACAAGGCTTTGGTGCTGTGTAAAACATTAGGTTTCAGTAGGTCTGCATGCTAATCACGTAAAAGACAGAAATTCCATGGCCCAGTTAGGCAGAGTATCCCTACTCATGCACAGGCTAATCTTGTCTTCCTTCCTTTGCCACTGCAGATGGCAAAAGCACTCCTATTTACTTTTCCTTTATCACACTGGTTCCTTGGACCTTTGATTATTCATCTGAGTTTGTTCTTTTTATTTTCAGAAGTCTTTATTGCCTAGCCTCCATCCCACTCTCCAGCCACACAGGAGCTCTTCCAGCAGGAGGCAGAGGCCTCTCTCCCAAAGGCAGTTGTAACATTTGAGTATGCTGTTATTTTCTGCAGCTCCTGAAGCAACCGAGATGCTTCACACCTGGGACACAGATTGATTATGTTTCTTTGTAAGGGGCACATTGTAACCACTGCCTGAAGTCTGCCTTCCTTCAGCTGATCTCTGTCAGAATGAGCACTGAGAAAATCCAAAAAAATGGGGTTTATTAAACCAAAATGAGTGATATGGAATCTGGTATTTGTTGTTCTTCCCACCCAGAGTGTGAGCCCATAGAAGCTATTGCCAAGTTTGACTATGTTGGAAGATCTGCACGAGAACTCTCTTTCAAGAAAGGAGCTTCCCTTCTGCTCTACCACCGAGCATCTGAAGACTGGTGGGAAGGAAGGCACAATGGAATTGATGGCCTTGTCCCTCACCAGTACATAGTGGTGCAGGATATGTAAGCAGTTTCTGGTGTGACTGGATTCTTGAGGGGGTGTAAAGTCTAAAGCACCTAGCAGTATTTTCCAAATGGGTCAGTGGTTTGAAGGGTCAGATATATTAAACATTTGCCTTCTACGCAGGATACCTGTCTTTATTGCCCTGAATTGAAAGCTCCATCAAAAACTAAGGCTAGGCTAAGCTACTTCTATGGATACATTCCCAGTACATTAAGAGACAGATACTGCTGCACCTATCTTAATTTGACTATCGCTTTGTAGCAGTTGCTGACTTTTAACTTCAGAATAGCAAGAGCTGGGGAAACGCGGCCCTTAACTCTTGCAGTATTAGGCATGTGCTTTGCCAAGAATGACAAAGTTCTTTACAAAAAGGTTACATACACTCAAAGTGTAAAGAGCTCAGTAAACAGAAGGATTATGAACAATTCTGGGAGATGTGCAAGGGCTGCAGTGCATTTATAACATGCCTGCTTTTCTTAAGGGGATTAAAATCTAAGAGTGCCAAAGTGCTCTGTCACACTTCACTTACTGACTTCTTATCTCGTCACCTGTGTTCTGTTCAGGGACGATACTTTCTCAGATACACTGAGCCAAAAAGCAGACAGTGAGGCCAGCAGCGGACCCATAACTGAGGATAAGTCATCATCAAAGGATATGAACTCTCCTACTGACCGTCACTCAGATGTATATCTAGGAAGGTAAGCTTCAGCATAACATGTTTTCAGTAGTCCTGCTCACAGCTCAACTAACACAGTAATTACTTCTCCACATGCTTATGCTGGGTCACTACAACTTGTTCTACAACCACTTCTCCACTGCTGCAGGCAAAGAAAGAGATCGGAACCTCCACCTCCCCTAAGACGCCCAGGCAGGAGCACTGACAGCCACTGCCCAGTACACCCACCTCACCCTCTCTCCAACTCGGCCATGGAGCTGGGCTCCATCAGCCTGGCAACTCACTGCAGTCCCAGAGCCCTCCTTCAGAATCGCAACCTCAATGCCGACAGCCCTGAACGGCGGCGCAGGCCTGGCCACGGCAGCCTCACCAACATCAGCAGGCATGATTCACTGAAGAAGATTGATAGCCCTCCCATTAGAAGGTCTACATCTTCTGGGCAGTACACAGATTTCAATGACCATAAACCACTGGACCCAGAGTCAATAGCTCAGGTTTGTGTCTATTTTATTTATGGCACTGTCTGATTTTCTGAGCAGCAAATCTCATTGAATAGCACAGCACAGAGCACATGGTCTGGTGGGAAGGTGTGTGCAGGGGAGTATCCTACTTGTCTTTCCAAACAGAGTGTGTGTGAAAGAAGATGAATTAAGCAATCCTGAATAGAAGAAGCACAAAGGGGAGTAAACACTGCAGAAGCAATAAAAAGAAATTATTTCCCATTACAGTGTAATGAAATTGCCTCCGCCATACAGAATACTAGGACAGTATTGCAACAGCTACATAGATCACTGTGCTCTGTTGAAGACTGGCCTATTTTGACTTGCATGTAATTAACATTCAATTATGTATCAGTATTGTGGTAAGCAGAAAAGTGCTCTGACTGGCTAGTAGTGACTGTTGCCATTCAAAGTAGAGATTTACAGTCCAGGGTCTTGGGGATTTTATAGTTTTCATACAATTCATATTGTGTGTTGATTTGATGCGTGTAGTAGAGCCTGATGTGCAAGATGTTGCAGCTGCATAAATTGTGGGCCATCTTAAGCCTGTGTTAACAGTCACCAGTCCCATTCCTGACAGTGAAGAGGTGAAGAGAATGGAGTAGGAAGCACCCTGATCATCAAATTGGTCTGTTGTACTGAGCTGTTATCAGCTCTTGAGTAAATAGATACCTCTGTTATCAGAACTCACATTTTGTCTAGGTAGGATAATGTGATTACTTAGGAGCACCCTGAGGGTGCTCTATGATTGCAAATGCATTTTACAATAACACTGGCACTCATGTTTTAAGACTTAATGTACTGATAATGTTTGCTTTCAAACTCTGCTTGCAGTGAGGAATAGAAGAGCATGCTAAGGTCAGAATCCATGTGTTAGGGCTAGAAAGTGCAAGTGTTTTTACTGTTTTATTTTATTCTAAACTATTAATTTACTTTCCTGGGACAGCGCTGTTTGGCTTAAGATATCTCTTTTTTGTGCCTAGACTGGTGATCATTTGGCAGTGACAGAACCCAAATTTTTATTAAGCTATGTGACAGTCAGTGTGAGCAGGCAGGGAACACAAGATATTTTAAGCTTAGTTGTATCTCGATACCACTGAAAAGCAGTAAACTAGTATCTTGGTGCATTACTTTAGCCTTCAGCCTGAAATCCTGATGAAGAAAATAGTTTTTCTTAGGTATGCATACTGATCAATATCTTACAGGTTTTTTTCTGTCAAGGATTTAACTCGGTGAAATAAGAGGAGAGAAGAGCTGATAGGCACACAAACTTTATTTCCTTAGAAAACTAGTGAGGGAATACAGATCCTGAACACCTGAGGCTTTCTATGAGTGGAGCAGATGGGAGAGCAAATGGACTAAAATCTTTACGATTGTCAGTACCCAAGAGATGACAGAAATCTTCACCACTAAAACACTGCTAAGCAAACATGAATTGTCCTGACAATCACTTCATAAGTGGCTTGCAGATTTTGGTGTAACACTTTTTTTTTATTCTCTCATACGAACAAGGTTAAATGTTTGTAATGTCCACCCAAAGCTGCCAAGCTGTCAATCATAATGTCTTTCAAATAAATCTGGTGGAAACTGATTTTAGCACTATCATAACTGTTAGAAGACGGTTGGTGAATCAATTAATGCATTTCCTTCCCCCTCACCTTGCTCCTCTGGCATTCAGTAGCAAGGTGAATAACATGCTGCTCTCTCTGTGCTCTGACCCAGGACATCGAGGAGACGATGAACACAGCACTAAATGAGCTCCGTGAGCTGGAGCGTCAGAGCTCGGCCAAACACGCCCCTGATGTTGTGTTGGACACCTTGGAGCAAATGAAAAACACCCCCACCCCTGCCACCTCAACGGAGTCGTTCAGCCCTCTCCACAGCGTTGTTTTAAGGAGCTCTGAGACTCAGATCCGCCGTAGCACTAGTTCTTCCAGTGACACTATGAGTACTTTCAAGCCCATGGTGGCCCCTAGAATGGGAGTGCAGCTGAAACCTCCTGCTCTTAGGCCAAAACCTATTGTTCTTCCTAAAACAAATCCTAGCATAGGGCCTACTCCTCCTTCCCAGGGTCCAGCCGACAAATCTTGCACAATGTAGGCAGCCTAGCCACCCACAGTGCCCAGCTGGGGTGTGCTAGGGAAAGGGTTGGATTAACAATAGAAGTCAGGGCTCCATAACATCATTTGTTCATGTTGTAACTGGAGAGGCTTTGTTTTTCAGTGTTTTTGAATGTATTGTCTGAAAGTAGCTACTTTAACATGGGCATTTGTATTTTGTATCATTTCAATTAAATGAAAAACTGGACAATTGTGCATAGTTTTAAAAAACAAACAAAGACTTGAAAAGTTGATGCTGCACCATTTGTAATAAAACCAACACAGATCACAAACAGCTTGCCACGTTGTACCATACTTCACAGTCTTACTGTAGCTATATAATAACAGATCCTGCACAAAACTAAGGGGTGGGAGGGGGTTCAGGGGACATGGAGCCTCTCATTTCTGGGTCACCAAACCAAATCTCAAGCAGGTTAGTAAGAACTGAAATTTAGCATGTGAGGATTAAGTGTCTGTGTGGAATGTCTAAGTCATCTGAGGCCACATTTCTTATTTAAGACACACAAAAAAAATCACCAAACCTCATAACTCATAATTGGCACCAAGTTTTTAGCTTTCTTGTTGGCAGTCTCACTAGAGGCGAGTGCTGGATGGAGCTGGAGATCACATTGCTCTCACTGATACAAAGCAGCATTCCAGGACACAGCTAAAGCACATCTCCAGGATAGTATCTAGAAGCTCCCTTGCTGCCCTCTGTAATAGTGTACCTTTTCCCATGAAGCTAGACCTTCATTCCCCAATACCACATTTTTTACAAAAGCTAAATTTGTTTGAAGTTCACAGAAGCCAGGCTCTGGGGAGTGCATGAACATGTTGGTCCATTAGGGAGCATGAGGAGCTATTAAAGGGATCAACTACACAGTGATTCAGAAAAGTATCCCATTGACTTTATTGCTCAGTGTCCAATTAAGGACGTGATTTGGGTTGCAATAGTCCAAGTTTCAAGCTGACCCAGCTGTCCTGACTGCCTTGCACAGTGCAAACGCTCAGTTGTGCTAACAGCAGAACTCTGAAGAGGGACTACCCCCTG
Source organism: Rhabdornis inornatus (assembly GCA_013397075.1). Taxonomy (NCBI): domain Eukaryota; kingdom Metazoa; phylum Chordata; class Aves; order Passeriformes; family Rhabdornithidae; genus Rhabdornis; species Rhabdornis inornatus. The sequence goes on along the minus strand of VWZS01003247.1, from coordinate 279,453 downwards.
CCAGTGATGCAGGGGTCACTCACAGGACAGGCAGCTGAGTTTCTACTGCCTAGATTCAAGCTGACTGAAGTTTTCTGTAACCCCTTTCCTCTCCACTTCCCCTTTTTTTTAATAACAGAAATCAGTCCTTTCTTATGTCTGTGTGAGTGGCAACTGTCATCTTTGCTTGGTGCTCTGTTGTTAAACTTTGTTAGGCATGAGCTAAACCTACAGCTGTTTTGCGCATTGCAACAATAAGCCATAATATTATTTCTGTCAACATATTCTCAAATGTCCAATCCATAAAAGAAGTTTCAATTAATGACGTGGGGAAAAAAATCACTTGTGATTCACCTACAGACATACAACTAGCTGTAATTAAGATCTGTCTTTCCACATATTCTGTAAAATCTCAATTTTGGATATCTTGAAGTTGTACAACTCAGTATACATAAACAATTGAGTTTAGGAGTAGAAGAGTAGTGACAAAATTTGATAGACATAATTGCTGAGGTGACAGGAGTAATTTCCTGTTGTTATTTAGGAGCAATTTATTCCTGCTCTGGTTTACACCTTCTAGACAGGTGATGCAATGTGAAGCTCCAGGTGTGAGAAGTACCCCATGAACTGCCTCTGAGCCTCAAACTATTGCTGGTATTCGCAAACACTTTTCAATCCAGTCACAGACTTCACACACATCTAGATTAGAGGCAAAGTCTTAATCCAGCACAGTGGGCTGCGCAGCATGGGTCAGCAAACCTCCATCCTTGTCAACTGTACTGCCTGGTCCTAATGCCAGGGCCAGAGCCCAAGCCAGGCCAGCTGCGGACCAGTGCTGGTCTATAGGGCCTGCTCACTTGTCTGGGACCAGAGATATTTTTCAGAGTAGTTCCCCCATTTACTAGACTCAGTGGAACAAAACTGGAATTTCAGCTTTCATTTACATATAGTTTTTGTCTAGCATTTTTAAATTAACCCACCTGGCACAATTGAGATGGATACTTGTATCTTTAAATTGCATAGGGAATTTTGTATGTTTAAATAACTGTACTGGACTCCATAATCCTTTATTAGAAATGGTTTAGCAAAAGAAAATATTAAAAACAGTGCATTTAGTGAATGCATCCACTTAGTCCATTCACACAGTTAATGTGTAGTTTGATGGTTATTATAGATACTTTAAAGCATAGTAAGTGGATATGTAACAGGAAAGACTGCTACATCTACAGGCGTACTAAAGGGTAACTCCTGCACACCTAATCCAATCAGTATTGTCCTTTACTGTCAAGTTTGATGAATTGCAGTACTGGTAGCTTCCTGCTTGTTGACTGTTACTTACTTGTGTCAATGTACATCTGTAGTATGTACATGTGAAAGTGCCTTTAAATTTTAGAGGAGCTTTAGCTTTGCTCTTGTACTGTTGCATTTCCATTGCATCCTTTCCTGTTCATGTATGGCTGCATTCCCATTGCATTCCTTCCACTCTTGAAGATCAAATAAAAACATGGAAAATCCACAGTTCTGGAAGAGAAATGTACTGTTAATCTGTTGTGACAATGCACTTTTATGTATAGTACTGTACATTTTTGGCATGTACCATTACGAGCTTCAGTATACATTCAAGTTTGTTCCTCATAGTGTATCTTTATAATAAAGAAGATAGTTCTGTCTGTGTGTGTGTAGTTTTGCTGGGGAAACCACCATATCTTCCAACATGGATTGACAATCTACTTCCCACATAAGGGAGCATCCAGCACACCAGCATCCCCCAGCTACCCACACCCCACACTGCACCAAGAGCTATCACCCTCTTGGCCTGAAGAAGCACTTGTTCCTGGAAAGTTCCTTGCCTAACTTATAAGTCCCTCTGTATCTGAAGACCCCTCAGAAAGAGCCACGAACTTCACATAGTTCTGCCTGAGCACCCATCAAGAGTAGTCAATTGTGCTCACACTGGCTGAGGAAACCCCCTGCCTCCCACTTGGGCAAACACCCTGCCACCCCCTCTCCTGCTCCCCACAGGAAAAATGGGTTGAGGAAAACACTCCAGCTTACATATTTTTAAAATAGAGTGAAAATAATTTTAAAAGGGACATTTCTTAAAATGGGGATATTTATTGGAACAAAAGAAGAGATGCTGTCAGGCTGGGAGGGAATGGGGGGAGTGCCACAGTTAAGAGTTATCTTCAGTGACCTTATGTCTGAGAAATGGTGGCAATATACTCCCTCCCAGCTGGCTCCAGGAACCAGGGGGTCTCTGATTGTCAGGCTGATAACTGCAGAGACATGTTCTGCCATACATGGATCAGATACCATCAAAGAAAATTCCTGGGCTTGGACTACAGCTGCCCAAATAGGCTTGCCATGCTGCCCAACTTTGATGTTTAGGGGCAGAAGAGCTATTTGGAAATGCATTCTCAATCCTCGATAGAAAAACCCCAAACCAGTTATCCCTGGTTGTTGTTGAGGTTCACCATATGCCTGAAGAAGACAAATGCCCCATTCCTGGAAGTGTTCCAGGCTAGGCTGGATGGAGCTTTAAGCAATCTGGTCTTAAGGTGGAAGGTGTGCCTGCCTATGGCAGGGGGCTGGAACTGGATGGCCTTTAAAGGTGCCTTGCAACCCAAAGGGGGGGTGTGGGGGAAGGGGCAGCAGCCACCCCAGCTGAGAGCAGGGCTGTCCTCTCTCTGAGAAAGCTGCTGTAATGCGACTGCTCATCAATCAGCCCATGGCAGCAGCCTTTGCACCACAGTGTCCAGCGACCTACTTCAGGCATTTCTTCTTGTCCCCTACTGCACAAAAGCTGACTAAGACACACAGGAGAGGACAGCAAAGGTCATTCTTCATTCAAGGTCCTACACTGCCCAGAGGATGCATAACCCAATTTCTACAGTCAGATCATTCACTGGTGAGGGGAGAGGCTTATGTGGTGGCTTTTAATCTGTTTTAAAATAAATGAGAAAACACAAGAAGAGGAGTCTCCTCCTGTTTTATAATACGAAGTTTCAGTGTTGCATGGTGCTGACTTCCTAACTTCGTTCCAGTTTTTGTAGTGGAAAGAAGCCCAGCTCTCATGGGAGACAGCCAAAGCTTTTGGCAGGTGGTGGAGGAACTGCTGACACTACTGGTGCTCTACTGCCTCAGCCTGCACGAACACCTCCTCAGATGGCACAAGGAAACCACGGAGGATCCACCCGGGTTTTAAGCTCTCCTTGGCAGGGGCACACAGTTTGTTTCTTATTCTGTGGCTCACATGGACTTACCCTCACTGAAAGGATCTACAGTTGCTCTGTTCAGTCACTGCTACCCTGTGGAGCAAGACTTGACATTAGTCTGGATGGAACTGATACATGGGGAGCAACAGAAATGGGAAAAGTATTAACTAGAGATGGTACCAGATGAAGGTACCATTCTTGTTCATAGGAATATTGGTTTTTCCATGAACTCGCCTCTTGAGGGAAAAAAACTCCCACTATAATATATGAAAGCCTAAACAGATCAACAATTTAGCATCCTAAAACCCAGTTAGCTGAACCAGCTCAATTATTGTTTAAAAAACAAACAAACCAACCCCTCATTCAGACATGCCACTGTAACTGCAGCTACTTCGTCTGCATTTTCCACTGGGGCATTTGCAGATCACACAGCTGGCAGCACCAGTCTCTGCCAGCACTCTGGCTCCAGCAGACCCAGCCAGAGCAAGTTTTTCCTGCTGGGAGCCCTTGTGGCTCGCAGGTGTCACTCACTCTCCACCTCTATGGAGTGCTGCAGCTCACCCGGACTGCAGAAGCCTTGGCCTCAACCCTGGGTCCTGCCACCCCCCAGCCCTTTCCAGGCAGTCAGCCCCACTAGATACCCACCTCCCCCTGGCCCCAGCAGGGCTGCAGCCCTAGCACAGTATTTTGGTTCCTCTCATCCAGCCGTCCCACTGATCAGCAAGGCTAAAAGCAGTGGAAAGGAAAACAGAAAATGGCAGGCCTTGGAGCAGCCCGCCTGATGCACCATCCTCACCAGATGCAAGAACAAAACTTGTGCATGGCACTAAGCTGGAATCAAGAGAGAGAAGAGCTCTCTATTCCTTTACCTTCTTACACAGCGGGTACAGTGAGAGCTGGCAGGCCCAAGGGCTGGAAGGAGATGTGAACAACTTGATGCTGACTGAGAGATTAAATAGAATTAGATGACATGATCTGGGTCTGGCTGAATTGGACAGATCAGCAGGTTTTCTCTTACCTTTCTCAATATATATATGCAAATTAAAAATGCAGGAATATACCTTTTACTGTAACTCTGCGGTCAGCTGAGCCTCTGCCCCACAGCTGCACAAGTAGTGTGCCCCATGTCTGTCTCTTCTCCTGAGTAATGAGTGATAAGCCAAGAGGAAATGGCCTCAAGTTGAATCACAGGAGGTTTAGATTGGATGTTAGGAAAAATTTCTTCATTGGAGGTTGTCAAGCACAGGAAAAGGCTGCCCAGGGAAGTGGCTGAGTCACCATCCCTGGAGGTACTTTAAAGCCATATAGATGTGGCACTTGTGGACATGGTTTGAGGGTGGACATGGCAGTGCTGGATTGATAATTGGACTTGATGATCTGAAAATTCTTTTCCAACTTAAATGGTTCTATGATTCTATGATCCCCAATTGTGTCACTGCCATTTAACAGCAGGGTCAGGCCACACCGGTCACCGCAGACACATGAGAGCAGCTTAGTGATTCATGGTTGGAGGCTGAGAATTTCCCTTTTTTTAATTAACAAACTGCATTGATTTTTTTTTTTTCAAGCAGCATACTAATGGAATATGAATATGAACTACAAGGCAAAAAAAATTCAGCTGTAAAATATAGACAAGTAGTGCTGTACAAAGGAGGTCAAACACTTGCGGGATCAAAATCAATAACAGCTGCACTGAGTGCAACACCGTGGATAAACCAAAACCAAACCCTGCCTGTTCTCATCTCTGTGAAGCACATTGATTCCCCCCTTAATATCTGCCATGTGCCTTTTCAGTAGTGTACACTGACATCTATAAACCTTGACCAACCAACATAAAATAGTGATTTACATTTATTTGAATGAATTACGCTCCAGGAGGGACAAATCACTGAGCCCAGATCTCCTCTGGAGGTGAATGAGACACTCATTTAAATGCTCAGGCCTCTGGCAGTGAATTTTTGATTGCAAAGAAATTGCATTAACATGGATGTTAGTACCAGAGCCATGAATAGAGAATTTAAATGTGTTAAAGGTGGAAAATACCTAAAATCCTTCATGACTTCAACCTAGAACTGCTGAGTACTTTAAAACAACTCACTGCAACACATATTTTAATTGGATTTTTACCTGCCTACAATCTTTTCTGAGACAGACATTACAGTAGCACCCCAGCAACCCTGGAAAACAGCATCAAGGTGAATACAGTATTATCCATCAATACACACAGGTTTAAGCTAAATTTCACCTGGACAGTTTTCTAAGCTATTTACTTTTTTTTTTTCCTGAAAGCTACTACAAGAATATGTCAAAAATTAATTTCAGACCTAGTGTGGAGACCATTTTTAAATTTGTCATACACATCACAAGGCTTATTTTATTATTAAATCAAAGTTATTCTGAACAAAATCAGTTTACATACAATTTTACAGAGATAGAAACGTAGGTAATCTGGGGCTGCTAAATCACATAGTAATTCTGAACTCTCCTCTGTACCCTACCCCTCCCAAAATTACAAATCGAAACCAAATAAATATATTTGTATGCATATATCATTTCTTGAAGGTATTGGACCAGGTACATTACAAAATTCCAGCTGCATGTTTTATTTCTGGTTAAGAAAGGACGGTAATATGGTCTGTTTTGGAGGGGGGAAGCCCTCCATCCCTGAGCAGCACATGGGGAACACCAGGCACCCTGACTGGAGGGGCCCTGATTTTCATACCCCCACAGGACCACCCTTCTCCTGCACCCCAGGCTGGCAGCACAGCAGGTTCTGCCCTGCTTTCTCCAACCAGACCCTGGGCTGCCACTGCACCTCAGGCCTCCAAAATTCTCCCAGTATTAAAAATTAACTTTGTCAAACCCTGGAAATTCAAAACTAATATAATTTCTTACATGCTGTAGGTCTAAATGCCATTTGTATTCACATACATCCATGAGTTGTGCACATGAAAATGTGCATGTTCAGTGAAGCAGCAGCTGATTTACTTGCTTTTATGTAAAAACTTGAGTTTCTTCTGTGCCTGAATTGTAATATTGGGTCTCTGCTTTGGCCTCTATAGAAATAACTTGATATTCTGCTTACATGCCATTGGTTTGTGTGTTTTCCATTTCAGTGTTTTAACTTTTTTCCTGCTTTATAGGCATACCAGCAGGCTCCAGCATTTCAACATGATTTCTGTGTGTACTACATTTCCATCTCCAGTTCCAGGTACAATTATTATTACCTCAAAGCAAACTCAATTTTTTAAGAGATCTATTAGTAACACTAGTCATAGAATAATTCAGTTATGCTTAATGTGCCTCTCATTCTTAGTTAATAAAATCAGTGGGAAGGCAGTTCCTGAAGATAATTTAACTTTTTCCAGTGTTTCCTTTTCTTGGTGAAAAAAACAGTTTTGCTCAGGCCTTACAAATTTAGCATCACCTGCTCCAGATATCAGCTATGGAAAGACCCTGTTTGAGGGTGCCAGTGCAGCACTACTCTGGTCCCTGCACTGCAACCTCCAGGGTCACCTCATCACAACAGCAGTGGGACATTTTCCCCTCTGCTAACCTGAATGAGACTAAGCATGAGAGCATTCAAATCTACACAACTCCTCTAATACACCCTGAATCCCATGTGTCACGGTCAAAGTAAAGCAGTACTCAAATGCAGTAGGAGACAGAACACACCTTGCTCTCTTGGAGGAGGACTGGAGGTAAATATGTCACCTGTGCCATCCCTACAAGGCTACTGAGTGTCACACATAATCCCCGAGGCTCTTTGCCCTCTGTCGCTCAGTTTCCCCACTGCATCCACTTTTCAAAGCACTGGCAACAGTCATGTCTCCTCTGACTAAAGGAAGGATTCCAGTATCAAATGAAACACATCAGGCAGGGGAAAAAAAAACATTTGTATGTGGCAGAAATGCTAGTAGAATTACTAATGCTGGTAGAATTAGGTGCTGTAATTCTGCAAAAGGAAATACAAATCACTTTGAGGTTATGCTTATGTGCAGGAATATTTTCCAGTGTTGCTTGCAGTACTCTGAGTAAGAGTGAGGGATAATCAGGTTTGTCCATAACTATCTCTGTCGATATAGTGCTGAAGTGGGACAAGTGCTCTTCTCTCCAGAGCTTTTATAATTCACTCCTGTCTCTGGGAAATGCTGCCCAGCACCTCTGGTGTCCCACTCCACTCGGGGCAGGGTTTGACAGGGTCAGGACAGAGTCAGGACACCTGAGTGTGGGGTGCTCTTAAACTGGACAGAAGATGATTCTATGCTAGAGTGGCAAAAATATGGGACAACAGATTCAGCCAAAGAGGCAACGAGCTGGGTCCAACTCACTCTCACGTATCCAAGTGTTGGGAGATATTTTGCTGCACGGTATCCTCGCTGCCAGGACAGGGTATGCAGGGAAAGGAAGCAGCATGGCCTGGGGGAAGTTGCAGATGTTTCAACACTTAGAAGACTGGGGAGGAAGAAAAAAGGTCACTGTAATTCAGGTGAAAAGTGACGCTTAAATTCCTGTCAAGCTTCCTATCCACCACAAATCATTTTGTGCCCCCGTCATGTTGCTGAAGGCACGAGTGGCAGCCCACACTGAGCTGGCCACTGAGGCTGTGCAAGGAGCCTGGATCATGCAGGAAGTGAGACACTAGACACGGACAGGCAATGAAAGGTACCACCAGATTTTGTGCCCACACACAGATCTGATACAATTTCGAATCCAGAATGATTGTTTGTAAAACTGTCCTGTTTAATCCAAAGCAGAGAGTACTTTGGAAACTTCATTCCCCTTCATGTATTGTTGCATGCACTACTCAGAGTATGAAATATAAAACAATTTATTTTAAGCTCTAGCTTGTACCTCAGGGTAACTGAATATTAAAAATTCATGGTTCTGTTCATAACAGTTTCTCATAATTTGTGTGGGTTTTCCACGGGGTTTACCTTTTAAGAGGAGCTGAAGGCACATCTCACGGTGGGAGCACTGGCATTTGGCCTCGAGCAAAATCCCAGTCCCCAGCAAGTTAATGTATACAGGAACATAAGACTTATTCTGTTGGCTTGTACTGCAAAATATACTGTCTGAATTTTTTAAAGGAAAAATCCTCCAAGAGGCCTAAACCAAGCTATCCAACAGCCCTTGAGTAGCTTCTGTTTAAATCTGCCTGTTTTACAAGTGACATGCTCTCTTCTAGATCCAAACACCAAACCGGAAAGTCCTGCTGTCTTTCAAGAGACTCAAGAGTTAAATTCAACTGCATCTCTCATTCCATATACAGGATATTAACTCTACATTTCATCTTAGTGAAGTATTGTATACCTAAGTTATAAATTACAAAAGCTTGAACTGTAAAGATATCATGCAGAAAACAAGTTTAAGAAATCAAAAAGTCAACCACAAACTGAGAAAAATGTTATTTCTTGCACAGCTGAACACCTCGTTAATACAAGACAAACCAAAGCAAAGCAGCACAGAGAGAAAACAAAGCTGGCTTTAATAGGATTTCCCCTTTCACAGCAAATTCTGCAGGCTTAAATATATTTTGCATAATAAAAATGGACAAAGGAACCTCTCTAACTTCTTCATAAAGAAATATTTTATTGAAATGCTTTGCTGCATTTTTCATGCTTATAGGATAAATGCATTTAATTGTAAAATCTTATATAAAACAACTCTGCTTTAACATAAGAAAAATGCTGTTTTGTTTGATTGTTTTCCTCTTTCTAGAATGAAACATTACTGTGAAGTATGTCTTCGGGAAATATCCTGAGCTTCACAAAGTGGCATTTCCTGATGGCACAATGACTTACTGGAAAATTACAGGTCAGTTCTGGCAAACAGCTTTGGGATGTCTCAGCTCCCTCAGCAGAGAAAGCCCCAAGGGCACACAGAGAAAACCCAAAGTACAAGTCAGGGCGCTGGGGACCAAAGACTGCTATTAAAATAGTAATACTTAAGAATGCAAAGGAAAAGTTGTCAGACTAAGAACTTCTATTTGAGACAGACAGATGAAATATTTAGTAGCCTTGTGTTTTATTTAAGGAGTTCAGCTCAGCAATCTGAGGACACTGAAACCCTACTGCTCTTCCTCCCTCCAGCAGCACATGCTGTCCATGGCTTAGCAGGACCCAAGGAGGAGTTCCAGTATATTTATAAGTCATATAATTTGAGGTTTTCCTAACACCCTTATAAGTGGCAAGTCTTTCCCCATACTTACGAGTCTCAGCTCTTACCTACCTAAAGATCCTTCCTACGCGTTTCCTCCAGTTGTGAGCACCACAGGAAGGAGTGGGAATTTGCCACCTTTTAAACTCCATCTGTTAATCATTTATGGTTTGAAAATGTCCTGCAGCCACTGACTTTTCAGAAATGTTATTTTTTTGAGACTTCTTCCTTTTAAATGTACCTGATAACATCAAGTGTCCCTTGATGAGATTTTAGAGTGTTTTATAGAGAAATAATCCCCATAATTTTTTTAGAAACCACTTGATTAAACTGCTACATCATTTTTCATTTCTCCCATTTGTTGTGCAACCAACTACTTCTGGATCTCTGCAAGGACAAAATCAATACCTCTTGGTTTCTGTTTCCAGTCTCCATTACACACACATATGAACACACACATGCAAACAGGTTTCACATCCCTGCCCCAAATCTGGAGGATGGGTCTTTCCCACTCCCAAGGCTTTTGCAAATTTCCCTAATATCTTTCCTAAACTGATAGACCCACCAAACAGGGATAACATTCCTCAAGTATTTTATGAATATACTTGTATTTTCATATTTGGGAAGACTAAAGGGGACAATATCCCATGTAGAAATCATCTTTGATGCAGTGCATGTGTTTTGCACCATCAAAATCTGTTAATGAACATCCCTGTTTCCTTCACATGGATGCCAACTTCTCCTCCCTCCTGGACTTTTTATTTTAACAAGCAGTATTCTGCAGTCCATTCATGGCAGAGCATCAAGAGCCTGTCATCTCTTGCTTGACTTTGTTCAAAGAAGGGAAAAAGGTGGGCCACACGAGGCCAATTTCTTTTGGTAGTTCTTTGTAGCGTGCTGCAACATCTCATTTACACTCCTTAACATGTAAAGAAGCAGTTGATGTACATATCAGAGGAGTTTCACTTCTGTTTAAAATTGTCTCTACTAAATTACTAACTGCAATAGTTTGTATTGTAAACATCTTGTAAAAATCTCTAGGACAAACATTCCCTCATCAGAACTTCCTATTAAAATATTTCAGCAGTATTCCTTATAACAAGAGAACAAATTTCTGAACCAATGCTGTCTGTGTAAATAAACACTTTCCCCAAAGACAAAGGGTTTAACAGTATCTAGTAGAGTTAGTTTAACATCACTGAAAAGTTTCCTCAGAGCTCATAAAACCCAAATTTACTCATTAGTGGACTTGCACGTCCTCTGATCTTGTGATCAGTCTCTAGTTGTGTGACTTCCAATAGTATCCTTCATCTCATCGAGCTTCAAAGTTTTTCAGCAGCTGAACACATTTAAATCCACCTCTCTCAAATTACAGTGACAGAAACTATGTCTTTTACTTGGGAGAAAGAGGGATGGGAGCAATCAACAAGTCTGGGCATAAATCTTCTAATCTGTACCAGTGTAATGCAAGAGTCACTCATTAATTCAGAAGCCAGTTTTCTTTTATCATCAGAAAGACTGACAAGATAGTAAAAAATCACACCTTGGTGTGAGATTTCTTGAGATCACTTGCCAAAAATCATATACAGTATTATACCTGCAGAACAATAGCACAGCTTAGAAATCTTTATGCACTGGTGTCATCCAATCTGGGACACAGCTGCACTGACATCACAGTTTATGCCTGACTAGATATCCAAATAAAGATCGTATGAAATCTTTCATACTTCATTTATTTGTAATTGCCCCATGACTACAGACTTGCATTAACCCAAACAAAAGTAAACTGAGTAGAACCTAGCAGATAGCAGGGACTATCTGGAGAGGCTTTGAAAGGCTTCCAGAGCTGATGCAACATCAGGAGAACAGGATTGGCTCTGCACCCACCTCCGTTGTGATTATTTTTTAGTGTCAATGGGACAACCCAAGGACACACTGGATTTAAGTCCAGTATTTGAAAGATCCAAGCAAGCAAAAGCCTGGAATATTTTGTATGAAAAGGAAACAAATGGTACTACAATGAGATGATACAACAGAGCGCACTTGCCAGATCTTTAATGAGATGGAACAACATTTTCTCAATATTTTACACAGCTCCTTGTAAAACTAATGGCTCTGAGAAGCCTAAGAAGTTGATCAAGGAGGGCTGCACCAGGTTTGAGCACAGGTCCATGTAGCTCTGTACCTAATCAATAACAGGGACTCTTAGATATATCAAGGGTATTTGGGAAAACCAGAACCAGCATGCAGAGGTAGCTCAATAACCTGTACCTTAGAGTCTACTTCACTGAGATGCCTCACTTTCTTTTTTTCTTTGGTTTTTGGGGGGTTTGTTGTTGTAGTTGTTGTTTTCTTTTTCTTAAATTAGTACATGGAAACCACACAACTCAGTGAATTTCTGAAAACTTGGTTATTTGGGTTAAGGAGTTTAATATCACTTACTGGAGTAATTATAAAGCTCCAAACAAGGGGAAAAGAAAAAAAACAAACCCTGGCATCTGTAGATGTCAACAGTGGTGCTGTAAGAGCCGGCCTTTGCTTAGAGGAACTAGAACAAGTACTCCAGGACATGTAGCCTGTGGTGCTCCCCATGTCAGTGGAATGCTGAAGCACACAGTAATCAGAGCTTTTTAAAGAAAAAAGGACTTAAGACATACCTGTGATTACTTTACAAAATCCAAAGTGACACAGCTTCCAGCATAGCCTAGATTCCTACCCAGCACTATACAGGTCCAAATCCCAAGATGCTTCTGAGCTAACACTATTCCAATGCTCCATCGCAGTTAATACAGTTCTGCTGGCACACCCAAAACTTACCTGCAAAAAAGCACAGGACAAAATGAGATTGGAGACACTTATGAAATATTGGTGAAAATTTGGTTGTACAACCCAAATTCCTATTCTCCCTTTCCTGGACGGCTGTGTGTTCCCTTAACCCCTCCTATGGTAACTCCCCTAAGTGTTTTCTATTGGTGTTCAAGTTGTACCCTCCCATGGGGGAGGACTCCTATTTAAGTTGCTGTCGCCCCATTTTCTGCACCTTTCCTGGTGTCCTGTTCTCGGTCCCAGTTGTCACCCTACCCACCTCCTAAATAAATCCCTGGCTCCATGAAAGGACTCTCTTGCCTCTCTGTCTTCCCTCGACATCGCAAGCCATCTGCAAGGCGTTTGCCTTACCTGCACCCTAGGTCTTGGAAGTCCTAGGGTGTGTGCCACTCTTGACGCCCACCTCCACCTTGGAAGCCAGCCAGGTGGAAAGGTTTAGAGTGGTCAAGGTGGACAGCGTCACTGGACTTCCTGGTGCCTGCAAATCTGTTTATGAAAGCAACATGTAAGCCCTGATGTGAAACACCACTACTGCCATTTAACAGGCTTCTTTTTGAAGTACATGGTTTACCACAGAAACTTACATGTGGTGAAGGGTTTAGGGATTTTTAATAGTAGCTAATGAACAGAATATTATGTTCTTTTAAAATAGACATCACCCTGAGTCAAGTTGAATGCATTTTTATCCTTACAAAATCAAATTGCTTAATGTGCTCTGCAGTCTAAGAGGTTGCTTTCTTGCACAACTGCAGAAACACAGCTGATAAGTATGCTTTTGGTTCCTACAGGGGTAAAATAGGCATTGCACCCGATCTCCTAAAGAAAGAACATTGAAAGCAATATCATTTGCATACAGTGCACTGGTCCTGTTGATCACCTATAAGAAAAAGGCCCTGACAAGGAGGAATTCATGCCTAGCTCATGAGTAAGGGAAAAAGACAGTGTATTGCTCTTAAAGCCCAAGGAGTAAGAGAAAGCAAAGGCAATTAAATAAAACTGCAGAAAAGATGCATTTCCAAGGCAGAACGTACATTTTTTTTCTGTGTTAAATGGGAGTATTTGAATCAGCTTAAAATTACTTTTCTCAAATGGGTGCCTAATCCCCAACTGAGTTGTGTCATTGGCAGACACAGAGGTGAAGAGCACACACAAAATGTTTGGAACAGCCCCAGTGCCAGAACTATGTTTTATTAACACGTGTTGTATAATGATAGTGCACATATTTAGGTTTGGCTTAGCAATTTATGGCTTATCAGAGTGCTCTTAACTTTATAAATGTGAAAGAAAAATGTAGCATCAGGACATGGAAAAACAGGTAATGACACTGGAAGGGCATGTTCACTGACTGCAGCAGGTGCAAGCGTTTCTGTGCATATGAGGCGAATGGTTCAGAGCCTCCCAGAATGGCATCTATCACCCTCCTGCAGGAACGTGATGAAAAATTCTGCTCCATCACCATGACAACTCATGCCACACCATTGCTATAGTAACTGGCTGAACATTATTAGTTTTTAACTACACACTCAGTGGCCAGCGTGCAAATGAGGAGGAGCCATGAGGGCACTTAGCTCTGCCATGCTGCTGCTCCCACCCCAGCCTGTCTTTTTGCAGTGTAATCCAACCTCTTTCCACGTTCCCCTAGCCCCACACTGTCAGCCAAGCTCCCCACCACTGCCAGCTCTCCAAACCCAAGTCTATCTCATCATCAGAGCACTAATTGCATGTATTTTACTGTTGGATTTGTGGTTTCCCCCCACCCCAATTTATCAGGCTAAGATTAAATGCAAGGAGGAAATTTCATTTTCCCAGCGATTCGTTGAAAATCTGTCCTATTAATCCAGCGCACCACAGGGTGGCTTTGCATGTTGCGTTTGCATCCTACGCACGCAGTCTCAGTATCAGCTTGAAATCCCCCAAAGAGCCAGGATTTCAACATTGTCATGGTACAGGAGTACATTTACTGCACCACCAAACCCCATGTGATCATCATTTTAATTCTCCAGCTCAGGCTGCAATGCTGCTGCCCAGCAGCATAGTTGTGTGCAGTGATGTAAAACAGCAGCAGAGCAGCACACACTAATGCTTCTCAGATCACATCAAAGCCCAAATGTCTTACACCCAGCTACCTTCCAAAACCAAAGAAGGAAAAATAAATACAATTATTACTGGGGTTTGACCCAGTCTGGGGGCAGAGGATGAAGCACAAGCTTGGCTGTCATCACAAAAGGATGCAAGGTTGGGAGGAGTTTGTTGCTGTCTGGGGAGACAATCCCTACCTGACTCCTAGGCACAGCAAGCCCACACCCCCAGGGGCTGCAGGTGGATCAATCATGCTGAAAGAGCCATGAAATTGGCTTGCTCTCCACTTGCAGGACAGATGGGAGAAGAGAAAGTCCTGCTGGCTTTGACCCTTGTGTTCCTTCCACTTTCCCTCCTCCTCCTCTGCCTCCTGCAGGTTCTCTTTGGGGCTGGTGCAGGCTGTAGCATTGGCAAAACTTCTCCACCTCCATGCCAAGGGCAGCAGTGGGGTGGCACAGGCACTTGCCCACAGCCCTCGTGCCCAAGCACAAACCCATCTTGTGGGGTTTGTGAAAGGTATATCTGCCTGTGGAAGGGGCTTGGAACGAGATGATCTTTAACGTCCCTCCCAATCCAAAATCCTAAATCATTCTGTGATTTTACGACAACCCAAAGAAGCACAAGGACATGGGGCCCCAGGGCATGAGCCACCCAGCCCCTGCGCTGCCCCGTCCCTGCCCCTCAGCCTCCACTGCCCAGTGGTCTGGCCATACTTCAGCTGGGAAAATACGACCATTTATCAGATGTATATGGTGATACCAAACATATACACATACCACACTCCATACGCACACACATATATACACACACTGATATGCTGTATATATTTACACTTATATACCACAGTAGGTCTTCCCACAGAAGACTGTCAAAATCCTATTACTTTGCATTAGGCTTAAACTCTAGCCTGATGCTCCCTATGGGGCCTTTAACAGATCATATTGCACAGCCTTGGTAAACAATATTTTTTTTCATTTTTTTACCGGCTAAGAAGAAAAAATAATAGGAAAGAAAAAACCTACTCCATCTTTTCTAAACTGGAATGCAAGTTTAAGTGAATGGGTAGTTTTCAAGAGAAAAAAAATCATAAAAGCTCTTTTACAGCTTTTTTTGGCAATTGATAAAAAAGTTTCTTGCAGAGAAGATGAAACATCATTTTAGTATTCATATATACATTAAGATATGAAACTAGACACCTGCTATTGCTGTTTACAGCTAAAATAGAACACAAATCACTCTATGAGGAAAAAAGCCAGCAAGACTCAAACAAAGCTGACTAGAATAGTAAAATCTATCCCATGTTTATAAATGTGTAGAAGGAGAGTATAAATTATTTTATTCTGGAAAGAGATTCCTAATTACTTTTTTCTTTTTGTAATAATACCGCCCTCTAGTGGCACTTCTGCTTTACTGAAGCAAAAATGTGGTTTTACATATCAATCATATGCATTAAGAAATGGTACAAAAATTGCGAATAGGAATCTATTGACCTGCACTGAATTTCAAGCCCACACTCTGCAGTCTCTGAATCTCCACAGCTTTGGAAAAAGCTGTATGTGGCTCATTTCAAACATAGCTTATAAAAATAAGTGCTTTAGAAAATGATACCATGAAAAGCATAAAATAATAAAGTCCCTTTAATACACATTTGCAGGACTAACCTTCCAGATAGATTACTTCCTCAGTGTTTGGTGAGTAAATTACACTCTGAAGTATGAGCCTTATAGTTTCAATATATTATTTTCTTAGGCCCCTGAAGATATTTTCCTTGACAGCTTTAAAGGTAGATGTAGCAAGAGGTTATAACTGCTCCATCTCTTGGCTTGCACAACCTTTTTGAACATACTAAAATTCATCAATAAGGTGGTGGTGGGGTTTTTTAACTGTTCTCTGACAATATCAGATGATTCAGATCAGAATGAGCGATTCCTAACTTAGAAGCCATTATTTTAACAAATCAATCCTAAGCAGAGGTGAGCCTGAGGCACCCAAAGCATATTTACATATTGAGAGCCTTACCTTTTCTGGGATAAGGACTTGGAATATCATTTCAGTCTACAGGGATAGCAAGAAAACTTAGGTAGTGACACAAATCCCACAAGGTTGGAGCAAGATTTATACCCATTTATTTTTATACTTGATAGAGAGTGAGCAACACACAACTTCAGAAATTTGCCTCCTGCTTTTCTCACTGCAAGGTACAGTCAGCACGTCAGCCAGCTTGAGACAACTCCTGTGCTGGGAAAATTCAGCATACAAAATTTTGAAGTCCTCCAAGCAAAGCCAGGCTGAGCACACAGTGCAACTTCATTGTGGAGATGGCTGATTGGCTATATCCAATTATATTGAATTTGCAGGCAAAATTGTAGCTAAATTGCGTAGGAGGGCGAGGTGGAGACTTGATACCTTGCACTAATTCCCTGCTTCTATAACAATAAATAAGGATCACGTTTTTCCCAAAAAGCTATTATCCAATGACAGTTGAAAGTAACTTGCTCTTTCCAGACAGGGAGGCATGATGAAAAAGGAAAGGCAGCTTTTATTTGGCTTACACATCTTGCTTTCAGCAGAGCTCCAGGCACTTTACTCAGAGATGAGCTCTACACCTATAATGGGAATTAATCTGTCAACTTTTCAAAATAGTTTGGGCAGATTTGCATCCTGGGATTAAAAGCAAAAAGCTAAACCTGTTAGTACTCCCAATCTCTCACCCCATTCCCCCTGACAAGTGCTGGCATCTCTTAGACTGCTGGAGGCAAAAGCAGCCTCAGCTCTCCCACTACAAGTCTAATGCAGAACCCTCACATGAAAGGCATGGTATTATAACCCAAGTTTTCCCTCTTCAAGTGTTGTCTTCCTAGACTTTCATCTCTAGGTAATATGGAGGTCTCAGGCAGTCATATGCAGTCCTTGGTGAAGCATCACTCCCAGTCCTTGAAGAACCAGATCCAGCAACTGCACTGGGAGAACCTGTAGCTTCAGGCTGCAACAGCCACCACTGACCAGGTGAAAGTGGGGTGGCCCTTTGGCTACTGTTCACTGTTCACAGTGATGGCTGTGAACCAGTTCTGGGCTGCACCCACCCAGAAAGCAGATGAGCTTCTCCTCTTCAGACAATTTAACCTCTCCTCCCCCATTTGCCAAGAGAATTATCCACGGCCAGGGAGAGGAAGCTTATTCCTCGCCTGAGAAAGCAGAGGAAATACCTGGAGGCTCTGCTGATCATCTGCGTAACCACACAGAAGAGGAAGAGGTTGACTCCGATTCCCCCGGTCAAAGCCAACATTGATACTGGGTGACACATGTTTAAGAGACCATTAGGCTGTTCCATACTGTGGGAGGCAATTCCTTCTGCCTGGGTTCCCTGAGAGAACCAACTCCAAGACAAAATCAAAGGAAGGCTGGGAATTCACTTTAATAGGTGCACCCCCAGCCTAACTTCAGCATCTCTCATTGGCCCTCATTTTGCCAAGGATCACATCATCTTACAATTCTTGGTTCAAGGTTGTGCAACCCAGTACAGGACCATGGTGACGTTGGCTCCTTATGGCTCTGATCTGAGGAATCCAACTTGCACACACAAAAAAGCCTCTCAATGCCTTTACAGCAAATGATGCATACATCAGAGGCAAAAACTTAGTGCCACTAAATATTTTATCAGCAGTGAGCTGCACAAATGAAGCACAGCATTTCACTGCTCTGAAGCTTCAGACCTTAGCTTGTAGCATTGCAGCAGCATATCCCAGCTAATAACAGGATACCACAAAGCTTGTCTTAATCATCTGCCCAAAATCAGCTGCTTTGCCAAGACTGCTGGTACCTAAAGATGGAACACCACCTTTCTAGAAAGGGTATAGTTATTTTAAAGTAGTCACATAAAACAAGGAGCTGCAACTACAGGTGGGGTCTAGCACAACTTTTTCAGTACATAAGATTTATATAGATTCCTGTAAAATTAGGCCAGCAATGCAGAGAGGCCAACAAATATCTTCTGCTCATGGTCCATCTGCAATGCAGCCCTTCTGTGCCTCTCTTCTCCTGCCTGTCTTTCCCAGAGCTGTCATCTGCCCAAACCCATCTTGTAGTGACTTGTCTCCCCTTCTCCTGCATTTTGCTCTTCTTGCCACTGCCCTGTGCAGCTGGGGCAAAGCCAAGTCCCAACTGCAAGGTGGAGAACTCTGCTACCCTACCACAAACCCAGAGACTGTAATACCAGGTTGAAAGTTAAGAGAGAACTATACTCAAGCAGGCAAACTCCCCCAGAAAAGCTCCATAGCAATGACCAAAATAAATCAGGCCATGTATTGAGTGCATGCGTGCACCAGAGAGGGAAAGCAGCTGTTCCTAGAGAAAATTATTGAGTACTTATAGCAATTTCGTGGCAAAAACCTGTTACCTCTATCCTCCAAAGGAGACTTCATGTTTAAACCAGCCCTTTGCTAACATTAAATCAGAGTCCAGTTCCATCTTGCATTTGACCTGTATATTGTTTTTGCCAGGTCTAATAATTTGCCAGTATAATGCAAAGCATTATATTATTGCTGTACTTTGTCAGCATTCTCATTTCCAGAGCCTCTTCTGCTTTTCCCAATAAACAGCTCCCACCTTTGCACTATTACAGCCCAAAGGCCATCCCTGCTGTGCCACTCAATAGTTGTTCCTCTGGGCACAACACTGACCTACTGCTCTCAAGGCTCAGGCAGAGAATAAGCAAATAAGCAGTGCTTGGCCTCTGCTGCACCCACCTGGGCACAGCTAGCTTACATCTCTGCAAGTCTGAAAACAGGAGCAAAAAGAAGCAAACAGGGCAGAAAGACCAAACTTTTCAGCCAACTAAGTCAGCTTAGTGCCAGCACTTCTGGAAGCAACCACAGAGTTCACCAGAAGCCCAGGAGCAGCCACAGCTGTGTGATGTCCTGCTTTCTGCAAGATGAGGGGTTGCAGGCAGTGGGCCAGAAGAACAGGACTTGAGGAATGAAGTATAGCACGCTGCTGATTTTCTCAAGCAAAGCTTGGTTATGAAAAGACTGGGACCCAGTGCAGTCAAAGGAGGCAGCAGGCCGACCTGAAGCACATACACAAAGAAGCCTCAGATAAATTATGTCAAAGAGCTATCACTAAAATAATCAAAAATGTCTCAAAAGGCTCATATATGAAGAGTGACCCAGAACAGTGATAAACTGTGTTGGTGCCATAAAATTACTTTCTGCTATAGTGCAAATATTTTTTTTAAAGTGGATTAGATAAACACTAGGTGTTAGCATTCAAACAGATACCAGGAGCTTCCATTACTTTTAGATCATTAAAGCCTGAATATTATGTGCATTATACTTATGTTGCAGCACAATACAAAATATATTCGTTTCCATTCCCTGCACCGTCTTTATGCAAAGGAAAGAGAAATAAAAGAATGTCTTATTCAAGAAAAAACCTAAATACCACATGCAAAACAAAACAGCTTAAAAGACATAAATATAAAATATTAAAGACTTCTTAGAATACGTTTGCTGTCAAAATCAACCTGCAGGCAAAGGATAATAAATTAAATATTCCCCCAGTATCCTCATGGACTCAAGCAAGTGATGAGGTACATGAAATTTGCTACAAGATAAGCTTCAACACTGCTATTCTAAGCAATCTGAATGGCACTGAGAATATCAAATCTCAGTACCTATTTTAAAAATGTTTAAATATGTCTGGAATCAATGCTTTCAGTATGCTATCATAAGTATCTTTACATCTTGCATTTAAAGCAGTAATTTATACATGACTTTCAATGTACATTAGCACATTTAATCTTAGCTAAATTGGTGTAGAGGAAAAGCTGGCAGATAGGGTATCAACCAGTTCAGCAAAAGTCTATTTGTTTTCCAGTTCTTATAGTAAAGACACTGATCAAGCTTTCTAGTACTGAAGTTAGTAATGAATATTTTTTTTTTCCAGTTACTGACTTTCTGGTCACCTTTACCGACTCCACAGATATGTTCCCCCCCTTGCTTAATTATGCAGGTTTTCAGTTCTGGCCTAGCCAGTTTTACATCATAGATACAGAATCACAGAACAGTTGGGGCTGACAGGGATCTTAAAGACCATCTACATTCAAGCCCATGCCAGGGCTGGAGAAACCACAGCTTCTCTGGACAGCCTGTTCCAATGTCTCACTACATTCGCAGCAAAGAATTTCTTCCACATATCTAATCTTCCAGTTTAAACCCAATGCAGTCTCCCCATAACCTCATCTGTAATTTAAAACATAACTCCTTAAATATCAAATAAGAAACTGTGCCATGAGTGTTCACAGACCTTACAAATCTATATTCACTCATTCCACATGCTCACACTCCCCAGACTTTGTTTTTGGTCACAGCACACCTCAACTCTGCAACACTGTTTCATATTGATTGTATGTCACCTCTCTTCAGCTTCACCAGTCATCATCCAAGCCACTTCCTATGGCCTGAGTTTTCTGCTCCCCATGTTATATTAATTTAAAGCTGAGATCTTACAAGGAGAGCCACAGGGACAGGACTCAGAGACAGCCCCACAAGTTTCTCCAGCACCCAACTTTCTACCCTTTGCCTGCAAATTTCTCCGATTCCCTCCCATCACACACCACAAGAGTAATAATGGTTATGGCTCCCTTTAGTTCTTCATCAATGGAAATATTCAGAAATTCTTACCCACGAGTCACAAGGCTCCTGTGATTGCTCCTCCAAGATCCTCTGAAGAAAAAACTGCAGCAAAACACCTCCTCTTGCAAAGAAACATCACCCAGCATCACTTCCCTTCCGAGACACTATTTGCCAAGAACAACAACAGGAGTGTGATGTGAGCTGTCATCTGCTGAACAGTCACCTCCCTGAGAACAGCCTCTAGCAAATTCAGCAGCTGGTAAAAGCTGCTGGTCTGCTTCAAAGGGCAGCAGATTTCCTTTCACCTCTTCCAACTCCCCCCTTGCAACTCAGAAATGAAGTTTTTATCACACACAGTTTCTTCCTCCAGTTTTCTCTCCCCTTTCCCACAGACACTATCAAAGGGAAGTAATGCACAGGCAGACAGATTCTGTACAATACTTTATTCACACTGCTGAAGACTGGGAATCAGTTCTGGCAACAGTTTCTTTTGTTACTCAGGCTGAGGAAGTCAAAAGTACATGTTATTACAAGGTAACTGTCCCACAGAGGGAAGCAAACACTCTCTGAGTACTGTAATTTGCAAGTTTGTCCTGTTAAAATGCAATTCAAGCTGCAAAGGGTAACACTCTTAAAAAAACAGGTGCCCTCCAGCTGCTGGTATATTTGCAACCTCTGTTAATTTCTAGTGGCAAAGAGCAGACTGAGTTTTTTCAAGTGGTGCTGCAGTCAGACCAAGACTTCAGGTAAAAAGCAGTAGCACAGATATTCAAAACAGACTACACATAGTTAGAGCAAAGCATGGAAGGTTCCATTTAGCACAGAGTGCAAAGCCAGAGCTTGTATTTCAAGAACAGAATGTGCTTATATGATTGTAAAAAGTCAGCATTTGCAGAGAGGCAAGACAAGTTACCACAACCTTCTGTGGGTGAGGGAATCAGTAAAAGACACATTTGCAAAAGTACCTTTTATAGTTCAATCTTAACAGAAACTAAGATTTTGACTTAAACTCCCTTTTAAAACCAACCTATGTTATTATACATGACATAGTGTCAACTAATAACCTTACTTTACTACACTTCTATATACATCAGTTTTCCTGAACCCCTGTGAAAGTGCTCGCACAACTGCATAGCTAACAGTCAGAAGAATCCTGCAATGTAAGGCTAGAGGCACAGCCAAACTGACCCCTTTACTGTATTTGGAAACCCTGATTTCCAAATTGAAGCACTTTCGGGGTAACTAGAAAACATACTTTTTCCAACCCTGCAGCCTAGAACTGGTGAAAGAATGAGGTAAACATACTGCATAGGCTATATATTTAATTCCAAATTCCCAAAGTGTTTTGGCCTAATTATGAAATTATTTCAAACTGAACAGAGAGAAAAAAATAGTTATAAAAACCTGAAAACAAATCTAGGTTGACACTAACTGCGTATTAGACAACAAATCATTTAGAAAGGGCATTTTCTACTGCTATTCTTTTTCTTAAGTTAGCCAGACAAAAGCACAAATTGAAAAGAGCCTTGGTGCTTTTTCCATGGAGCTGTTCCTTCTAGAACACCTGCTCAAATTCAGCTTGTCTGCTTCCGTTAGTCTGAGCCAAGACTGGGCCCACACTGTCACAGCACTCCAGATAATACCAGCCTTCCTGGCCATGCTGCAGCTTTTCTTGCCCCCACCCAAGTCCTGAAGCAATAACCAAGCTTTATAAAACAGGGCCTTTAGAACAGATTACCAGTGATTAACAGAGTGTCAGAGACCTCAATAATAATTTTAAACCATTTGGAAACCAAAGTATAATTAACAATAGTGACTTTTCTGATTCTCATCTTTTTATTTAAAATGTGTCTTTGCAGGTTCACTTCTTTTAATATTCCCTTGCATCAGAGTTTAGTTCCCAGAAATCATTCCTGTCAGACAATACAGTTTTCTGAAAAGGTAGATCTTCCATCCTCACCACATTTTCAATACATTCTATAGAAGACAGTCAATGATCAGACTATGATAAAGTGCATATATTCCTTTCTGATACAGGCAACAAAACTGTGGACTAAAAAAATAAATCATACTGGAAATTGAAAACCACATCAAAAAAAACCCATGGTGGCCCTTTACCATCCCACAATTAAGTTCCCCACTGAGTACTGCCCAAAAATATTTTTCTTCAAGTGTCTGCTAGCTTTAAAATAAAAACCAAAAAACTTACAATATTTTTTAAAAACGGTTCAATTAGACTCTGAGAATCACAAACTTATGTAACTTTGAAAGCTACAGCTCCCTCAAGGCTGGCATAGTGCCTTGACAACTTTTTAGTAGTTTGTACTTCACCCTTTGGATCCAGGTTTCAAGCTGGCAAAAGCTTTGGAGTTCTTAAGGGAATGTGAAATTTCATTGAGAAAAGAAATAAAGTGATAGTCCCTTTCTGACTTCCTGGACTCAAAAATAACTACAATGGTAAAGTGAGGTTCAGGGCGAGTCAGAAAGTAGGTGCTTTGGACTTTGTCATCATAGAAGTGAACAACCTTCTCCAAACTGTTGAGGTCAGAGGTTCTATCAGTCATAATCATGATTACATTGGGCCAGTGCATAACAGGCCTGTCACTGGGCAGAGACACCACTGCAGGATACTGATCCACTCCTTTGGGTGCTTCCCTGTATGAATGGGGATGATGATAACCATGTCCCTGAAAACTCTCTGATCCACGATTGTCAAAAATTAAGGAAACATTGACAGCATCATACTTCCGGATGAAGCTGGAAATTTTCCCAAAGTAATCAGGATTTGTTTTAGCCGTCAAAGTTTTCATTTCAGATGCTGTTGTCTGTCGACTAAGGGCCTCATGAAAGTAAAAGCTAAACTTGGCAAGGAGAATGTTTTTGAGCTTCATCAGCCAGAGGAAGAGGTGTGGAGGTTGCACAGCCTTCTGAGACTGCCCTCCAAACAGGTGCTTCTTGGTCTCCCGCTGTTTTTCAAAAATTTGGCCCCAAGTTTGTAGCTTTGTGTGAGCACTGTGCAAGTTGACCAGGGATGGAAGGAACTTCCACTCTGAGATCTGAGCCTGAGCCTTTAAGAGATGTAAAAGCACATCCACCTCCAGCTGGAAACTGCTTTCAAGAGGACTGAGGATCGGATGATGAAATCTAGAAAACATAACATTAGTCAAGACATGAGATCTGCTGTACACAGTGGTGAAATAATTAGACAGTATCTGCCAGTTAACAGACAAAAGGTCAAACATCAAAGCAGAGCAAAGTGTAAACAAAAATATTCTTAATTTAAATAACAGTTTTTTTCACATAATTAGGGTAAATATTTTCATGAACAAACAGTGCTTCACGTGTGACAAAAAAAACCAAAACCTGTCAGACATTTCTCTATCAAAGTAAGGGAGTTATATTTCATCAGTTCAAGAACAATCACAGTTTATCTTAATCCATGAACTACTATAACACCATTTATTTTTAAATTCAGGTGATCTTGTTCCAATTTAAAATCTCTTCTGGCAGTAATATATGTCTTGATGGTTCTGGAATAGCAGTAAGACATTAAGTTAAATCAAAGGAATTATGTTATAAATCTTTTGTTCACATAGGGGAGCTACAAGAAAGCCAAGCTGAGCTTAGTTTTGCTTTTTGGAGCCATAATTGACTCCTTCTCTTCTCACTTCTTTTTCCAGACGTTTAGAAAAAATACAGTTGCAGTCTACCTCTCTTCCCATGATACACAAATTATTGGCAAATTTATAGCCTCATCAATAACATACTTAATTGAAAGAGTGAAAAACTGTAATGTAAAATATAACTTTAGAAAGAAGTGGCCTTTTTAGCAAATGTGTTCCCTCATTGGTATTTAGGATTCAAAGAGGTCTCCAATAAGAACAATGAACAGTTCAAAGACAAGATTTTATGAGGTTTCCATTTAAATAAAGACAGATTTATCTTCTCACTTCAGAAAAATATTTGGGTCCTGTTATTGGTTTAAAACAATAAAGTTTATACAGAATTTTTCCAACTTTTAAAACTAAAGCAATGTCATTATTCCTGTCAGCTTCTAAGACACAACAAATACAACTGGTTTTGGAAACAGTTGTTCAAGACCAAAACACTTCATTTTGTTGTAGACCAGAAGAGAGAATGAAAACATCAGGCTTTTCATCCCCTCTCCATTACTTTTCCTTTGGCTTGTGAGAAATACCTGACTATTTTATCACTGATCTGTAAGCATCTCTTTTTTTTGGAAGCCACAATTTGTATCTTGCAAGGATTTGCTATTAAGATGCAAGCCCAAATTTATTTGAAGAAAATTAAATTAAGAATATCATAAACCAGTTGATGCATCATGTTGGGCAAACCAGCCTGGGTGGGTGACCAGGCACCTTCTGCACACAGCACATATCAGCAACCCTCAGGTTGACCTGCTACAGCACAGATCCAGTGTTTACTGGCCACTTTGGTGGGCTGAGAAGTCCAGAGCATATTTACATTTCTTTGAACAAACAAGAGTCAACTAAAAATAGTTTCTAACATCCAACATTAAATATCTCCAATGGTTTTGGTATTCACCAGAAAAACAGTTTTGTTGCCATGTATTTTAAGAGGGTACAAAAAACATTATGCAATATTATTTGTTGCAGTCCCATCAAATGACACACAGCACAGTGGTTAAAACACATTTGCAGTCAGACCAAGAAAATTTTCTTCAATCTTAAATTTAAAAATCCTTATTAAGGCAGCACTGCCAAAGTCCTGGATTAACATTCCAATGTACAGCTTCCCCATTCTACTCTGCTTCATGGCTTTCTTAATGTTTCACTGTCCAGCAGGATTTGCTAAACTGTTTTAATCCAAAAATACACACCTCAGCCACAGCTGAGAAGCTTGATATGGTTGCAGAATAAACTAAGTTATGTACTAAGTATATCTGCTGTAATAGTTTTGTAACATAGAAGCACCCAACTGAGCTCAGTCTCATGTAAAACAGACAAGTTTTTACAATATTTCATAAGCCAGAGTGTCAAAAACTTAAAAACACATTGGAAATTTGATTTTTTTCCTCCTAATCATTCCTGAAAGCAGAGGAATGGTAGTTTTGTTCTGCAGACTGTGAAGAAGCCACATTTTCTTTTTATCTCCTTCCAGAGATCACATATTCATGCACATATTACACAATACTACTATTGTGATTAAAAACATTAAACATTTAAGCATCATTACATCAAAATAGGTATTATAGTTACTTATTCGTTTTATACTAAGCTTTTAAAGGATCCTGCTTCTGATGTTGCTTTAATTATTTAAGATCCCACCCAAACCAACAGTTAAAAATTTCAGAAGTTACTTCTCCAGACCTACTCTAGAGAAAAATGAATGGGAAAACGTTGAGTACTGGCCATGCACAAGTCAGCAATAAGTAGTAATAAAGTAGTAACAAAATAGCTTTAAACTGTTCAGGAATTATAGTTATTTCAGATACAAACAATATGTCTTGTTAACAGCCAGTTCTGCTGTTCCTTTACCAGCAAGCAGGTATTTCCTCTATATTATCTGAGCAGCTATTTGCACATGTAAAGGAAAGAAACCAAGGCCAGAACCTATTAAAAAAACACACATCCTGTCCAGCCTTAGCACAACTGGCTGAAATAATGGCACACATCCTCAACTACAAGCGAGGATTACATTGACAGAGGGAAGAGGCTAGGTAAGGATGAGTTTATTTGATCTTTCACCTGTAAAGCAGAAATGCCTTGCAGCCAGTATATATCAACATAACACACCCCAGAAACTGATTTGAGATACAAAGAAACTAAAAGGAAGGACTAAAGGAATGTATCATTATACCCACTTTATTCAGATATATTCTGTACGTCACTGGGAAGGAGCACACTGCAGCTACTGAATTAGCTCTGACAGCATCTTAGATTGTCTCCGTCTTAAAGACTGCTTGTTAACCCAAAGCAAGATCATCAGTATTTTTTCCAGGGAGACATTACTTATTTTTTTAAGATGTTATAATATATATAGTTACATAATATATATTATATAAACATATTATGTAACATATAATGCCTTGGAAATACAAATGTACCTGTGAAATTTACTTATACAGCATAATAAAACATTTCATATGCAGGTGTAGTCTCCAATCACTTCATCAAAGTAAGAATTTCAGTTCTCAGATTTTCAACAGTTCTGTTGATTCAGCACATGCTTGGATCAGATGGCAGTTGTTAGTGTACATGAGAAATCAACTTTAAAAAAAAAACCAACCAAGCAAAAAAATACCAACAATAAGAACACCCAAAACCCTAAACTTACTTCCCTTTACGCTTTAAAGTTTATCACACCACGGAAAACATATCTAAGTTTCAGGTTTTTATTGGACTAACAGCCCTGATATTTTAAGTGATCACAAGCCAAGAA
Source organism: Rhabdornis inornatus (assembly GCA_013397075.1). Lineage (NCBI taxonomy): Eukaryota > Metazoa > Chordata > Aves > Passeriformes > Rhabdornithidae > Rhabdornis > Rhabdornis inornatus. Next base: position 252,140 of record VWZS01003247.1, on the reverse strand, counting down.
TTGCGAAGCATCACTACTAAGATCATATAGACTGGTTTTGATTTTCAAATTGCAAAATTACATAGCAATTTGCAAAAGGCATCCCCCAAAAAATAAGGGAATCAGCTGCAGTGCTTCAATTTGAATATCAGAAAGCACTGAATTATTTTCATTTTTCCTAGGTGAACACTATTAAAATCTAACTGAAAAAAGTAAGATCTATGAGTATTCTTCACAAAAGTCTTCTTAGACACTATTTCACCAACAACAATTGAAAGAAATTCAACCACATCTGAAAGTTAACTTCCTACAATGGCTACCTTTTTTAGTTTAAAATGAAGAAACAGAATTTGAGTGTGTTGACAAGCATTCAAAAATTCTCTTTTAAACTGCCATCACTTCCAAGGCACATAAGTTAGATGTGGAATATCCATCCTACTCTCATTTAGAAACATCTCACAGGATTTTTGTAGCAGGAACTATTAAATCCTAACTTCAAGAAACCATATCGGCAAGGACAAAAGTCTCAGAGGTGCTCCTCCTACTGTCTCCAAGACCTCTGGAAAAAAGCCCTCTCAGCTAGTCCAGACAGCTGTGGTGTAGCTTTTAGACCTAAGCAGACAAATTCTTACTTAAAAGTAAGATTGTCACACAAATATTTGCTTTATTTATGTCACCTTTACTGAAGTCCGCATGAAATTAAGGCTTGTTTCCTGTCCCCTGCCAAAGAAAAAGTTCAAGAAGCCTTGCATCTTATAAAAGGAAAATCACTCTTCCTCTCTCCTGAAAATGCACATGCTGAGCATTAAGTAAGGCATAGGGAGGAAGGCTCCTAGTACACCACGAGCAGACTCCCTTTGTTATTTTTCTTCTTTTGAAGAATCTTTATGCATCTGATGCTGCTGGCCAACACAGACTTCACACATGAACTTGTGAAGGGACTGTGCTGTTCAGCAGTCAAAGGACAGCAAAGTCTTTAGGTTTGCTTTGAACTTCAACAGCAGGTATTACAGATCACGTGTCTCAATATGTACTGCCAGCAAAGAAGCACTGACCTTGAACTGTATTTCTTTAAGATGGATTCCAAAATGTTTACCAGTTCCTCAGAGTTAATGAACTTTTGGGTGCTGAGCGTGTACATTTTTTCATAGAAGTCAGCAATTTCCATCCGAGCCTGAACAAAAAAACAGAGCTGTTCAGACAGGTGAGAAAGCAGCTCTTCCAAGTGAGGAGCTGTTCCTCCTAGTGCATTGTGACCCGTCGCCACCACCTTCTTCAACTCATTATGCAGAGATGTGTAGATGGTTCGGATGGAGTCCTTTCGGCTGAAGAATGACTGACCACCTGTTCAGATAAATATGGAGGTATTACCAAAATCCAGGGACAGCAAAGATAGACAACAACACTGGAAAATTCTTGTAATGATATATCTAGTTGTTTTTAACTGTTGTTTAATTACAGAACTTCTTTTAACAAAGAAACAAAATTCAGTGTTTTATTCTGCAAGTAACTGAATAACAGAGCATATGCTCAGAGGACTTTATGTAATTTCATGCAAGCTACACTTGTCCCACTTCATGTCTCAGCAGCCAATGGCTGCTGCAAAACAGTAACTCCTTCACAGTTGCCTCAGTTATGACATGACTTTTAAGAAACCCAGGGTTCAGTTAAATTTGCTACTATGATACATGACCTGGAAATACTATTATCTACAGAAGTCAGAAGAATTAAGTCATCATGACTTGAGTGATCAAATTTTAACAGCTTCCACTTCTATTAATAACTCTAGATGTTTTCCAGAAATTCCCTTAACAATCCCCCTTCAATCATGAAGCACTCAAATTCATGAAGCAACCTTTAAATGGGAACCGTGTTCAATCTGTGTGTACAAACCAAATGTCTCTAGTCCCTACACAATCCCAATATAAACCAGAATTCAAAGGCAAAACAATCACACTTTATACCAGTGAGACCACAGTGCAAGTTAATCCATAACTAAAACTTGAAGGGTGGGTGGGAGAACAAGAAATCATCTGTGCTCACTTCTACCAGCTCAGCACCATGAGGAATTTAAAAAAGAAGACAGGAGTAAAGGGTCAAAGTAAAAGATACTTAACTTTGATATTACAAAAAGACTGTACAAATGTACTAGCCTTATTTCATAGTTTCTATTTACAGAATACTTAATGTGCAATTGTGGCAGTCAACAGTTGCAGCACAGCAAAGACCACAGGGATTGAGTCAGAATCTTTTAAAGATTCCAAATTTAGCTGCCACTTTGAAGCTGCTTATAGATTTTGTAATGCTGGATAGCTCTTTCCACTTTCCTTTTACACATATAATGTTCAAAGGTGACATTTGAGGTAGAAAGGTAGAGAATTGGCTATCATAGTGAAACAGTTCCCATTGTAACACATGAGTAGCCTCCCGGGCATAGGCAGCAGGAAGAATAATTTACTGCACTTGTATGAAGTAAATAAAGACACAAAACTTTCCCCCTTCTGTTGTCGCCTTTATCCTTTCTGCAAGCACCTTTATGCACTCTTTAGAGTCAGCCTTATAGATAGAGTTTTGGCTGTAAAAATCTTCTTATAAATAGTTCTAAGTCACCACTTAAAGAACAAAGCCGAATTTTCTTGATGATTTAATGCACTATACATCAGACTCATATCCTTTGATCCATTTTCCATACCCATCTGCAGTTCAGAAAGAAAATAAGTGGCTTTGTAGCACCACGAAAGCTCATCCTGTGCCAGTCTGCGATTTTTCTATTCGTGTATCAACAAAACACAAAGCAGCCGAGATGGTGGCCAAAGCTTCCTGAGATCCTGCAGTATCTGCATGGGTAACAACTTCTAGGATGCTATCTCCAGCCCCGAATGCTTACACACACACACCTCTAATACAAGGTGAAAAATCTTTAACGCTTTGGTCATCCCAGTAAGCTCATCTCTGCCTATATCTCAACCAGAGATCCCAACACAGAAACACCTCTAATTCCTGGGAAGGGCAGGTAGGTACCCTGCCGGCCAGTGAAGAGATGCAGCGACTGGCACAACAGCCAGTGTGCCACCTGCACAGCACCTGTCCTCTCGCTCACGCTTTAAGGGCAGCACGAATGGCACAGCCGATTTCTCAGCGGACACTCACTAACCCAGCACTCGTCTTTCAGACGCACACAACCGCACACACCCGCCGAGGCAGGGCGCCCGGGGACCTCGGGTGTGCAGCACTGTGCAAACACCGGCTGCCAGGGGACCTCCCGGCCGCCCACGCCGCACCCGCAGAGCCCAGCGCTCGGCAGGCCCCCAGGCTGAGGCCGGCGCGGCGCGGGCTGGGAAAGCCGGTCCCTCCCTTCCCGCAGCGGTACCTAGCTTCTGTCCCAGGAAGGTCATGCTGTGATAGGCCTTCTCGGCCGCCGCCAGGTGCGCCAGCCCGGCCAGCAGCGCCAGCCAGCTGGACCCCGCGCTCTTGTTGGCCTCCCGCTCCTTCTCCACATTGTCCTTGGCCTTGTCGTAGGAGAAGATGCCCAGGTGGGAGAAGAAGGTCTCCAGAACGGCCTGCTCCACCGGCACCGGCGCTCCCAGCGGGATCGACTCCCCCATCCCGCCCGGTGCCTCCGCAGCGGCCACGACTTCCGGGCCCAGCGCTCGCCCGCCCGCGCGAGGGGACACGTGACCGGCGGGGCGGGAAGCGGCCGGCTCGCGGTCACGTGATGGGTTGGGGCTCGCGCTGCTGGCGGGCGGGGCAGCGGGAACGCCGGGCCCCGGGCCCTCCTGCGGTGCGCGTTCCTATGCCGGAGCTCCTGCTGGCCGCTCGCCTCCGCCTTGCTGTCCTGCGTTTCATGCTGTAAGCGTAAAGCGAAACACGCTTTCCTGCTAAATTGTTCTTTCAGTTAAAAAGGTTCTAAACCTCAAGGTCTTTCTGAGGCTCTTATTCCCACCTCTTTAACTCCCACAGGGCCCTCCAGCTACTTTGGGTTTATTGTTTTTTCCTCCCTTGCGACTGGGGAGATTGTGGATTGCCCACACTAATCTCATTTTCTTCAGTTCATGTTTCAGACGTAAGAGCTGCCTGAACTGATTCTCCGTGCAGGCGATGAGGAGCACAAGGCTGAGTCACGGGCCCAGGCTGCAGAAGGGGAGTTCTGTGTGGCCACACTGACCGGTCCCAGTTCCGCAGAGCAACTACCCGCCCTTGCACTGACAGCCAGCTCCTCTCCAGACTGAGTGGCAGCTCTCCAGCTAATCCAGAAAGGACACATTTCCAATTTCCTCTCTGCACGGTATTTCCCAGCACCTGCAGCTGCTTTTAAGCTGACATCTGGACAAAACACAGCATCAGTTGTCTAACAGTGGTATGACCCATGTACTAATAAAAGTAGCTGACTGCCTGTTGTTCAGGAAACATCACCACTGAAAATGAGCACCAGATGCAAGTACCACCTTTAGGTATGGAGCCTTTTAAATAAACCTCAACTACATAGTGTCTACAAGCTTCCTACTCTAAACAAAGTAGCCTAAGGATTTGGGTTTGGATATAAAAATTGTCATTGGTCTAATATAAAAGGATAAATCTGCAAAGCCCTTCATCACTTTTCTTTTCTAGGCACAGGCACTCCTGTACACATCCTTGAGCTTATTCAGAGTGGTGTGTAACATCCCTGAAAAAGTTCCAGTTAGAACTAAAATTTTGGCTTCAAATGCTTAAATTTTGAAGTAGCTTAACTGCAGTTATGAGGTTTTTATTCTTACAGCTGACAAGTCTGAGTTCAGCATGCACCAAAAGCTGCCTTCTTCCTGAACTGTTCACTTAGTGTGCCAAAGGGACAAAATGGATGTAGGATTTTACAGCTGCTTGACAACTGACTTTTCTGACCTGTAAAGTAGTTACTAAAATCTTATTTATTGATGGGATATCTTGGTAATTTAAGTCAGCACCTGAAACACTCACCTGTTGAGGCTGGGGTGGTTGTTGAGCTGGTACAGGTAAAGAAGCAGGAAGGGCCTTTGCAGGGGTTTTACAGAGATGTTTATTTCAGACACGCATGTGCACAGTCCAGCATTCAGAGGCAAAGGTAGAGAGGCTGGTCTGAGGGCCTAGGTTAAATACATGGGATGAGCAGGGCGAGGGAAGAAGCATCAAAGACCAATTACCAGGGGGCATGGAGGTGTCACAGGGGTGGGGTCAGGGCATGGGGGCCAAGAAGGAAACAGGGTGGGAGTGACCAAAAGGCTGATGGACTGGGAAAGGGCAGGGGCCTGACTCGAAGAACAGAACAGGGGTTGTCTTGACCTGATAGAACAGGATTCATTATCAAAAGGAGACAGCTGAGAGAGAGGCCTCTCGTGTCTTTCTAACTGAGAGTGCCTTTCAAGGTCTCCACACCTGGTCTAGGCAATCACAGCTGTGAACAGTAGGCTGCCAATGGTTTACAGGAAATAAAAGAGTAGCAATGGGGACTCCTAGATAATCAGGACACAGTCTCCAAGAGACAACTGGGAGTGAAAGGTTCCAATAAGATCTTTATTGTAACACAGAGTTGACAATGTGGTTTTATATTTAATAGAAAGTATTGGGTCTCTTGGTGGTGAAACGTGGTTTGTGCTGGCGACGCAGAACTCTGTGTGGCAGCGGGAACTTGATTTTAGAATCCTGCAAGAAAAATGTTTCTATGTTAATTGAGGCATCAGATGAACAACAGAAAATAGTCTGGAATAAATAGCAAGCCATCCACAAATTAAAATATACTTCACAGGACTAAAAAAACTACTTAAGTTTTGCGTTCTTTTCTTCAAAGTAATGCCAGACAGAGGCATGTTTTCTGCACCATAGCATGTATTTGCTTTATTGTGACTTTCTTCCAAATACTTGTAGCAGTAGAAGTCTTGATCATAATATGCCATGATCATGAACATATGCACCCAAGTTTGGTTCCTGCCCTATTTCTGGCTGCAAAGCAAACCTGTACCACACAAGAAAGATCCTGTCTTCCAGTCCAACGTTAGACCAGGACCCAACAGCCACTGCAGTGCTGGCTCACTTACATGGAACTGCTTGACTGCTGGTCTGCGGCACTTGCTGGCAGCGATTTCTTCAACCTTCATGATCTGGATAGAGTGAGCACGGGCACGATGACGGGCTCCCATATCACGGTCTGGAACAAGAGAACTCATTAAAAATCAATTTTTCTGCATTTTCAGTTCAAAAGTCTTACAGCCTTTTGTCCAATAAATGTTTGTAGTGTCATCTACAGCTTATAAAATTTCTAATCGGCTGCAATTAAAATCATCATTTCTATTAGGTCAAGTGATAGCACAGACATCACAAAACCAACAAGCATTAGCAAATTCTTCCTCTAAGTTCTAAGCAAGCTCCTCGACAGGAAAAGCCATCTTACTCTTCTTGTCCAATTTCAAGAAAGTATGCATGGACACAAGTAATATACCTAGGACTACTTTCTCTCTTGCAAGAGAAAATCCTGTGATTCAGAATCAACACTGAAATATTATTACTGGAAAGACGTATGAACTTCAAAACACTTTCCCTTCCAAAAGGAAAGTGCAAGTAAAAGTAGGACTTGAGGATATGTTTACTTTTATTGAAATTGACCAGCAATACAACCATGAATTGATGTTCATCCCACATAATCAAGCTTTCTGAATAGGAGGAAGCATCTTACTTGGGCTACCTGAAAATTCCTCTATTCAGCAGTGCAAATCACTGGCTTCAAATCACATCCATAGCCAGGTATACAAGGTATGCCTGTTGAAATACTACTGTTTCCCATGAAGATCTAACACACCTATTAAAAACTTACCAGTCACAACTATTATTGAACATAAAGTACCAGTCATTTTATCATTAAAAACAATGTTCCTGGGCCTCTTAAGCAGTTCTTCAGTATGCTCATGAACAGGGATTATTGTATGTTAATGTAGAACCTTAAATTTCACTTTCAACAGCACTTCAGCTTTTGAAAGGCGACAAGATACATTTAATATTTGCACACATGACAAGAATATCATTATTAAGAACAATATTCTTTGGGTTTTTATGTGCAATCTGTAGTGCTTGTAACACTCTAGAGTCAAGTATCAACAGTATCAGCTATACTCATAGATGGAAGTATAGAAACCAGGAAAATAGTCTATCCCTCAAGTACTTCACAAAACACACTGAAATCAGGACAACCATTAATTCTCCCTGAAACGAGGCAATGAAATCTTGGAGTAACAATAGGTTTTTTTTTCTTAGGTTTTTTTTTTTTTTTTTTTTTTTTTACTTACTCCATAAAGGACAGATGCTAGTATATTCCACATGATTTCTGAAATACTCTCTTCACAGGACTTGGGAAGATATATTAAATTATCCTAAAACAGCACAGTGCAGGAAATATACACAGCACCTGAAAATTACTTCTCAGTTTGTATAACAAAATTCATTACCAGAACTGTAGAAAGACACACCAAAAAGAAGTGGGAGTCAGTTTTCCAGTCAGAGAAACTGTATTAAGAGAGGTAACAAGTCAGATACCACGTGTATAATAGATAAACATCTACGGAATATCTGGCAACCCCCTCCTTTAGTTTTCCAATGTTTCAGTTATTTTACCATGGATTGAGTCAGCATGCCTTATTCCCAGTTTGAGATTTAATCTTCTGCTTGTACACTGATCCTACTATTTTACACCTCCAACAGTTACATATACTTACAGCACTGAGTGACAGCACCCGCAGTGGTCAAATCTCTGTACTCCCTATACATGTTGTGGGTTCCACTACGAGAATCATAGCGCAACCAAATACCAAAATTTTTTACCCGCAGAGGGGACTTCTCATACACCTGGAATTATAAAATAATATGGAAGTGGTTAGAGATTACGTACTATCACCATTTTACAATTTTAAGAATAAATATTTCAGAACTCTAACAAAACCACTATTTTGTTAATAAACAACTCTATGCTCTCTTTTCCCTTACCAACATAGGTAGATTTATGTCTTGATAATTCAGAGTAGAATGCTTTATTAATTCAAAGAAAAATACAAAATTTCACCTCTAAAGAGTGTTCTTGAAGTATCAAGGTAGAGGAGTGTAAGCATACAAACATTCACTTTCTCAAGGTTATGAATGTTCAAATGCGTCTTAAAACGTGTATCACACAATGAACCTAGTCTAAGAACAAGAGAGCAACACTAAGCAACACATAGTTCATAACTTTAAATCAGTAAGTAAATCTCTATTCAGTTTACAGGACATATGCCACTACGTTTAAAGACCAAACTTGTCACTCCTTTTCACAGCAACTGAAAGACTAATGGATATCAACCTCACACCCTATAACTGTGATTCCTATAAAATCCTTCCACATACACCTCCTAGGATTCCTTAAGAACCTCCCACATTTTTAGGTTTTCAGTCCTTCACCTGGCCACAGTACACAATTTCTCCAGAAGACTTCTTCATTTTCTTCAGCTGAGAAACGAAGTACCAGAATCGGGACTTAGCGACGACATGGTTCGGAGCGAAGATCCGCATGCGGTACAGAGGAGGGGTCGTGCATTTCGGCGTGGGCAGGCAGCGCCCAACCACCTTGTACTCCCGCAGCTAGAAGGACACGAAGAACAGGCGGACCGCAGAGTGAGTTCCCGCCCCGCGCCGAACCTGCGGCCCCTCAAAGGAACAACGCGACGAGAGCAGCTCAATCCAGAAGTGGAAAAGCCCCTTGCGCCGGGTGAGTCGATCTCCCCGCGGTGCCGCCCGCCGATCTGGGTCCGCAGCAGGAGGGAGCGGCGGCACTGCCGCCATGTTGGCCGCTCGCCGCCTCACGGGCCAGGCGGCGGCGTTCGGGCACGCATGGGCCACTCTCAAGCGCTACAAACCACCACCGCCGCCCTCCCGACGGCCACCTCGGCCGCACTCCCGGCCCCAACTGCGCCCGCCGGGCCCCGGCCCGTACTCACGGTGCCCGAAGCCTTCATGGCGCTCCTCCACCACAGCACACAGGAAAAGAAAAGGACGGCCGCGTGCGCCGCCGCCTCGCGGCAGTCACCTAGCCTCGCCTCCGCACGGCGATTGGCTGCGAGCAGAGCACAATTGGAGCACGCAGCTGTCAGTCTCTGCGCGCGGCCCTGGCTTCCGGCCTGGAGGCGCCGCGTGGCCCGGCCCAACAGGCCCTGCCCTGTGCCCTGCAGGCAAGCCGGCTCCGGCCACGGCCCCCTGTTCCCATCACCGAGGCCGCGGGCCTGCATAGCCCCAATACAAGGAGACCTAGCTGTGCGTGACTCCGTCTCCCGCCCGCCCTGCTGGCGCGAAGGACGTGGCAGGGAGGCTCCAGGCGAAGGCACCGCAATCCCCTCGGGGCAATAGCCGGGAGCGGAGGGCTATCGGGGAAATCTCTCTCGCTCGTCATCCTCTGGGAGAGCGAGATCACTGGCTACCGTGAGGTTGTCCCTGCGGATCGCCCCCACGCACTCAGTTCCATGGGATGCCTCTCTTTTGCAGCTGGTCTCGCCGGGTGCTCGTTCCTCCATGCACCATGAGCGAGCAGCAGCTCAGCTAGCAGGACAAGCAAGTCTCTTTCGAGCTTTGGGCGCCTCACGCCTTTTAAGAGCTGCGCTGCCGTAGCCACGGGACAGGAGTGGGTTTTGCCTTGAAAGATACCGTAACAGCAGCGCGGCTGGGACGGGTTTGTAATGCAGTTGCTCGCATTTAGGTCGGTTTTAAGTCTGGCCCGACGGCCACGCGGGCGTGTGGTGATGCCCCGTATACGGCCCTGCATTGCAGAGCCCCGTGTGCAGGAGACCAGTGCCACATGTGCTGACACAGCTGGATCGCTCCTTATGGACGAGCCCACGCCTGCCCGGGCTCTGCCCTGTGCGCGTCCCCAGGCAGGTCGCTCCGGTCCCTACTGCGGAGCTCGCACCGGCGGCCCGAGCCAGGCCAGCCCCGCCCTGCCGCCGCTGACACAGCACGATTTGCAGAGACTGGAGGCAGTTCGGGGGACGAGCCGGGCCTGCCCTGGTTTACTCCGCCAGTGTGCTCAGTTTTACAATGGTGCCAGCTGTACTGAGGTGGGGGGGTGGGACTACGGCTCCCAGGTTGCCCCGCGGCCGGGGCACATCCCGGTGTGCCCCGCGGCCGGCTAGCTTGGCGGAGAGGGGCGGTCCTGCTTCCTTCTCCTCCTCCCGCCGGCAGCCGAGGCGGCACGGCCGGGCTCGCTAGCTGTGCTCGTGGCGGCTGCGGAGCCGTGGGGTTGGGCCGGAGCCGGTGGTGATGGAGCACTGACCGGGAAGGTACGGGTGGAGGGGCGCAGGCAGGGCGCGGCACGTGGAGCGGGTGACGCAACCCGGGGGGAAGGGGTAGTGTGGGCTGAGCTGGCGGCGCCTGTGGGCTCCTGCGAGTCCCCCGGTCGGTTTCCTCAGCCCAGGGTCGCCTCCCTAGCAGCCGAGAGGCTCCGGGGAAGGGGGGAGGCATCGTTGCGTCCGCCTGGCCCCTCTTCTGGGGGGCAGCGGGGGCTGCAGGCAGCCGGGCCCCGCCGGTCCCGCCTTGCAGATGCCACGAAGAATATCTGTGTTTTTCTCTGCTAATACACGCTGTAGTCTGCGGTGCGGTTCTGTTCGCGGGAGCTACTGCCTCGGTGGCTGTCCATCCGCTGTGGTTTCGGTGGGGGAAGGAAGAAATCGTGGGACGGTGGCATGAAGGGAGGGAGGGACCTCCCCGCACCTCCATATTCTGCTGGTCGCGGCGGCGTCGTCGGAGCGGTGGTTCCCCGCCGTGGGCTGAGTCACTCCCACCGGCCCGGGACGGCGCTGGGGAGGTTTAAGGAGAAGCCCATGGCTGTGCCGCGGAGCTGGACGCGGGAGACTGTGGAATTCTTGAGCGCCCGGCCCGGCTGCGGTGCGGAGCGGTGTCGGCTCTTCCCAGCCACCGGAGACCGGGCTCTGACCGAGTGTGGGGCCGGCGCAAGGAGGCCTTACTCCTTACCGGGAATTTCTACCAGTAAAGTTGTGCCTGAAAGAAAAACTTAATGCCACTTCCAGAAAGAAAAACTTTTCTAGTCCAGTTGAAAAGTTGTCGAAGTAGCAGTACTTACACAGCTGTTGGCTTTTAACCGCGTGTTAGGTCAGTGTAAAGGGTCCAGAGCCCAAAGGGGCTGTAGATATGCCCAAGGTTTGCAGCAAGCAAAACCGCAAAAAAGACTGTAAAATGTTAATTTTAATTTCTTTGTTTTGTTAGAGAGAAAACTTGAGGAAATTCAAATGAGGCGCACCACTGGCTCCCCCTGTGTTATCACATCTTGTAAATACTTAGAATGACTGCTGAACATGAAACTTTTTATAACTGCTGATTGTTCCCGTGGTTAGCATTTGTAGTTAAAATGCTTTGAATGCTTTCATTATTGGGGTATATCTGGATCGAAGTTTCACACTTTGACCACGTGTGTATTGTTAATTGGGCAGTCTTCCCCAATTGAAGGGGGTTGAATTTTTTTTTGTTCCTCCTCCTTTACACTATGAAAACAACCTTTACTATGAAATGCATTTTTAAGTATTTTGTAGGGGAAAAGGAGACATTTTTTTGATGGGACACATCTGTATGACTTCACTGGTAAGGAACTGCATCCTTCTAATTACTCTGAGTTTGCCACCTGACATGGTGTACTGCTTAAGAACAACAACAGAAATATCTAAGTAAATTAGACAATAGTTTCTGCACAGCTGCATATTAGCTATTAATTTTATATGTTGTTTTTATAAATAAAACTTGCTTTAATGGTATACTTGATGTTATAGCCAAGTGCATTTTGCAGTGGATTTTGTGAATTATTAGTACTACTAAAATCACCGTTCAGTTTTGCTTTTGAAGTGGCTGGTTAAATTCATGGTAGAGAAGCTACCTACTTAAGTAAAACCATGAGGCCTGCAAAGTTATTTTATTAGTTTTCTCAAGAGGCTCATTCAAGTATTTTATCTCATTAATTGTCTTTTAGACTTGGCTAGTCAAGATGAAACTGAGAAAAGGCTATATGATAGAAGTTGAAATTTTAAGTACGCTCGTGAAGCATTTAGAAAACTAGCAAAATTGATTGGCATTGCTGTTAGCATTAACAGTGAAGAGAATATATATTTGAGTCACGTTATTTTTATTAGCAAAATTTGTCACCCAGGTATAAGTCATTTGCCCAAAAGATAGTAGTGTACTGATATCAGCAGGTAAATATGTAAAAAAAAAGCCTTTGTATATTACATAGTTGTGTAACTCTGGACCAGACCCTAATCAAAGATGCTATTTAAAAAAAAAAAAAAAAAAACAACCCAAAACATTTTCCCTGCAGCATTTTACCTCTTTTTTGGTCTGGCTCTTCTGGGTGTTGATTATGGGGAAAACAGACTGGGGGGTGAGGATGCAGAGGGAGAGGACTCAGCACAGCAAGTTTAATCCCTAAAGATTCTGCCCCTGAGAGGGATCACTGTGACTAAGGCAATCTGTGAGGTTTCTTTTGCCAGGAGCCCTTGCTTTGTTCCAGACTTTCTGGTTTCTATACTGCCAAAACCTGCAAAATTTTTTTGTATGAACTCAATTTTACTTATTAAAATGCTTTTCATTATGCATTTTGGCATAGTGTATTCTGTCTTGACCTTTTTATAGAAGTCTGTTACCACGTCAGATTTTGGGCTGTCCTTTTCAGTTCTTCTTGCCACCTTTCTTCCCATGGGGAAGGGTGAACAGTAGAGCGTGCACGAGACACAATACTAAGAAGTTAGAAGTTTTGCCTATTGGTATGTGGGCAGCTTCAAACCACAGCTCCTTTGTATTTCATCTCTTCCTCTTGTCTCTGCCTTTCCCCTACCTCCTACGTAACAGCGCCTGATTTCAGGCCTAATTAACTATGTTACCCTGGGGGGGGAGGGGCGAGGGGGGGTGCGGGACAGAGATCTGAAAGATAGATGGGTTTTTGTCCTCTTGCTATTTAACAGCATCCTAGTATTTGACAGAGAAATCTTAATTTTTTTTTTTTTTAAATTGTGTTTTACTAGAGCATTGCAGAACAGCCTGTTGAGGCAAGCCATCTTTAAAACATTTGTCCAGCTCACTTGTTAATTTTACACTGAATTTTCTAAATAAAAATCGTTGCTAGTAAATCAGTACCTGTTGGTAGGAACAGAAAACTTTTGTTAACAACTCAGTGTGGTGTATTTTGTGGTTAATTTCTAAGACACTTGTATGTGTTTGCTTTAGAGGAAAGACCTCCTAATAATTTTGTCCCCACTACACAAAATACTTTATAAATGAGTGTGAAGCATCTGTCTTGGAGTTGAGCAGATTTTTTTTTTTGTTTGTTTTTTTAGTTAAGTTTGTGGTGGGGGAAAAATAACAGTGGTCTTTCATTTAAGGAGTAGATTTATGCTTATGTTATGTCTTGCTGAAACTTCTGCATGCTTGAAATTTGAATTTAAGCCTTTCAGCTGAATACTATACATAATGCCATCTTCCTATTAACCAAGTTCTCTTTTCAAGAGAACTGAAATATATAGAGACTTTAAAGTTTCCTTATTCAGTACAAAATACAGTACTGTGGAAAGTTGATTAAAGTACTTAGAATTCTAGTGTCTGTATTGGAAGTGTGTGCATCCATGTTTAGTTGGAGTACGTTATTTGAGGTTTGTGGGCCAGCTTGTGTCATTGTTGCTGTCCTGGTTTTAATTTTTCTTGTTCTGCTGAGCAAATAAAATTTCTTTCTCTATCTGCAGATGATCGTATTTTCCCCTCTAGAAGAAGTGGGCAAAGCAGTTAGGAACAGGAAACAACAAATATAGCAATAGAGATGGATGAACAAGCCCTTTTAGGGCTCAACCCAAATGCTGACGCAGAGTTCAGACAAAGAGTATGTAATGAATTTCCTCTTCTCTCTAATAACTGGAGGTGGTATTGCAGTACAAAAATCTCATGTTTTCATGGGCTGCGGAGTTTGTTGAGTTTTTTTTATGAGCCAACGCGTAGTGTTTGTGGTGGCAAGTACAAAACAAAGTCATGTTGCAAACATGTAAGCTGAGGGGTGTATATTATCAATTCTGTTACACTTTAGTTCAATTGCACTTAATGTGCATAGAATTTATTTTTCTGGACTGACTGTTTAAGTTTTTTCAGTTCTTTGTACTTGTTGCTAAACTCCTTACATAGATTCTCACAGAATGAAAATCAGCCATAGAAAACAATTTGCTTGAAATTAGCCTGTTGATTCTTAGATGGTTTTTAACTATAATCTTAATGGATTACCTCGGTTTAGTGTCTTTTTATTGAAATGTGCAGGTTTAATTGTAGTGAAACTTGTGTTATTGTAAAGTAGGTTAAGAAAGTAATGATGGTATTTGGGTAACATTTACTGCATAAGAGATGCTCCTATGAAAAGACACTATTATTTATGTAACTATTTATTGAGTAATTATTTCTGCTAACTGATTACCATGTTGATTTAACTGTGTACAGGATAACTTCTAGTAAAATCTTTCAGGAATGGGGATGTTAATACCATGGTTTGTGTTTGTAAAACACATCTTGGAATGTTTAAAACAGTTACGAATGTGGTTTGATTTGCTAAGTAGCCTGTTAAATATGTTGATTCTGGGTATTTGTCCTTTTTAAAAAGATGGATATAGCTAATATTTAGTGATCTGTCAACAGCATATTACTAAAATTGGAAGCTTTTATATTTGACCTTTTAACTATGCAGTCTGCCTAGCTTTGAAATACTTTGTAGTAGAAGGGGACCTACCTTTTCCACTATCATGTAAGATGTAACATAAGGGAAGTGTCAAACCATTTCTAGTATAGCAATATATTAAGTATAAGAAAATCGTTAGTACTAACTACAGGAAGTGAATTCTTATTTTAGATCTTAATTCTGAATAATTACTTTGGGAGATGACTTTGGTAAATGGAAACATTTATGAAGTAATGCAAAAAGCAGCCCCTAAAAATATCCAACTGCCAAACCACCCCCTTGAAATACATGCATTCAGAGGATTGAAACAATGTTGTTAATCTAATTTCTGCTTCAAAACTTGCTTTACTGCTCTGTATTACAGGCCGCACGGAGCCTTGAAGCAATTAAATCAAATTAACTGTTGTCAAATGCTGTTTAGAAGTTCTCATAAGTAATGTGATTATTTAAAACTTGGTAGAGATTTTCTCAATTTCTGTAGAAGATTCATAAACTGACAATTGTCCAGGTGGTCAGAGTTTGAATGTTTTTTGAGCTTGGGATGTTGAATACAAGCAAAGTGGTGCAACAAAAATAATGAGTTGTTTTCAGTGAAAAATCTAAATTACCGCTTCTTTAGAACTTGTGGAAGGAATTTTAACTTGGATGTGAACTTCCACCTAAATGGAAGGGCCCTGAGCAACCTGATCTAGTCAGCTATGTCTCTGGAGGTTGCATCTAACCTCAACACTTCTGATTCTGTGACTTCTGTATTCAAGTAACAAAAATGTTTGTATTGAATATGAAGTGGGAATGGGTACCTGTGATATTAGTGTTTGGAAAAAACCTGCTCAGTGTCTAGGTGATTGGGGAGTCACTGGAATGTATCCAGATAGTGTTGGTTTTTTGAAGAAGAGCTGTTAAATACAAGGGCAAGTGTGAATGAGGTGTATTGCTATGTGCTTTGGTCTTAAAGTGAAACTTACCTTGATTTTTGCAGGCACTAGCCTACTTTGAGCAGCTCAAGATATCTCAGGATGCTTGGCAAGTCTGTGCAGAAGCATTAGCTCAGAGTATATACAGGTAATGTAATAATTATTTTCATTAATAATGTGTGTGTCTGATTTAGCTGTGCAGCATAATAGGCAAACTGAATTGTTGAAAGTTAGAATGGTCTACATACTGTTTTTAGTATCATAGTTAATCTGTGGCCTCTGTATAGTGCCTTTCAAGGAAGAGCAGTGTATAAATTAAACTCCATATTTATTTAGTAGCCTAAAGACTGCTGGTTTTTGAAATCCAGGGGAAAAGAAGTGCTGAGAATTACCCACTGTGAGACTATAGATTTTTTTATACAGTAATCTTATAAGTAGTTCCTTGCCCCTGTTGTGTGGAGTAGGCCATCCCATTTTTCAAGATGTAAAGAGTGTGTAATCACCACTGGTTTTGCACATAGCTGTGTATTTGCATAAAAAATACTAGGTTGTCACTGTTTTACAGAATAATTCAATTTGGAAGGAAATTGAGGGGTACATATCTCCTGAATAACAGCAGTAGTTTATAGTGAATGCTTTTTTGTAAATAATTTGTCAAAACTATGGACTCCATCAGAATGTGCAGTAATTAAAACTATGAAGATTAGAAATTACTATCTTTAAAAAATATATTATGGTTGTTGCAAGTTTTAGATAACAAGATGAAAAAGCGGTGTAGAAAACAGAACATGTGGAATGTTTAAGCTTAATCTATACCTCAGTTTGACTTTACCTTTGATTGTTAAGATGCAGAGTACAACTTGCACGTTGTGGGCCTCAAACATACTATTGAAGCCTGACAGATTTTTTTAAGGGCAGGATACAATAAGTATTGAAGTTTTGTTTGTTCAATAGTGAAATCAAACCATAACAAATAGGTGGCTGTAGAAAAAAAGACTAGTATCAAACATAAATATTAGTTTAACAGTTTCTCATTTCTACCAGATTAACTGCTCCGCTATTTGTCATTTTTGCTTTGAAGTAACAGCAGGTTTGGTTTTTTTTCTGTTGCCAGAGGGGCAGTCTGATTGTAATATTTGAGGAATTTTTTTTTCACAGAAGTACGTACCATATTGCTTCCAGTAACACAGTTTTCTTTTCTAGTGATGATCACATCAAGTTCTTCTGCTTTCAAGTTCTGGAACATCAAGTTAAGTTCAAGTGAGTAATTTTTCTTGATACCATCTATATACATCCATTTAATTTTCCCTTTTTATTCTGCTTGCAGATAGACTTAAAATGGTATCTGTTGCCTAGTTGTTGATGAGGTGTGCCTAGTGGTTGATGAGGTGTCTGTAGTCTAGTGCAGAGAGCTGTCTTGTATTTCTTTGCCTTTTCCTTGGAGAGGTTTTGAGCAGCATGCTCTGCTCTCAGCTAGTCTGACACCTGTGTATGGCCCAACGCAGACCCAGTTAGCAAGGACTGCTTGAAACTTAGCTATTCCTGTCTGAAGATTCTGGCCTTACTCTGTACTCTCACTGATTTTTGCAGCTGTGCTCTTTACAGAGTCCTGCACTTCAGACAGAGCCCTATTCATTCAATAACCATGGCAGAGATGTTGAGAAATCAGTCTTTTCACTGAGTGGTGGTTTCATAATTCTATAATTCTAGGGAAAAATACTTCTTAATAATATGAATGTCATTGCACAGAAGATATTTTCTTCTCACTTTGGGCTCCCTTGGTCTCGAATTGAATATCATGGAATCTTTGAATATCATCGTGACTGCTTCTAGTACACTGAACAGGTCAGGAGTTTAGACAGGAATAACATGTATTTTGTGACTGATTTTTACAGTTTGGTGTGAATGCAAATGTTAAAGACTTTATTTGCCTAATTTTACCTCACTGCCCACTTTTCTCTGCTTCCTGCAGTATGTTTTCTCTAGTTTCCTGCTACTTATTTTCTTGAAACATTTTCAGTGGGGTGGTTTTTTTTATCTCTTTAATAAATAGTTGGCTGTGACAGGAAGACTGGAGTCCCATTCAGCAGTCATTCCTATTAAGGACTCTACAAGCCTATAGCTAACTCTTCTTGTAATAAAATATTCTCAGGTTCACTAGTCCTGGCAGAGGTATGGCTTGTAGTTGAGGTGGGCTAGATATAATGTCACAATTTTCCAGGACTATATGTATGACGTAAAGCAGAATTACTTCCTTGGATTTTTTTACATAAGTCTGATAGTAAATGTAGTGTAGGTCAGATCAGTGAAGGACTTCTTGTACTCAGTAGTGATAGTCTTCAATGTGTAGTAAACAAGTTCAGGCATATACAGATGTGTCTTCCTTCTCCCCTTGGCCTATGGTCAAATGTGTATTTTTATCAGGGTCATAAGTCCTGCCTCTGATGGACCAGCTTGCCTGCAAAATTTCAAGTTTCTATTCCCAGTATAGGTGGCAGTAATGCCTCAACATGTGATCCATTACTACGGGTAAAATGTTTTTTATTATTTTTGCCTTGGAGTCAAAATTTTAACATGCAGATAGCTTTGTAAATTGCTGTCCTAGAAACGTTTTGTTTACGTTAATGTGGAGCATTATATACCATACTAGCAAAGCAAATAGAATTTTTGCTTTACTGAGTGTTGGTGCTTGTCATGAAGCACAGTTGTATTTTGACCTCAATATTTTTTGTTTCAGATACTCTGAACTTACTGAAGTCCAGCAGCAGCTAATTAGGGAAACACTCATAACATGGCTGCAAGCACAGGTGTGTATGTCCTTCACAGCAGTCTTACATGTTAGGCTTTTAGGCTAATATAGGGCATTGAGTGTGGACTAAATGTTTAATCTGTTCTTCAAGCTTAAAGATGGCTTGCTGGAGATCTTTTGTATCTGATTGTTAAAGGTTTGTGAGAAATTTTTTAAATCACGTGTTGTAAAAAGGTCCATGCCTGAACTTATTAATAAATATGTAGCTCTTGTATCAGATAACGACTGTGGTTTAATCAATTATGTGTGAAATAAGGTGTATTAAAAGTTCCCCTTTAGAGAGATATAATACAGATTCCTGATGTTCCTGAATGTCTGGAGGAGGAGCAGGCCTGCTAATTCTTTTTCTAAGACCCTACTGAGTGAACTCATCTACTTAAAATGCTGACAGATGTTTATCACTCCTTTGTTGATACCATGACACAGTATGGACTATTCTTTCTGTGGAATTAGTTACTGTAGCTGAACTTGTAGTATCAGCCCCATCCAGGAGTTTGCAGTCAGCAGAACCATCCACTGGTTTGCCCATAGCTGCCATTTTATAGCTGTAATTCCGCTTCTGCACTGAAGATTAACATAGTTGCTGTGTAGAAAACTTAACAGTAGGAAATGGAATATAATGCAACTTTAAAAAGAACAGATCATTATGAAGTGGATTAAATTGCTTTTGTCTTTCTGGCAAACTGTTCATTTAGGAGTTTATAAAAGGGAAAGGGGAGAACAGGAGATTGGAAGTGGCAGATTTTTAAATGTTTTTTCCTTAGGTTTAGGAACTTCTCTTACTATTCACTAACATTTAACACAGGCACAGCTAGCTACAGGAGGACTGTAACTTTCACCAGACTGACTTTTTAGTCTTTGAGTAGTACATATCATGTCTTGGTGCTGAATGAAAGGCTTAGGACTGTATCACCCGTAGAAAACATTTTCCCTGTAGCATGACAGTTTAGCCAATTTTTCTTCAAATTCCTAGGAAATGTAAATTGTTGGTCTCAGCCAGGAAGAGGGTTAGTACATTAACTACTACAGAGAGATCAAACTCATAAGATGCTTCTCTAATTTATTAAGACTATACAGATGAAATGTCTTGTTTCTGCCAGATGCTGAATCCCGAGCCTGAGAAGACTTTTATTCGCAACAAAGCAGCACAAGTCTTTGCATTGCTTTTTGTTACTGAATATCTCACAAAATGGCCCAAGTTTTTTTTTGACATTCTGTCAGTAGTTGACCTTAATCCACGAGGTGTGGATATGTACCTCAGAATCCTGATGGCTGTCGATGCTGAGCTGGTGGACCGCGATGTTGTTCATACATCAGAGGCGAGTTATTATTTTGCATCAACACTCATTTTAGAATTTTAAGAAGTTCTCTTATTTTAACTAGAGAAGAAGGTTTATAGATGTGCTTTTTTCCTGTGGCAGCTCTGCCTTAGACACATTAGGTGGTTTAAGTTCAAAATATTACATTTAGCTTTGTTGTTTAATGCTTTTTATGATTCCATGCTTTTCAGCTATTTTCTTGAAAGCTTGCAAACAAAAATTAATCAACCAAGTTTGCCAGTATAATGCTAGACTGAGACTCATTTTAAAATGCTAATTTTTTCTAGCGCGTGTTTTAAGGGGCCCTAACATCAAAAGTCCATTTAATGATTTAGAGAACTGCTCTTCTTTTTCTGCCTTTTTTTCCTCAGTATTTGGGCATTGTGGGTAATCAAAGGGAAAACTTAGGATATTTTGGTTTTATTTGTTGGAAAGGAAAAAACATTCTCTTTGGGTTTCTGATTTGTATTACTTATCTTGCTATGACATGTCTGACAGTTGATACAAAAACGCTACTAATTTGACAAGATGCTAATCTGTGACGAGACTGATTATATCCTTTTTCTCTATTGATAGGAGGCTCGTAGGAACACCTTATTAAAAGATACTATGAGGGAACAGTGCATTCCAAGTTTGGTGGAATCGTGGTACCAAATCTTACAAAATTACCAATATAATAACTCAGAGTTGACATGCCAGTGCCTTGAAGTAGTTGGAGCTTATGTATCCTGGATAGATTTGAGCCTGATAGCCAATGAAAGGTAAGAAGGTTTTGATGGAAAGGGTTTGAAAAATTCATCTTGGTAGTGTGCTGACTGTATATATAAGTGAAATGAAATATATATTAAGTCCTTCAAAGATGATTTTTAATTCTATTTTTGGAGTTTTGGTAATTTTAGGAGAGTGTTTTTGCAAGCCAAGATGATATAATGGCCAAACTAAGGACTACTCAGTTTGCTGTATTCTCTTTAACATGTATAAAATGTTGAGTTTTGTCAATACAATAGAAAAAGAATTGTAAAAAGAAATCATTGTAAATATGCACACAAATATTATGAAGCTTCTATACAATGTTATTTTGTACATATAAAACTAAACTTTTTTTCTCTGAAGGTTTATAAATATGCTGCTAGGTCACATGTCTGTGGAAGTTCTCCGGGAAGAAGCCTGTGATTGTTTGTTTGAAATTGTAAATAAGGGAATGGACCCAATTGATAAAACAAAACTGGTTGAGTCTTTATGTCAAGTATTGCAGTCTGCTGGCCTCTTCAGTATTGATCAGGTTTGTGTATTGATTTTTATGAATAGGAATGAGTCATAGGTCTCTGACAGATCTTAAATAAGCAGATGCACAGAAAATTATAAAACAGTCCATAGATTAGAGGGAAGTAGTTTTGCTTCTGCGTCAAAGCTGATCACTTCTTACAGTTTCTCATACTTAAATTTAAGAGCTTGTTATTAATGTTCATTATTAATTTGAACATACAGATTTCATTCTAGAAGCAAGGTATTATGTAACTCCTCTCTTCCTCTCCTAAAGCAAGTCGTGCTTTCTGTTAATACTGCTTCTGTGTTTCCTTGTCTTGAATTTTCCTTCCTGAATGATTCTGTAATAGGTATTGTAGCCAAGATAGCTTATCTAATGTCTCACCCTAAAAAATTCTATGTATAATTAGGTAGGGGAAAGAGCTTTCTTAAGGACATGTATGCTGTTTTGTGTGTGTGTACCATCAAACATGAGGCTTGAAATGCTTATCTGTAAGCTGGAAAAGTATGCCTACTAACTAAACACATGTTGCCTGGCAATTGCCATGTTTAAGGTACAGCTCTTTGCTACCTGCTGTGGAGAAAGAGCAACCAATTTTTATGAAGCTGTAGTTCTTAGATTGCAAGGCTTTTATCTGTTACTTTTGAAACTTTAGTCATATTTGTATTTCTACTAATAAAAATCTTACCTCGGTCTTTCTTAGGTAGACTTGTTATTCCTTCACTTCTGTACAGTTATGGCAGAGACCAAAACGTCTCTTTCAGGTGGCTGCTTTAGGGGTATTTCTCAATTCTGATCAATATTTTTCTGCAAAGTAAGCCAGAAGTATTTAATATTATCTCACTCTTACAGGCAGTAGTGAAAGGTACTTGTTGTCAGTATTTATGAAGTGAACTGCAGCTGGTATAATTCTTTGAAATTTTTCCATAAAAAGGCTTTTCCTCTTTTACAGCCTAAAATTTACGGTAGGCATGTGCTGCTGCTTTTATTTTGAACCTGCTTATTGCAGTAAAGAGAGAAACAAACAAATCTGAAGAGATGAAGCAAGCTACTGTTGTGTAATGGAGGACAGCCAAATCTGGCATTGCTTGAACTTTTTTCTCTCTCCATTCCCAGGGGAAAAAGAACCAATTGTAGGCAATTGGAAGTTTCCAGATAGGAGACAAGTGTTGGTTTAATTCTACATACTAGACATAGATAGTACAGCCTGTAGTCTCACGTGATTTAAACATAAGATCTGTTAGTATTTTTAATCAGGTGTCTTCTCTTGCAGGAGGATGATGTGGATTTTCTGGCCAGATTTTCTAAGCTGGTCAATGGGATGGGACAAGCATTAATAGCTAGTTGGACTAAACTGATAAAAAATGGTGATATGAAGAGTGCTCAAGACACTCTACAAGCTATTGAAACAAAAGTGGCCCTGATGTTGCAACTTCTAATTCATGAAGATGACGACATCTCTTCTAACATCATTGGCTTTTGTTATGACTACCTTCACATCCTAAAACAAGTAAGTATGTCTGGCTTCAATTTAACACAAATTCTGACATGATTTCACTTGATTTTTGTATGAATGTCTCATACTTTGTGCAAACTGACTTGCAAAATGGGTTTTTTGACTAATTAGCGTTCTGTTTCTTTAATGCCTGTGCTCATGCTGTTTCTGTAGTGTTGTTTAGAGATCTGAAGGAGTTGAATTAAATCTTGTCATAAGGGGAAAGGCAGATCATATGGCTGTTAAAAAAGCAAGTGTTTCTCTTAGACAGTAATGAAGGAGTTAGAATACAAAAAAATAACACTTGAATTTTATTTTCCAGCTTTCTGCACTTTCAGACCAACAAAAAGCTAATGTAGAGGTAGGTATTTATTTTTTATTACAGATTCTATGCTTCAAGGATATATTAGATCAGAATATTTAATTTTGCTGAAACAAATAATATTTCATTTATATGCCTCAATGTGTATGTGACAGTAATTAAAAGTGAAGACTTAAAAGTAAGGACAGTGTATTTGATCTTTTGCTAAGTAACTACAGTTGTTTCTTTAAATAGTAAACCTATATTGAATTGTGTATGAAGATGAAAGCTATTTTAGAGCTGGTCTTCCCAAACAACCCTTAAGCATATGTTGGCAAGCTCCTCTGCAGGCTATACCATTCAAAGAATATTCTTAAGTCAACATGGAAGGGTTGTTTCCTTGAAGTTTTTATTTTTATTAAAACCTGCCGTAATTCCAAAGGATTGGAAGAAGTCTTAATAATGTAAGTTAAATTTAAGAAAGAAGCAACAATTGAGAGATAATAGTTGTAATTATGAGCAGTTATATGTTAAACGTTACAATAAATATACATTAAGCTCAAGTAGATAAGTTTATATATAAAATGTAAAGTTTATGTCCAGTTTTGGAAGTAGTAAACTTATATGGATTTTTCAGCCCAGTTGGCACCAATGTAGATGTACTGATTTGGATATTGAACTGGTTAGATTGGTGCTGTTATGTCGTAAGTTCATGTAGCTAACAGGTGTGATTTCTTTTCATTTACAAAGAACACTGAATTCTGTACCTGTTCTGACATGAAAAGTTGAGTTTGGATAACTGTGGTATAGAGTATCTTGATCTTCTTTTGTCTAATGTCTGTTTAAATTGGATTAGGTAACACAAAAAAAGAACTTTGATAATAACACTGAATCTCTTTATTTTTGTGACTGTCTTTTATTGTTACAGCTAGATTAAGTTATGTTATTACTGCAACACACTTAAGACATTAAAAGTTGGAATATGTTACTATCTTGAAATATGTTGGTTTTAGTTGCTTTCATACTGGGGATTTTCATGTTGCAAATACTTCTTAATTTTACTGAGCACTTGTCGAGGATTTGTGTTAAACTGAGAAACAATTTTTTTCTTTCATCCAACTCATAATAAGAAAGTAATGGGAAGTAGTCTGAATCTTATTGTTGTTTGTCTTAAGATTTAAATTTTGTGCTTAGCAGCATTCCTTTAAAGTTTTGCATTTTGAAGTTTACACTTCTGACTTGTTTATTATTTGAACAGGAAAAAAGGGGGTTTTTTCCTTGTGCCTCTGAAGTTCCAAAGTTTTTTCTTATCAGCAGGATCACATTTTTAATTCTTAGAATGACAGGTCTTTCTAAGCATTTTTGGCTGCAAGTGTATTTCATTAATGTTTTGCAATTATTTTTTTCTTAACTATCACTGTACAGAGGAGCAGACACTTCTCATAGGTCATGGTGACACTTGGTGTCAAAGTATCTATTTCTGCAAAATGACCAAGAATTTCAACTCAGTGACCTAGGTTTAATTCATTGGGCTGTTTTTGTGTTGATGAATTTCAGGTTGTGCAGTTAAAATAAAAAATAGTAATCATGGTTTATTTGTCAAAAGGTTTTTTGTTTCATTTGGTTTCATTCAGGCTTAAGTAGAGCTAAGGTCAAGCCTTTATAGCTGTTTTAGGATGTACCAACAGTCCCTGCTAAGGTTATATTGCACTTCATTGCTTTAATTGATCTGACAACTTGCTTCTGTAAGTTATGGACAAGGTATAGAGAGACTCTCCCATTGAGTGACAAGGTGCAGAAAGGGCCCACTTGCTTTCTGAACTTCTCAGAGAGGAATCTAGGTGCAGCTGGATCCAGTCCTTCTCCCAGACTTAGTCAATGATTTATGTATAAAGGATTGTATAGGTGTAATTGAAGCTTTTTGCAACTTTGTTCTGCAGCATTAAGGATGGCAAACCAAATATATAAACTATGTATTCTATTGATGCTGATGATAATGGTTAGACTGAAGGACAAATCAAAAGTATTTACCACATGCAATGGATAGTGCACTATATTGTAGTACCTATAACTACTGTTTCTTGAAGCAATGTTTAGACAGCAGTATTAAAGATGGCAAAATAACTTTTGAATAGAGATTGATGATGCGCACACCAATTACTATGAACTATTGGAGAAGTTTATGTTATAGCTAAGCTGACTTATCCCTTTAAAATAGTATACTGGACAACCTGTTTAGTTTCCTCCGCCTAGTTTAGTCATCTTGATTGTTTTCAATGTGAACTGAACAGCACAAATTACAGGCAGGAAATAAAGCTAGACAATACTATCAGAGACTGAGAGCTCCAAAATGTCTGTGCTGTCTGTCTGGAATAGCATCGGTGTATTGTTTGGATATAATCTATCTGTTTTGATTTGGACTCTTAACTTCTGCTAAACCTCTGAAAATAAGAGTTCAAAAGGGATTAAAATTATTTGTAACTAACATAACGTTAGCTTCAATGTTTTCTTTACCTGTAGTATTTTTAACAGTTGTTTCTTCTAACTTGTCTGCTTCTATGCTTATTGTTCTGTTTTTATCCTAGGCAATCATGTTGGCTGTTATGAAGAAGTTGACATATGATGAAGAATATAATTTTGAAAACGAGGTATTGCATTGTAGGAATAAACACATGCAACGTAATTGTATGTAGTAAAACTTGCTCACACTTAAAATCTGTTTTTCATAAACGAAAGATTTAAAGGTAGGAAGCAAGGGTCCATAGGCTGATATTTTTTTTTTTTTCCCCTATATGGAAAGCTTCTAGGTATGTCTGCATACAACAAAACAACATAGTAAAGGTATATCCAAGCCAGCTGAGATAGCAATATTTATGGCTGTGTTTGTACAGAGATATTCCTAGGCAAATAAGCTGTGCTGATAACTAAACGTAGTTGTTGAGGTGGCTAGTTCAGTGCAAATTTGCATGTTTCTGCACGTCACTTCTGCCTTCCAAAAATACTTGAGAAACATTGTGTAATGAAACTCTTGAAAAGACATGCTGCTTGAGCTACTGGAGATGGTCAAAAATGAGCTAAAGGTGGAGTAAGGTCTTTGATTTAGTTCTCCTTCCATGCTTAACATCTATCAGCCAACAGTAATGGTCATGTGAGACAGACTTACTTTGTCCCAGGCTGTTGACACAGCTATAGTCTGAAAACGGTTAACTTAAACTGTATCCAGTCCATCATAAGTGTTGTCAGTCCAATTTTAAAACCAAGCTAGATGCTAAGAAGGAATGGCTTTGAGGTGTGAGTCAATTTTTAAGAATTGGGTCAATAAGGCTTTGCCAAGAGCATTTTCTTTCTTGTACTTTTGGCTGGTTTTCATTTTGGAAAGCCTTTTTAGTATGTTTCTGGACTGAATGCAGTGAATCTCAACATATTATATCCAGCCATAAAAAGAGCCTGCTGTTATGTTGCAAGAGCACTGGATGAGCATTGTTGAATTCTCTGAGTGTGCTGTACTGGTTTTGTATATACATGTTTTTGCTTTAGATTTAATTGTCTGAAATGGTTGTGGATGAATTTAAACATGAAAATAAGGACTTTACTGATGTGAATTTTTTTTGGTAGGGTGAAGATGAAGCAATGTTTGTGGAGTACAGAAAACAGTTGAAACTGTTGCTGGACAGACTTGCTCAGGTTTCACCAGAATTACTGTTGGCATCTGTCCGCAGAGTTTTTAACACTACACTTCAGTAAGTTGGGATTTATAGCTTGTTTTGTATGATGCCTTTTTGGGGTTTGGTTTTTGTTTTCGTTTTGTAAACCAGCAGTCTGTAGTGAAAGTGTGATGCAGCAAGGTGAAGTCATTTGACAGAATGAGCTCGTTGCAACTTAATGATAAATATGACTTTGTATAATCCGTTACTCGGGTCCTTAGAAAGAAAAAGCTTTTTGTTACTTTAAATGGCAGCTTTTCTTTCCTAGAGATGTTTCTTGATCTTTGTCACTCACCAACCCAGCATCAGCTATTTGGAGAGGTGTTCACTTTGCCACATCTCATAAGAGTTTCCTTGAGGTGTAAATACTATGCATTACTTTTATGAGAAAAATAAGGTTGAATGGGGAGAAAAAAAATCTAAGTGAAGTATTTTTGTTAAAAAAAACCAAACTGTAGATCTCATCCTGGAAACTGCACACAAGTAAAGAAACATTACTAGTTCCTCGGCTAGGAGGAGAGTTGTGTATACAAGTAGAAATTCAATTGTTTGTGGCTACCTTGTACCTTAACTGAGCCTCTTCTTATGTGAAGGTGAATGGCTCGTCCTCATGTCATAGTAGGTGGGTTTGTATCTAAATAAGCACAGTAGAAATCCATAGCTTTCAAACTGAAACTGGCAAAAGAAAGTTGGTGATCTGATGAGGAGGTGGTATTTTAGAGGATAAAGTCTCTCAGAAGCATCTTGTATAACTTCCTTGGCCCTCCAGTGTTTTCCTTAGTTTAAATCTGTTCTTTTTATGCTGTGCATCTGAAGAAGGCTCCAAAGAAAATATTAACATGGTATAACTGTGATTATTTCATAAGGTACTAAAGACTAACATGATCTTCATAATCTTTTTCTAGGAACTGGCAGACCACACGATTTATGGAAGTAGAAGTGGCAGTAAGGCTGCTGTATATGTTGGCTGAGGCTCTTCCTGTATCTCATGGTGCTCACTTCTCTGGTGATGTTACTAAAGCTACAGCCTTACAAGACATGATGAGAACGGTAAGTATGTCTTGAGAGCTGTTTAAAAGTGCGACTAGCAACTAGAATGTTTCAGTTCGGATGGCTCATTTTAATTACCAGCATGTCACTTACGTTGCAGTTAGGTTTTATAAACATATAAAATACTAACTTGCTAATGCTTTTATTTGTAGCTGGTGACTTCTGGTGTTAGTGCCTATCAACACACATCAGTGACCCTGGAATTTTTTGAAACAGTGGTTAGATATGAAAAATTCTTTGCTGTTGAACCTCAGCACATTCCAACTGTACTAGTAAGTTTCATCTCATTAACACTTTTAACTAGGTGAGACTAAAGTTCTTTAGGCTCAGGAAACTTTCATATTCTCTGAAGGTCCCTAAGGAATCTGGGTTTCTTAGCTGGTTGGATAATTAGATTTTTGTCCTGCCTTGTTTACGCATTCTAAGACTGAGATGCTTTGTTGATTGCAGATGGCATTTTTAGATCACCGTGGTCTTCGTCATACAAGTCCCAAAGTACGGAGTCGAACAGCTTACCTCTTTTCCAGATTTGTCAAGTCTCTTAAGTGAGTAAATAAATGTATCCAAATGGCACTTAATTTACTACACACAACACTTGTATACGTCCCATTTGTCATTGGAACAGGCTGGGCTTCAGGTGGAGTGCAGTGAAGTAAAATACCAAAACAGTGCTCTAGCAGGATTGTTCTACTGTGTAATACTAAGGTAGCAGTGGAAATACTTGTTACGGAACAAAGAAGTGGAATACATATGCCTAGTTTATTTTGGTCAGACATTAAAGCTGGCCAACAATATAAATGCCTTTTCTTCTTTTACTCAGGAAGCAGAGCTGAGTGTGAGTGGATCTGGAGACGTTCAAGAGTAACTCTTCCCTGTCCCTAACTAAATTTTGAATAGTAATAGTTTTAGAATTTATACTGATGAAGTTTACTCAGTGTATGAGTCCTTTGAACAGTCCTGTTGGTCTTATTTCACAGGCACGTATTTCATTTAGAGGCAGAAGAAGCTAAGAGATGGCTCAGATTTCAGCATGCTTTTATTTTTCAACTGTTCAAATTGCTTCACTGAAATGATGCATATTTTTTAAAAATGAGGGAAATAAATTATTTCCCACAATGCCGTGCGTTTATTTGGCCTACCACTAGCATCATACCCATATGTTGGAGTCAGCAAGTCAGGAGTTTCTCTGAATCCTTCAGAGAGAGATCAGAATGCAGGGATTGAGTTAAAGCCTTTGGATGGATTAAAGTATTTTGAGCCTCTCACACATAAGGCAGAGGTGAAGGTTTAGGCTGTAGCATGAGGGAGCAAGTAAGTGAGTAGAAGGAATGAGTAAGTGAGTAAGTAAATGGAATAAGTTTAGTGCTTTTAGTAAGTAAAGGGTCTTAGATGCCTGAGAGGTAGTACATGTTCTAGTGAAGGTTGAAAAATACACTAGTGTTTCCTTAGAGGCTCTAAGAACCTAGCTTCAGACATAATAGAGATAGAGTTAAGAATATTGCTTACATTTTTCAGTTAGAACAAGATAGGCCATGAATGTAGTTTATACGTAGTTTCTTAGAATGTAGTTTCTTAGCCTGGTGTGCTAAGAAACTAGAATTCTAATAGGTTAAGAAGTAGTGGTCTGAGTCTGCGTCTTAGCTTGCTTGTAAGTTTCTATAAAAGAACATGCTTGGGGAGAGCTGGTGCTTTTTACCATTGCTTTTGCTTTGCTTTTGTTCCTGCTCTCTCGCCACCATCATCAACGCCCAGGAAGAAGATAGGAGCTGCCCAGCTTCTCCAGCCCTGCTGGGGCCACTGGGAGACTCTGCTTCTGCTTGGGACTCTAAGCTAAAACTTAACATGGACTTTACTATCTGTGACTTTTGCTTTTGAGAATGATGTGCTTCTACAATAAATAACTTTATAGCAACTATTAGCTGCTTCACTTTTTGAAGAACATAACCCAACAGTGTGGGTGCCTCAGAGCACCCAGAGGTTTCAAAACCTCACACCCATAAGCCAGATTTTTCTGCAGCAGTGCTTTGGTATTTAACGGGGATTCCTATATGGAGAAGGTAGTTTAGCATCTAATGTCACAGCTTAAATAAAATATCTTGAAACCTGTAAAAATGAATGTGCTTCTAAGTAGTGTTATGTACTTGTGTTTTACTTCAGTAAGCAAATGAATCCCTTTATTGAAGATGTTCTGAACAGAATACAAGACCTGATGGAACTGTCTCCTCCGGTAAGTATTTGCCGTAGGTTTCTGTAATAAACGAGGCTTGCACTTACCAGCGTACCTGATTACTTGCTGAATCGTAAGCTTAACATGCAGATATTCAAGTGCAAATACTTATTCTGCTTTTTTGGTGTGAGATCACTTGCACGCCTTACTTTTGTAACTAATTGTAATAATCTTGCTTTTGTAGGTTTCTGGGAGTATAGAGTAGAGATGGGTGTATATATAGAAGGCTATAAATTTTGAGAAGACAGCCTTGATAGAGGACACTTAGTGAATTATGCCTGTTACCTTCTGTTTTAGGAAAATGGCTACCAGGCACTGTTAAGCAGTGATGATCAACTTTTCATTTATGAAACAGCTGGAGTGTTAATAGTTAACAGCGAATACTCTGCAGAAAGAAAACAGATTCTGATGAGGAATTTGTTGACTCCGCTGATGGAGAAGTTCGAAGTATTGTTAGAAAAACTGATGATGGCACAAGATGAGGACAGACAGATGGCACTGGCTGACTGCCTCAATCATGCTGTTGGGTTTGCTAGGTAGGTACTGTATGTTTCTCGTTTGAGTAAAAGGGAAATACAAAGGATTTACTGGGAGGAGAGACTGAGATTTCTACTTTATTGACCTAGAAAATCATGAGTGGTTGTAAAATTTCTTGTGATAGCTGAGAAAATAAGGTAAGTCCCCTTAGAAGAGTCTGCTTTGAATGTATATATGGAGAATATTGAGCAAGTTCATAATGAATCAGCATCTATTTCTTTTCTTAAAGAATTGTATGGTACTAATCTAATCACGTGTTGTTGGTAAATTGTTAGAATTTAATTCTCAGAAACTGCCAAAGTGATGCTACTTCATATGAAAATACTCTGTTCATTACTTCCACTCTCTGGCTCCCATGTCATGAATGGAGTAGTTTAGTGCCTGGGTTGGAAAGCATTTTTTCCTCAGTGTTGCTGCTTCTTCATTGTACTGGAACGTGAGCTTATGTAAAACTTGATGTGTGCTTTTACAGCCGAACCAGCAAAGCTTTCAGCAATAAGCAAACTGTAAAACAGTGTGGATGCTCAGAGGTTTATCTGGACTGCTTACAAACGTTTCTGCCAGCTCTAAGCTGTCCATTACAAAAGGAAGTTCTGAGAAGTGGTGTCCGCACTTTCCTTCACCGCATGATTATTTGCCTAGAGGAAGAAGTTCTTCCGTTCATTCCTTCTGCCTCTGAACACATGCTTAAAGATTGTGAAGCGAAAGATCTTCAAGAATTCATTCCTCTTATAAACCAAATAACAGCTAAGTTTAAGGTATGATATTGCATAAGCTTTTGAGGGTCAAACTGTTGCTGAGAGATCTCCTTTTCTAGTTCCAGAAAAACAGTTATGTGTTAGAACCCACCCTAAAAATTAATAAATAAGTGTATTTTGAAGGCTGCTATTGGGAAACATTCTTTGATCACAGTTATACATTGCTGGACTTAGTGATTAAATGACTTTTTTTTTTTTTCTTTGATTACTCTTAAATGTTTATATTGTGTTTAATTTTTTGGATTTGATATTTTAAAATGTTACTTGCAGCACAGATTTGTTTTGTTGACATAGTTAGCTTCATGCCCTCCACTGAAGTTTTAAGCTAATGTTACAAGTTAGCTTACAAGTACACAAGCTCTGAAGTGAATTCTCATCTTTTGTAATGAAATTTCCAGAAGATAGAGATACAGAAATATCAAATATGTGTATAAGGAGGAATATAGATTCATATCGGGGAAAACAGTAGATAACTGAAAATAGTCTGTGAAAGATGAGGAAGGTAAAAGAAAAAAGTCACAGGAGCAAGATGGGACAAATACCATGTTCCGGTGTAATGTTTAAGTTTTTATGCTACAGTACTATTCTTATTATAGCATGGTAGAATAAAGATCCTATCTTCTATAGTCTCACCTTGAATACTTTAAAGGCATAGTAAAGAGATGATAAAAGATAAAATCTTGCTTAAGCATTAGGAAATTAACATATCAGTTGCATATTTGTAGAATTCTTACATGACTGAATAGCACACACCTTCAGGTTTTCAGTTCATAATTAATTTAGTGCCCTTAAATATATTTCTCACAAAAAGTGTTGTAAGTGACAAGTTTATTCTGTAATGTTAGTCAGAAAACCTTTTCTTTAGTAATCCTTAAAGAAAAGTTCTATAAAAGCTGGCCTGTTGCCAGTTTTAATGGCTTAGATATGGTATTTCAGGAAATTTGAAATTGTCTGTCTGAATAGAAAGATAAAAAATCCTGAAAAACCTCTTTCTACACACAATGGGGCTAGACAGGACTAGTTGTTTTTGTGCAAAAGGCTTAAAGTAGGTGGCATGTAAGTCAAGATGCAGTAATGTTCATGGTGACCCTGATGCAACTTGCTGTGTTATAAGTAATGACATGAAATTACTAACATTAGAAGTGAATCCAAGCTGAGAATTCTAATGAGCCTTCAAGTTTTAACTTCTAAATGTTCAATTTCTCTTTTTGAGCTGACACCCTCTTTTGGTCTTCACAGACACAGATTTCACCTTTCCTGCAACAGATGTTTATGCCACTACTTCATGCTATTTTTGAGGTGTTGCTACTTCCAGCAGAAGAAAACGACCAGTCTGCTGCTTTAGAAAAACAAATGTTACGGAGGAGTTACTTTGCTTTTCTGCAGACAGTAACTGGCAGTGGAATGAGTGAAGTCATAGCTAATCAAGGTAAGGAATTCAGTTGCTCAAAGGATAGTACTATGGTTATTCTCATGTACATTTTGTCTAAATAAATTATTAGCCTGTCCTGGCAAGTACTATTCACTACCTTACAGTAGAATGGATTAATGGAAATACTGTCTTCAGCTCGCCTGGTTCAAATTACCTGCTGTACAGGAATTCGGGGTTGTGAAATCCAGCTATAATAGGCATATTCTTCCTATTGATCTTTTCAGCTTAATGTGATCACTGTGCCTGTTACGACAAGAACAGTGTATCCGTCTTCATGTATCATTGTATTTGTCTGGTGAATTGGAGATCATACAATATATATGAATGTATAGCAGTGTTCAGACTGCTGGGCAAGACCACTCACGGCTGCCACTATTCATTGGGTCTATTTTTTGGAGGGACACATCAGTAAATCCTGTAAACTTTTATTACTGTTACCTGATCTTGTTACCTATGGTAGAAGGCATCATGTGACTTAGTATATATGTAGTTACCAGGTTTTCCTCAGCTTTACTGGCCAGATGCAAATTAGTTCTTTTTCACGGTGAGAATTTGAAGTCAGACATCTTGTTGCTTGATATTTTAAGTGATTCTTTCTATTTGAATTCCATGAAAATGGCTAGGGACTTCAGAAAGTTTAAAAATTACTCACCTGATAAGTGAAGCTCGGAATTCCTTTCCCCTGTTCTAAAATGGTGGTAATACTGCTGGGAAAGGAAAAAGTACCATTAAGGTACTGAGAGCTCTCTTGAAAGAGGCACTCAGTAGTTGCGATGGGCCAAGAAATTTTTAAATTAATCAAACAAATAAGCATATATGCAGCACAGAAATTTTAAATGTGTGAAAAATATCTTGTCGTATGTTGCAAGATAAGCTAACTACTTCAGTGCTGCTGGGTTTTAATTAACTCTCCCAAATTTAGGTAGAGAGCACAAAATTTGTATTTGTAAACAGATCAAAGTACTGCCCTCACCTGGGTGTGTTAAAGGCCAGAAGAGCAATTTAAATCTCCAAACTTAAAAAAAAAAAAATATAACCTAAATAAGAGTTGTCTTGCATCGTAGGGGAAACTTCCCAAAAATATTTGAGATTTGTGCAAAAAAGAACTATTTTGAAGTTGAAGCATGTCTTCCAGGTCAGTATTTATATAAAATAGTGTATGAGTACCAAAACATTTTAGGCTGCAATTTGATGTGACAAGTTCATTTTAATGTGTTTAAGGTGCAGAGAATGTGGAACATGTGTTGTTCACTGTCATTCAAGGAGCAGTGGATTACCCAGATCCTATTGCACAGAAGACTTGTTTTATCATTCTTTCTAAGTTGGTGGAGCTCTGGGGTAAGAATGTCTTTCCAGAATTCCTTTCCATCTGATAGTACCCATGAAGCAATAATATAACTTGAAATATTACTTTTCTTTTTAGGAGGTAAAGATGGACCAGTAGGTTTTGCAGACTTTGTCTACAAGCACATTGTTCCTGCATGTTTCTTAGCACCTTTGAAGCAAACGTTTGACTTAGCAGATGCTCAGACAGTACTGGTGTGTATTATGGATGGTTTTTTTGCATTCATTCCTATGGGGCAGATTCAAGCTAACAAACTTAAAATAGCCATGGGGTATTAAAGATTGTCATATCAGAAGTAAAATCCCATAGGTTTTGTGGGATTTTTTTTTACATAAAGGTATCTGTATGATTAATTCTTGAATATTGTGGTAGTGTATGTATCCTGTAGTTTACCTAGGCTCAAAATCAATTGGAGATCTAAGTATTTAACATTAACCTTGCATTACTTATTAACTGATGTTCAGTGAAAGCGAACACACAGAGTTGGCTGTTCTCTAGTTTGTTTTAGATTCAGCTGTGCAGAACTTTTTCTGATTAGAGTGGAACAAAACCTGGAAGGTCAAGACTTGGCATTGTGTGAGGGGAAAATAAATGGCATGAACTAGCCCTTGTTTTGGGTCTCATTAGGTTCTTTAGCTTTGAATAGTGAACCAGTAGACCAATGCAACAGTCTAATGCTCTGTATTACATTTCAGGCTTTATCAGAATGTGCAGTGACGTTAAAAACAATTCATCTCAAAAGGGTAAGCTTTGTGATACTTCACAGGGAGTAACTGTGACAGGTTTATTTCTAGTGGTTTTATCAATTTCTAAAAGTTAGGTACTTTATAGGATGAATTCCCACTGTAATATAAAATAACAAGATGATCATAATGCTTTGCATGGATACAGGATCCAGTAGTTCTACGTCTCAATAAATTAATGCAAAATACTGACTCTTCGTTAAGGAGAAAAATCTGTTCACTTTGTTGCTGTCCTAGTTCCAGGTAATTTACGTGAGTTAGTAAAGTTGATTCCCTTGGTAGATCTGTTGGGTTACGTTTGTATTCTGCCAGCTTGTGCAGTAATCCTTCCTGCGCTGAAAGTTATCTGATAAATATAGGTAAAGAAAACAAAAACTGAAGTGTTAATCAAAATGTTCATTTTGCTCAAAGGTTTGGACATTCCATTTTATTATTGTTTAGTTTACTGCAGATTACATAGTCAATTTTACAAGAGGAGAAATTCTGTGTCCATCTGCACTTACTACTGAGTTTTGCAATGGGAGTAGCATGGTAAAGCAGTAGGCAGATGCTAATACCCAATTATTTTATGTCTTCCAAATGTCAGATAGTTAATTATGGAGGCAGCTCTAATTTCACTATCTCTTACAGTTGACATGTAACAAACTGTTTGGCTCTATTGTAATTCTTGCTTCAGTGCAATTTTTAGTGCATTTCTCTTCTGTGTAACAAAAGATACCAAATTGTCGTAGAACCTTTAATGCTAAGATTGAGAAATCTTTTTATTTACTAACAGCTGAGAATAACTTAAACATTTGAAAAACATTCCTTTTCTGTAAAATGGTGTTGTAGACCACCATACATACAGTATGGGGCTATGATTTTTCCATATATAAAAAAATGTGTACTGCTTTTCTTTAGGGTCCTGAGTGCATTCAGTATCTTCAGCAAGAGTATTTGCCTTCTTTGCAAGTAGCTCCTGAGATAATCCAGGTAGGAGTTCCTAAAAGAATATTTGGAAAACTCTTTAACAATCATAAATGTTAAATGGGGAGAAATGGACATTTACAAAGTTAAGGTCCTTTCATCTCACAGTAAAATTTACTCAGTTATTGCACATGAGAATGGGATTAATTTATCATAAGGAGTAAAGATATTGCAAAGGTACCTTGCAAAAAAAAAAAAAAAAGTCCAGTACATGTAACTGTCTAAACAATCATCCTACATTTAATTCAAATTTTAACTTGAAGATATCCTTGTAGATATTCCTGTTTCTCTCTCCTCAGCTAAAAGTGAATCAGATATCCTGTATTTGAAGAAAACCCCCAACCAAACAAGTAGTTTTTCTCCCTAGCATGCATTTGGACTATCATAGCCTTTTACAAGATTTTATCCATAACAATCTTTTCTTCAGTTGTACATTAGGGAAAATACAAATGAATATCAATGGCTTTACATATTAATATCTCAGGTTGTTTGGTTGCTTCATTTAGTTACTTCTTTTAGTTATTCCTTTGTTCTCTCTTACAGGAATTCTGTCAAGCACTTCAGCAGCCTGATGCTAAAGTTTTTAAAAATTACTTAAAGGTATAAAGATTTTTTTTTTCTTTCAATAGCTTTTAGTTCCATTTGAACTTTACCATACCATTCAGTCACAGTAGTGACTTGAAGTAAAATCAAAATACTGAATTATTTAGTAGTTTCTAAGCTATTGGGAATCTCCAAGTAGTAAAGCAGTTAATTGGAAAGACAGAGCAAATAACAACAAACCTACATCTATAAAATTGTCGCTCATTCTTAGCACCTTGCCATCTCAGTAGTTTGATATTCTTGTGGCTTTTGTTTCATAGCTGAAAAATGTGATGCTATAATTGCAGAGAGTGTCAGAATGTATCATTTTTGAGGGTGTGAGCATAAACAAATAGCACAAGCCACACCCTTAAACTTAATGTGTTGACCAGTGTGTTAACCACAAAAATGAGCTCTGTCAAATGAATTCTTTTATACCTCAAGCATTCCATGTCTTATATTTCTTTTGTTTTAATTTTTAAAAAATAATTTTTCACAGGTTTTTTTCCAGCGAGCCAAGCCCTAAGGAAAGCACTGGAATCTCATGTACCTGTTTCCATAATGCAGAACTCTGGTTTTTAATTTATAAAAATGCTAACTCTTGTGCCATTCAAACTGGTTTTGTTTTTTAAGAAATGTTGCTTTGTGTTCACATCAATATGTATTTTAACCTTCGGCAAAAAAGAAATGAAAATTCCCCACCTGTATCTCAGATATGAAGGTATGTGACAACATGAAAAATTATCTGTATACATACATTTTTATTATGTATAGCATGATTTAAGCTTACACTGTAACACATACAGCAAGGAAATTACACTTATTTTTTAAATTAATGAATTAATTGTAAAAATACCTTCAGACCATAGCAGTGGTTATTAAAATGTGTACATTTTTGATACAGAGTAAAATGTTTTAATAAGACATAAAATTCATTTGTTCATGTACGGTGACATGAAAATAAAACAATCAAAGTCCTTCTTGTAGATAGTAATTTTATTGAAGTTGTCTTAATGATAAAATATATACCTCCTATAAAACAGATTGGTGTAATAAATGACTTCACTTAAAAGTAGCATCTGGTTCTATCTCTTTTTTTTTTAATAAAAACAATAAAATTTGATCCAGTGAGATGGCTCTCTGAATCATTTTAGCTGAATCTTTAGAAGCTACAGCATTCTTGAATCTTCTGGCTGTTACATCTGAGTAGAACCTGGAAATTTTTCTGGTGCTTAGGTAATAAATTATATTGCTCCCTTGCATGTTGGAAGAAGCTGGCAGAAAGAATTGCATTCACTGCAATATTTCAGTATCATCAATGGTCTAGACAGTGATTTTTAGCAGAATGCTACTACTTTTATTTTTTTAATTCTGTAACATGGCAGGTTTTTATAGGGGTAGGGGAAAGTTCGAGTCTTGCCATGCATGGGATTTATAATACTTCCCTCATGAACTAATAGCCATAGTAAAAAGCTGACTTACCTCTAGTGTAATGAGATGAGCATTTTTCCTAGACTTCGTGGTGCCGTGTTCTTCATTCACTTGAATTGAAAAACAAATGGGAAGGTGGGTCAGAAGCAGCATCCAGGATCAGAGTGTGGTGATGTTTTGAGTATACTGCTATTTTAATTTTTTACTGAGGGAAGAAAGTACCTTTACTACCTTCAATAGGACAGTATCACTTTTGTAAGATTTTGTTCCTGATTTAGATGTGTTTAATCAAAAGTTTCCTATTATTTGATTTGTTGTATCACAGATGAGTGCTTGTGGTGTTTTTCATATTTCCTAGTTTCACAGTATTGTTTCCCTCCCTTTGCTGCCATACCAATGCTCCATTTCATTTTCTCCCATAGCATTAGAAGCCTTCCCTCTCTGACTTGGTGCTTTCCAGGTATTGCCATTTGTCTGCACCTCCCCAGCACGAAGGCTGCACCCCTGACACTGCAGCTGTAGCTGAGCATTTGCTGTCAGTTTTCTGTCTGTCTGTCTGTCTTGGCCTCCCTTCTCCCACAGTTTTGGAAGCTTTACCACACCGAGGGGAGAGCTTTCACTAGGCAGATTCTGAAATTAACAATAAAGCTTCCATCTTTAGCAAAGCTTTTCGGGTTTGAATCACTATTAGTTTTTATATATGAATTAGGGTTTTGCCTTCTCAATTAAGGGTAGTACTGCTAAGAGGAGGATTTAGCTGTTACCAAATTAGACCCTCATGAGGAAAGCTTTTAAACTGGCGTCTGTGAAAAGAGACTCTTCCTTCCTCAACCCCACCATCCTTCACCCCTCTTCCACTTTCCTTTGTACCATATCTGGAGCTTCTGTGCCCATAATCAGCTATCCAGGAAGCTGAAGCAGCAGAAACACTTCATTCTCACACAGCCTGCTGTGGTGGTGGCAGGTGAGAATGGATATAAAGCAAAGCACGCTAAGTGTAGGAGTGAGCTGCATGTAGCATCCATTATGTGGGTGTGCCTCTATTATAAACTTGTACTCTGCACTCCCATCCATCACTGAATGAGTATCCTGTAGGAGGAGTAGTCTGGGTCTTCCAAAAAATTAAGCTGGTTCAGCCTGAAGAATTAAAAAAGGATTGTTTACTTTTGTATGCTTTGACTCTGTTCAATCAGCATACTGTCCTGTTGGGGCTTATGCAATGTGAGCTGTAAAGCAGCACCTCGGGGGTAGTTTCTGTATCTTTAGCCTAACATGTAATTATTGATTCTGACTACAAGCAGGGGGTTGGTTGTTTGTTCGTTTGTATTTTCCTTCAGTGGTGCAGAGGCAGGTCTGCAGCTGCTCTTATCACAGTTAGGTTTGTGGTGGGTATGCAGCGCCTAGTAATGTTCTTTGCAAAGAATCAAGATTTAGGAAGGCAATTGCTGAGTTTCTACATCTTTACTTTGAAGAAGTGGGTTCCTGCTGAGCATATTTTTTTTTAATACCTGGATCTAGTTCACGATTACCCCCGAAGAAAGTCTAGTTCTGCACCTTGTAATCAAGAGTGTGAACTAGATTCTTCAGGCACTGTTTAGATACTCTGAACATAATATGAAAGCTACTCAAGCACATGGTGTGACTCTCAGGAATGATCTTGTGCAGAGCCAGAAGTTGTAACTCAATGATCCTTGGTAGGTCCCTTCCAACTCAGCGTATTCTATGACTCTGTGTATTTCTTATGGGGTAGAAGGCAAAGATAAGAGATAAATGAGAGCACTCCATGAAGCGAGTAGGTTGACAATCACAATTTATCCTTCCAGACAAACATTAACAATCTCAGTTAAAGGCTGCACCAAACACCACCACCTGCAGCTATCCTCTATGACTTAACATTATTGTGGTCAAAGTGACCCTATATTTAGACTGAAGATGTTAAAAATCATCATGGTGGTAACTCCTCTAGTGTCTAAGATAAATTTCCTCTTGTAAAGAATATTTAAATGGGAAACAAAACTGCAAGTCATAATTAAAGATGAGGCATCTTTTCTAGAGAGATGGTATCTTTTATTTACAAGCTAGCGTAATGGCAAAAAACTGATAAGCTTTCAGGCCTTCAAACATTTTTCCTGGTGTAAAGTACAACGAGTTTCATGCAACCTGATAAGGGGGGACAAGTTTGGGGGGCAATTGTATTTGTAATTTGTCTTGGGGTGTTGTACACAGTGTTTCTGACTTACTATGAGGTGGGTACCTGTGGGGGAGGTGAATTACACATATAGACATAGAGTATAATAATCACAGAATCATCGAGATTGGTGTCTTGGTTTGAAAGACAGGTATTTGCTAAGGAAAGGCAAGAACCCCTTCCCTGAGGTGGAGAGTGCAACTCCCTCCCTTCCAATTATTATAGTTTGAAATCAGGGGCTTTCAGGCAGAAGATATGGGAGGTAGGAATAACAGTATGATTTAAGACATCCAGTTCTATAAAGCATCATCATACTTAACCAAGTTTTGTTTTGTTCAAAAGTGAAAGCAAATATAAAAAGTTCACAGGCGTTTTCCTGATTTTGTGGGGGCCATATTTAATGTTAATCCATATTAACAATCTGATGAACATTTCTGAAGACAAAGCTGGCTCATAGGTATCCACCTGACAAAAAAAAATATGGCTTGCAAAGCTGGGTACAGAGGAAAGGGTAACAGAAATAAACCATGTAATTTCTGAGGACCACTGCAGTGTTTTGAAAGATGCAAGGACAGAATGCAAATGTAGTAGGGAACTACTCCCTCTACAATATAGCATTATAAAGCAAAGTTCAGATGCCAACAGCTGCGAAACATGACTTAAACACTTATATTAAGACCATAAATGCATCAAAGTCAATTTATCAGTTTCACTATGGAGAACTTTGGAAAAACCTTAGTGCCCTGTAACAAGTGAAGCAGAGAAAGTCTGAGCTTGTGATAAAACTTAGGAAAGGTAAGATAATAACAAAAGAGAAAGCCTGTGACCAAGAGGCTGCTGTCAGTTCCTCAAGAAAAGAAGCTTCCAAGATTTGGGAAAATGGCAACTCCAAACAGGAAATACAAAGCATCAAAGAGGGGTCGTCTTAGAAGGAAAAAACAAATCTTTTCACTATTTTCCCACTATAGTTATGATTAGATTACATTATGCACAAACTATAAAGCTATCAAATATTTTTCATT
Organism: Rhabdornis inornatus; assembly: GCA_013397075.1. Classification (NCBI taxonomy): domain Eukaryota; kingdom Metazoa; phylum Chordata; class Aves; order Passeriformes; family Rhabdornithidae; genus Rhabdornis; species Rhabdornis inornatus. The sequence goes on along the minus strand of VWZS01003247.1, from coordinate 211,343 downwards.
ATACAGATCATTTACTGGAACAGCAACATTACCGGACAGACATAGCAAAGGATAAATCAGCCGGGAACTTTGGTTTAAAACGTATCAGCATCAAGTGAGCGGGAGCCGGAATGTGAAAAGTGCCGCGACTTCGTTAGATTTTAACAAGATGAAACTGAGAGAAATTACACAGGGCGAGAAAACATTTCTCCCGGGTATCCCTTGAGCTTGAGGAGGCGAGGGTCCCACAGCTCTAGCTCAGTGGTCGGGGCGAGGGCAGAGGCAGCTCTGTCTGGGGAGCCGAAGAGGCAAAACCTCCGCCGGCCCGATTACATAGCAAAAAAACCACTACGGAACCCTCCCCGGAACCGCTCCAAGCCCTTTGCGAACACCGCGCCAACGAAAACACCCGGAGTGACCAGTTTTATCCAACACCCGACTCCCACTCCCCCAGATACTTCCCTGTCTCGCAGCTCACCGCCTCGGAGAAGCGCCGCTGCCTCGGCCCCAAAGCGCGGGGTCCGACACAGACCCCGCCGGGCAGGGAGAGCGCGGTGTCTGCGCCGCCCGGGCGGTGCCGGGGCCGCTCCGCCTCCCCGGCGCGGCAGGAAGCCGGAAGCGGCCCGGGTGCTGGGCAGGCCGGCGGGAGGCGGCTAGGCTGGTGCGCGGGGTGCCGGGCCGGGCCGGGCCGGGCCGAGCAGGGCGGGTTCGGAGGTAGCCGTGGAGAGGCGAGCCGAGGTGGGCTGCGCCGGCCGCGCGTCCTCGCCGCTACCGTGCTGTTGCCGAGGGGAAGCGGCTGCCGCCGGGCGCGTTGGTTTCGGTTTCATGGGGCGGTGGCGGCGGCGGCGGCGGCGGCGGCGGCGGCGGGGCCTTCCCGGGGAGTGCCGGGTC